>FR990057.1:5926753-6526753 GCA_905404095.1 Glaucopsyche alexis
AAAAAGTACAGAAACATATTATTAATGTCTCTTTCGTCGCTACCGTTCGACATTTAAACGTCTCTATAGTCTATGTTTAACCTATCAGTATTTTTCTCTATGGTAAGTTGGACAATTTTTTTCTGACTTAACTACCGGCCAATGACGGCTCGTACTGTGTTCTTCAATATGTCGGCGATGAGTTCGGTGGTTCTCGCTATTTTGTACCCGATTTGGTCGAGGAAGGTGGAAGGTGTGGTCATCATGCCATCGTTGGGTCTGGAATTCATGGGCCTCATGTTGGAGGCGGCTGGAGTGTCCCAGGATACTGGCGTGAACCTAAAATTTAGAAAAAAATATGTTATTATATTTTTCGTAACGATTTTGAATCTCTGAATAGCTCAAAACCACAATTATCGTATCTAGGTAAGTATTGGTCTGTTTCATAAAAGGCAAACCCGACTGACTCATCCATCAAAGCACAGCCGAAACTACTGAACGGGTTTTGCTGAAAGGCATACAGATAGTTGTAATGACGTAGGCATCCGCTAAGAAAGGATTTTTGAAAATTCAAACCCCCTAAGAGGTTGAAAAAGGAGTTACAATTTTGTATGGAAACCGAACTCCACGCGGACGAAGTCGCGGGCAAAAGCTAGTCTTCTAATAAGTGTCGGGTAGCTTATTCAGAAGTTTTGTCAGTTCTTATTTTACCTATAAATAGGGTTGCCATCCGTCCGGGTTTCCCCGGATTTGTCCTAGTTTAAAGGGCGTCCGGGGAGCGTCCGGGCCGGATTTTATTTGCTATCCGGGTTTTTGTAGGCAGAATTAGGAAGGCCTAAGTTTTTTTTTGATTTTCAGCAATAATAAATCTTCCTTTCTTTTTGATATTGCCGTAGTCGGGTAAAAATGTGTGCGTGTGGTTTGAGGGACCCACCTGAATATCCCCAAAATAAGTATAGCAAGTATTAGTAGAAGTCTAAAAAAAATTGTAGAACAAATCTGGGAATTTGTAAAAAGATAGTTTAAAAGATATAGCCCTCAGAGTGTGGTCCCTCAGTTCACACATCGCTATTTTCCAGATCTCGAAAAGTATGTGGAAAATTATGGTTTTTTCACTACAGAATTTTAGTAGAACTTTTGTAAAAGTTTTTACAAATTTATCAAATACATAGCATTAGAAATAAAAAAGCTACAACCACCGAAGTGTGGTCCCTCAGTTCACACAAAAATGACATACTCATTTCGCGATATATTACTGACTTTTTTAATTATTTTTCTACGTAGAGTTTTAGTAGAAAATTTGTAGAATTTGTAGACAAAATTTCAGCAAAATCTATCGGCGCATTCGGAAGATATATACCATTATGTTGGGTCCCTCAGTTCACACACTTGTGTATAAGAAAAACTCAATTAACTAATAAACAAGAAAACTAACAGAAAGTCTACTATACTTAAATTTTAGTAGAAGTTTTTTTCTCTTGGATTAGCACATAAAATATTTAATTTCTTGCTTTATAGCTGAGATAATGTTAACTTTTTGATTGTATGAAAATGCAGAGTAGGTTACCACACAAGAGGCAAAATGAGGACAAGTCCTAATATTATTGTGTATGTTATACCTTATTAAATTTACGTTTTGCTCGCGGTTTCGCACCTTTTCACTATTTTAGGGGTTCATAGTACTACAAGCAACCCATATACTTACCAATTATTAACAATGTACCTATTTGTGGTTTTGCTCTGCCCGCCTCTTTCTCTGTCCGTTCTTTCTAACTCCTTATATGTAATTACATATGTATTATATGAATAAAAAACTGGCCAAGTGCGAGTCAGGCTCGCGCACAAACAATTCCGTACAAAACGGCAAAAAAAAATCACGTTTGTTGTATCGGAGCCCTCGTTAAATATTTATTTTATTTTGTTTTTAGTATTTGTTGTTACAGCGGCAACAGAAATACATAATTTGTGAAAATTTCAATTGTCTAGCTATCGCGGTTACAGCCTGGTGACAGACAGACGGACGGACAGACAGCAAAGTCTTCATAATATTTTGGGTCCCTTTGGGTACAGAACCCTCATTGATGAAATTTCATATTTTTATTATACCTACCTATTTTCTATAAAAAAAAATATATAGAAATCTTAGGTCTTCAAATGAATGTCAAGCTTTTATGAAAAGGAAAAAGTTAATTTGTGGGATGTACGGTGTACATAATGTTATTCTTAAGTGTGTGTGCTTTTTTGTGTGCATTTTTTTTGTAGGTACACCAACACACGATAGTATTCCACTTTTAAAATACAGTTCACGAGTGGTCTTAGTATTTTTTACCACTTCGTAGATGTCCAACAACGAAAGCATGTCGCAACGAATGTATATTCAAGCGCGACAAATATAATATTATGTATATATCAAGCGGTCGCTCATATCGTGTCGAGGTGAAACTCGAAAGGGTCCAATTTTTAACCATTTGCATTGGGTAAACCTAAAAACATTTTCAGTGTTGTATCAGAAGTATATTGCTGTAAGTAGAGACTCAGAGAGTTATTCGCCGAAGTAGTTTTTTCTCTAAGAACACTATTCCACGCGGGCGAAGCCCCGAGCAAAAGCTAATATAACAAAAATATTTGGTGCAATCATAATATTACATTGAGTATGTATAATCTTTGGTGCTGGGGGCGAGACGATGACGAGACGAGGACGAGGGCTCCGATACAACAAACGTGATTTTTTTTGCCGTTTTGTACGGAACCGTTTGTGCGCGAGCCTGACTCGCACTTGGCCAGTTTTTTATTCATATAATACATATGTAATTACATATAAGGAGTTAGAAACAACGGACAGAGAAAAGGGCGGGCAGAGCAAAACCACAAATAGGTACATAGTTAATAATTGGTAAGTATATGGGTTGCTTGTAGTACTATGAACCCCTAAAATAGTGAAAAGGTGCGAAACCGCGAGCAAAACGTAAATTTAATAAGGTATACCATACACAATAATATTAGGACTTGTCCTCATTTTGCCTCTTGTGTGGTAACCTACTCTGCATTTTCATACAATCAAAAAATTAACATTATCTCAGCTAGGAAGCAAGAAATTAAATATTTTATGTGCTAATCCAAGAGAAAAAAACTTCTACTAAAATTTAAGTATAGTATACTTTCTGTTAGTTTTCTCGTTTATTAGTTATTTGAGTTTTTCTTATACACAAGTGTGTGAACTGAGGGACCCAACATAATGGTATATATCTTCCGAATGCGCCGATAGATTTTGTTGAAATTTTGTCTACAAATTCTACAAATTTTCTACTAAAACTCTACGTAGAAAAATAATTAAAAAAATCAGTAATATATCGCGAAATGAGTATGTCATTTTTGTGTGAACTGAGGGACCACACTTCGATGGTTGTAGCTTTTTTATTTCTAATGCTATGTATTTGATAAATTTGTAAAAACTTTTACAAAAGTTCTACTAAAATTCTGTAGTGAAAAAACCATAATTTTCCACATACTTTTCGAGATCTGGAAAATAGCGGTGTGTGAACTGAGGGACCACACTCTGAGGGCTATATCTTTTAAACTATCTTTTTACAAATTCCCAGATTTGTTCTACAATTTTTTTTAGACTTCTACTAAAACTTGCTATACTTACTTATTTTGGGGATATTCAGGTAGGTCCCTCAAACCACACGCACACGGTAAAAATTGTTCTATGTCCGGGTTTCGTACTCCAAAATCCGGGGTTTTCACGCGTCTTATCCTGGGAGTCATATGTAAGATATGGCAACCCTACCTATATAGTGCGACAGAGACAAAACATGCGAATATCTTATCTGACACAACTATAGATTGTGAAACAGACTCTTAGACATTCAATTTACTTTCAATGAATTTTAAATGAATACTGTTAAAATCATAAACTGATTTGTGGAGTTTCGACCGCAAACTTGAATCAAACGTTAGTTTGACGACGTTGGTAGATATGAGAATACCATTTTGCGGTGTAGTAGGTAGGTTAAGGTTAGTGGTAATATTTTGTGAAATGAGATTTAAATACTTAAAAGCTACGCTCAAAAGTTTCTCGGAATTATCTAAATAATTGAGTATTTAATAAGTATGTACCTACTAAAAGGATTTATATTATTTAGATATTTTGTAAAGTAGTTAGCGCTTTTTTCCGACCCTCTTAATCTTAGCCTTTTAACATTAGGCTCAGTTCACACTGCGAGGATACGTCGTGTGTCTTCTTGTTACACACATTACATGAATAAAGTTTAATTTTGAATAACTATCTTAAAAATTAAACCAACTTCCAAAGTAAAAATACACAAAAAAGTTTGAAATAAAACTTATATTTTCTTAATAAGTCCCTTTTAAATTCGGCTAAAATTTTAACTATTTATCTACTAATCTTCTTAATTTTGAAGTCAGTACCAACCCAAACAATGTCCTACAATATTTTATAGAACTCACGTTCAAATTTGCTGGATTCCTCATGGATCACATCATCAGGTAACCACTTTTTTGAAAACGGGACCAACTTAGGATTATATAATATATACCCTTTACATCAACAGAAGAATTTTGAAAATCGGTCCACAGACGGCGAAATTATCGTTGAACATACAAAAAAATTTGTATACAGCCAAATGCCGCCTTCTTTTTTGTGGCAGTCGGTTTAAAATGCAGCGCTCTGTCGAATATCGTTCGTTTCGGTGTGATTTGACCCTTAGGCGTCCTTAGGTATAATAAATCAAAGTGGGCATGTAACCTTATCACCGCAACAGAAGTGGACGGTAAAAGCTTTCTCGTGTCCGCGATCTCCTCACTTTATTTTATATTTGTATTGTAGTTAGCTTTTTAGTAGGTACCATTTTTTAGAATAAAACATTTATAAGATCATCCTAAACTCTCTTAATAAGAGCTGAAGACTCTTGGGGATAAGTATGTGGAAATTTCCCTCTTTTTAATATTATTCATATGTATATCTATGGAAATTTCTATATTTATATATAAAACTATGACGCACATTTGACAGAACAAATCTTTAGACAGGAAAAAGTTACGCCATCTTGTTTTTACCATATCTCAATTGTCAGTCATCTTGATTTCACCATACCTAAAAAGTCAAAATTCACCAAACAACTGCAAAAATGGGGCCATTAAAGTGGGGACAGATTTTCCTTAACATGCCTCGTCTGAAATATTTAAAATGTGTACGGGTGGGAGCTGAAATTACATATTATTATAGGACCTTACATGGATCATTAGTCTATATAATGTAATCTGTAGTGGGCGTGTACCTACTTCATTCATCATTTCCATACAATGAGCGTATGTGAAAGTCATGTGTCATGACGACGTGACGTCATAATGTTCACTTTCTCCCGTGTCTATACATTTTGCGAATATCCTGCTACGCCAAAAGCCAACCAAGTAATATTTTGTCAGTAATTACATGATCCGGAATTCGGAAGGCAGGAGTTAATTCTGAGCGCTGAGAATAGAACTCTGCGCGAAAACAATAGAGCTGAAAATCGAACACGCGAGTGTCGAGTCAAATGACAATGTCAGATCTGACAACTCATGTGTTCGATTTTCATCAACTCTATTGTATTAGTCCAGAGTTCTATTTTCAATAAAATAAATAGCTTTCAGTAGAACCGATTTCGATATAGAAGTCCCTTTAGCCGACCTTGTTTCACGAAAAAAAAAAATACGGTTCACGTGTAATAGATTTTTAATTATCTATACCAATATAATAAAGAGAAATATTGTTATAATATTGTTTGTTTGCATCGAATTACGAATAAGCTCCGAAACTACAGACCGATTTTGATGAAATTTGGCATTTGGATGCTTCTTATTGCGGCAAAATGTACGGTTTCCGCGAAATTTCTTTTAGCGCGCACGAAGTCGCGGGTAACATCTAGTAATTTAAGCAAACTTGAACTATTGATTGATTTCAATTACGATTTACGTTTTGCTAAATAACTTATAATATAATGAACACTTAGGAAAGTTAGGAGTATTAACAGTTCACTCTTAACAACTATTATTGCCTAACTATGTAAAACGTGATAGGCTATTTATAATAATGACTAGGTATGTGCTTAGATGATAAACACATACATCCAGGTGGATCTTATTACCATTCGCGAGTATTGCAAATAATTTATAATATAATTTATAGCTTATGCGCTGATTAAAGTTCTTACTGGAATCCTAATGGTTTAATAATGTCTGCAGCGTGTATTTTGTTTTAAGCCAAACCAAAACCCAGACTAGGCTAGAATATAATTTTTATCTTTATCAATATCGCGTCTATCCTATGCATCCAAATCCATTTACGCATTTTTTGCGAAATATAATAAATACCATTATTAAAGTTTTGGATTTATACTTAATAAATAATAATAAATATCGTTTATTTCGAGCGGCATAGGCCCATATTATAAACTAGCTTCCCGCAACTTCGTCCGCGTGGAACAGTTACTTTCGGATATCGCTAAAAGAAGAAGGGGCAAACCGTCCCCACCCTTGTAGCACTACAGAACTTATATCAAATGAAAGGGCTTAAAAAGTGTGTAATTTTATTGTATGACGAAAAATCTCTAAACCATGGGAGAAAAAAGTTAATGAGGGTTAAATGTTAAAAAAAGTAAAAAAAATCATTCTGTATTATTGCACCATTTCATAGTGTTGTTAATAAGGAACAATTTTTGGGAAGTAATGATATACAGCAAACTTCATAAAAGTGGTATATTTTGATAAACAGCCTCATATTTTGAAGAAATGTATGGAATAATAATAAAATGCTAAAAAAAGCTATTTCCTTAATTTATTCGCACATAATTGCTTTCTAGAAATTGTTTCTTACTTACGACGCTATCGAATGGTGCAATATACAGAATGTATTTTTTTTTACAATTAATGGGTTCGAATCCTGGCTAGGAAAATTGAGTTATTAAAAATCTAATGATGCAGTTTAAGTTTTCATCAAGCCCATACAAAAATGCTCCATACAAAAATGCCCCTTCTTCTTTACCCGCGACTTCATTTACGTAGAAGGAGAAGCGCTTCCACCTCACGACTGCCCGCCGTGCGCCGTACATATTATTGCGCGCTGATTATTCTGTCATACATAATTTTAGCGAAACTTTAATCGTTTCCGCAGAGTAAAAAAAAACTCCCGATTTTGAAACATTCTTGATTGGTGCTCCGCTCGTATTGAGCTTAGCATGATGTTATATAGCCTAAAGCCTTCCTCGATAAATTGACTATCCAACACAAAAATAATTTTTCAATTCGAACCAGTAGTTCCTGAGATTAGCGCGTTCAAACAAACAAACAAACTCTTCAGGTTTATAATATTAGTATAGATACCTTACAGACTAACATACATATTATTATACCTATACTTAAACTACACTAGTCACTACGTGTTGTTGGCGACGTGATGCAGTTTCCCCCGGAATCTTCGGTAGACCACACCCGTCGGCCAGAATTCCTCCAACTCGAAGGTCGACAAAAGATGCGTCGACACTCTCACCACAAAGGACTTTCGACTCTCAATGCGATGGACGTCTTCTTGCAGATGTAGTCCACAACGTTTATATTAACACCACATAGATTTAGTATTATTTTTAAACAAAAAATTAAACCGCCATCCAAAGTAAAAATTCACAAAAAAGTATGAAATAAAACTTATTTTCTAAATAATTCCCCTTTTGAATTTGGCTATTTCTCTACTCAATCTTCATAATTTTGAAGTCGGTACCAGCAAATATGAACGTGAGTTCTATAAAATATTGTACTTTGGAAGGCGGTTTAATTTTTTGTTTAAAAATAACAATTTCACATTTCACCCTAAATAAAAATATATATATTTTTTGGAAGTCGGTTAAAAACTTCACGCACTACATTGCATACAGAATGTGCCTAACTGTGACCTAGTAGCTAGTAGGTAGTAGGTACAAGGTATTATAATGGTTAGTACCTAACTAACCATTATAATACCTTGTAATAAATTAATCAAAGTACCTATACTATAAAGTATTCTATTTATCCTCAATTAACAATAATAATAATTAACGATATTTCCATGTTGTATGGAGCTCGTAAACAATAAACAGAGTCATTAACATTATTATTATTAACTAATTGTCGTCGAAAAATGTACAATAATAATTATTATTCACTACAAACTTCCTACTACGCCTATTAGGTATAGGTTTAAAACAGATTTTTTTGCCGTTTCGTATGTGAATCCTTCGTGCGTGAGTCCGACTCGGACTTGGCCGGTTTTTATTCAGTTATTGTAATAAACTACCTTTTGCCCGCGGCTCCACCCGCGGCTCCCACGGCAACACTGTAATTTTTTCGGAACAAAAAGTAGCCGTTTAATCTCTGGATTAAACTACTACCATACCAAATTTCATTAAAATCCGTTAGGTAGATTTTGCTTGAAAGAGTAACAAATACCCATCCATCATTCCATCCATCTATCCTCTTAAACTTTCACATTTATAATAGTATAGTAGGATTTTCAGTCAAGTACTCTATAAAGTTTTTTTTAATTTAAGGCGATATCGACATTGAAACGAGACGAGGTTGAAATCATAGACGTATATAATATTATAGACGAGCCATGTTGAGGCAAAAAGTGTCTCCAGTTAAATGGCCCCAATTTTGATATTTTTGGGGCCATTTTGACATTTAATTGGTGGTGAAAACAAGATGGCTGACATATAGAGTATGGTGAAAACCAAGATGGCGTAACTTTTTCTTGTATGAAGATTTGTTCTGTCAAATGTATGTCATAGCCTATCATTAGTTTGAAATCTTCGGTTGAAATAGCATTTTTAAAACGTAGCTTCGGAGTTAGAAGATATCGACTACATAAGTCGAGTAAATCTTCTAACTAGATATTATATAGCTTAGATAAGAGTTCATTATAAGTTATTTACTCTTAATTAAGTATATAAACGTCATACAATTGGACTTTTTGTTAATAAATAATAATGCAAACCTACCGTTCTCATTGTTAATTACAAAGATCATGAAGATATCATCAAATATTATTCCTATAAATAAATAGTTTTTGTTGTGGAAACTACAAAATCTCCGTACAAGAAAAACTTGATGAATTATTGAAATCCAACCGTAAACTAAAAATTATTGCATAATGTAAATTACAGATTTATTATGTTTGGGACGCATTTAATTTTTTTGGGCACTAGTCGTTTTTTTATTATTAGTTATTAATTTAAACATTTATTAAACGCGCTTTATTAATAATAATATTTACACCACGGATGCTCTAATCCGTGTGATACGTTGGCAAAGCCACTAGACAATGATAGCTACATGGATTAGCGTATTCGGGCTGTGGTGTAAATATATTTATTAATAAGAATATATAAGTTGTCCAAAAATCAATTACGGATACTTCAGGGATATGATCTACTGCTCATGTAAAGACGTATAGGCAGAAAAATATTGTCATACTCAAACTAAAAAAATCATCTCATGATGGGTGATTCCACGTAAAACCCAAACTCGTCCACACATCAAGAATTTTTTTTCGAATATGACTATTATTTTTCTGCTTAAACGTCTTTACATAAGCAGTTGATCATATTCCTGAAGTATCCGTAATCGATTCTACCAAACCTTATATAGATTTAATAAGAATATAGAGAATATATTATAATAATGTGTAAGTACTAGGTTATTTTATTTAATGACTAGATGTTGCACGCGACTTCGTGCGCACAAAAGGAAATAGCGCGGTAACCGTACATTTGGCCGCAATAAAAATGTCCTTCCTCGTGGTCTAATCTGTATCTGTACCAAATTTCATGAAAAATTTGTCCAGTAGTTTCGGAGCCTATTTAATGCAAACAAACAGACTTTTCCTCTTTATTATATTATTAGTATAGATTTACCTGGTGGGTGCAGTAGAGGGTCGCATGGTGGTGGTGGACCGCACGGTGGTGGTGGCGACGCTGGGCCGGGGGGTCGACACCGCTGACGTGGGGCTCCCCATGATCAGGTCGCCATCATCTCCGAACCTGGAATACATTGTAGATAACGTGAATAAGCATCCTTTTCTAGAATTCAAATGGACAATGCGAACTTTAGTAATAATATATTATTAAGTATATAAGTAGCTTCCGAGAGATGACGTTATAAGATTGATACTTTATCAGAATGTAAGTAAAGTTTGTACAATTTTTCGCAATTTTGTACCTAAAGGCCACGGCACAAACTAACGGATATGCATTACGTTTAATGCATATCCGTTACACGCTGATTACGATATAAATTTTATCAGTAAGAATATAAATTATTTATCGACTTGTCTAAAAAAGCCTTTGATTTGGTCCAATATGATATGTGATGATATGCTCTGAAAAAAACTCCGTGAAGATATTAATTTACCATATGCATTTATCTCTATCTTGGAGTATTGGTATGCAAATCAAAGGAACTACGTGAAATGGGCTAGGGCGCACTCTGACATGTTCAGGCTGGAATGCGGGGTGAGGCGGGGAGGGGGGGGGGGGGGGGTAAGCTCACCAACGCTTTTCAATATGTACGTGAACGGGTTGATTGATGAGCTCAGCAGCGCTGGTGTTGGATGCTCTATTGACTACCGTCAACAATATTAGCTACGCGGATGACATGGTGCTGCTTTGCCCATCAATAAGTACTCTCAAGAAGCTTGTTGTTGCATCTGTGAGCGATTCGCTGCGGCCCATGGCCTTAGGTATAACACTACTAAAAGTGAGTTGCTGGTTTTTTAAGCTGGTAACAAGAGCTATAAGGTTCCTCCTATGTCATGCTAAATGGTGCTGCGGTTGCGCAAGTAAAACGTTTTAAGTACCTGGGGCACTGGGTCAGTGAAACGCTCAAAGATGACGAGGACATGAAACGGGCGCGAAGGGCGCTGTGTGTTAGAGCTAATATGCTATCCCGTAGGTTTGCACGTTGTCCAGAGCAGTGAAGATAACAATTTTCAAAGCGTATTGTCACTCTCTGTACACGTGCAGCCTCTGGGTGAATTACACTCAAACAACTCACAGGGCCCTGCGAACCCAATATAATAATGCCTTCAGGGCATTGCTGGGGCTGCCTCGTCACTGTAGTGCTTCAGGGATGCTAGCTTCAGCTGAAGTTGATAGCTTCTCAGCTATCATTAGGAAATGTGTAGCATCTCTAAAACAGCGAGTGCGTGGCAGCGCCAACAGTCTCCTGAAGACAGTAGCGGGAAGGCTGGACGTGGACAGTGCTATCATGCAGCACTGGACTCGCATCCACCTCACCAAGGACACCAAAATCACGTATAATACTTATATTGCACGTGATATTGGTGTCACTCATACAACTAGATTTAAAAAAAAAACAGTTTTAATATACTAACATAGCTTCTAAGTAAAAATGTTTACTAACACTTTGGCCCATTGACCGAAATAAAAACGTTTTATTTTATTTATTTTATTTTATTTATAAAGGTATAGCGCCTGGCAAGCTTGGGATCCTAGTCCATGAAGAATGCCGCACACTGGCAAAAAATATACAGCCGAATGTACAGCCTCCTTTTGGTAGTCGGTTAAAATATATATTCGGTCGGTGTTGTAGAGGTGGTGCACAACGTTTTCTCTTGTCTTTGGTCGTGTTTGACAGAGAGTAGAGATCATGCTCTACAAACTATACATCTCTTTTCAAAGGTCGAGGTTCATTTAGGGCTTCGTATTCAAAGGGTAAAACGGGACCTTAATACTAAAACTCTGCTGTCCGTCTGTTTGTCAGTAGGCTGTATCACATGAACCGTGATAGTTAGACATTTGAAATTTTCACAGATTTTATGTACTAGCTGATGCCCGCGGCTTCGCCTGCGTAAGTACAGTAACCCACGGGTACCGTATATGTCCCGCGATTAAAAGTAGCCTATGTCCTTCCCCGTGGTCTACTTTATAACTGCGCCAAATTTCATGATAGTTTTAGTAGTTTTTCCGTGAAAGACGGACAAACAGACACACACTTTCCCATTTATAATATTAGTATGAATTTTAGTTGACGATACGTTGCTAAGAAATATTAATTCGCATTTTGTTGTATGGAAACCCATAGGGATAGTTAATTAAGTGACGCTTAAGTCACATGCTGTCCTTGTCATTTCGGCTAGCAGAGACAGTGACAGCCTACGAATTGAGATTAGCGTTTATGCGGCCGTAAGGTATTGTCACGTCGTCATTATAATATGTACAAATAAATTTTGAGAAACCTCTACTTGCTTATGAATTAGATTCCCTGATAGTACGTAAGATGTAGGTATATAATCTGAAATACGACACTATCATTTAGAAATTGAAGTCAGATCATTAGGTGTAAAGACATAATTATGTATTTATAATGCCATAAATATGTAATTAATGCCGGACTTGTGAAACGCTTTCTTGCTTAAGATTAATCTAGAAATGTAAGATAACAGCAAAAACATTAAGTAGGTGTATGGCGTCAATAGTCCTTTCTAAGTATCTTGCCGTGGGAAAAGCACGTACTATCGAACCTATGAGAATTTCGCCTTAAATGATCTATTGTGTCAGCTGTCGATAAGTGGTAATAAATACTTCTTTTTACCCGACTGCCGTAGAAGGGAGGGTGATGTTTTTCATTATTATACTGTACAGTACTGAGTACGACCATGTTGCTAATGGCGAAGCCAAAAGGAAGGTAATGATTTTGGCAGTCTATATATGTATGTATGTTTGTTCCATCGTAGCGCTACTACTGATCTGATTTTAATGAATAGCTAGCCGCACACACACCATATTATTGGCAACTAGCACATGCCCGCGGCTCCGCCCGCATAAATACAGTACGCTCGGGAACACTACTTTTATGGGATAAAAAGAATCCAGAGCCTATTAAACTACTACCATACCAAATTTCATCAAAATCCGTTCAATAGTTTTTGCGCGAAGGAGTAACAAACATCCATCCTCACAAACTTTCACATTTATAATATTCAGTAGGATAATTATGCTCATATTGACAATAATATTCCTTGTGTGCCGTTTTTTTGTATGTGTTGACTGAACATGTAGATAGTTTTCTTGCTCTAATATTAGGTACAATAAACTAAATAAACCATTTTATTTCCCATGTCAGAACATTGACCAAAGCCCTTAAACAAAAAAAAAAAAACATTGACCAAAAACTACAGTTAGCTTGGCCATGAAACTATGCATTAGGAATTAAGGGCCCCACGGAGCGTCGAAATCCCATACAAACGTAGTTTCGTTTTAATTTTAAAACAGTACTACCAAACTTCACCAAACATAGTACACATAATTCAATGCATCATATCTAGTCTTATAATTAGGTTTGGTTAGAAAATATTAACTAAGAACGAAATAAGAGCGAATTTAATTTCAGACATTTTTTACGCAAAATACGCATCACTTGCAGCCAGTTAAAATATACTTACTACACTTTCAAATTAAATGGAAACCAATTACAAGACTTGTTTTAATAGTGTACTTTGAAAATAAACCAACATAATATGAATAAATTTAATATAATGGAAATGAAAACGAAATTACCAAAAAAGTTCGATAAGTAGCCAAATTGCCGTTTTTATTAAATTTTAAAAACCCGCTCCCCAGATAAAATAAGGTTCCGGAAGACAATAGCACGTTCTCGCTATTTTAGCGCCAAATCGTACTCTGGGTGAGACAGCAACAGAAAAAAGTATTCGACAAATAATCCCAGCGCGCGATTTCTCGCTGCGTTCGTGGGACTCTTAAGTACGCTTAAAAATTATGTAGTTATAGTAACTCCACGCCACTGTATATAGTAGTCTAATCTTGAGAGATGAGCTGAGTATAATAATAGTAAATGGACAATGAAGCTGGTTAAAAATATCAAAATAAGTATATATAATAATAAATAAATAAGCTGGTTAAAAATATCTATGGACGCTTCACACCACGTCTATCTGGAGCTGGTCCCGTGCTAAGTATCCAAAGAACTTGTGTTACAGTACCAGACAACGGGAAGTATATTTTATACTATACATATATTTGAGATTTTTATGATATAATTCATATATTTAATACACTTCCATGACCCAGGAATTAGGAAGACAGAAAACTTTTTGTTCCGGCTTGAGCGCCAACGCGCTAACCAGTTGCCAGTGAGCCACAGAGAATGTATTTCCTTGTTGGTGTGTCAAATAAAAAAGCGGCCAAGTGCGAGTCGGACTCGCGCACCGAGGGTTCCGTACAAACCTGTAGTGATTTTGTTACAGCTTAAAGGTATTATAGACCTGATTATTTGATATGAATTTCAATCTAATACGTGTTCATGGAAGGGGTAGTAAGTTTAAAATTATAAAAAATATTTTTATTATATGATGAGACTAAAAATGTACCGTTTTCGTATTTTTGCCGTTATCTGTGCTATAAGACGTTGCTTCGTGCCAAATTTTAAGATTCTGAGTTGAGATGAAGTACCCTGTAGGTAGGTTTTGAGTTTGCGAGTGAAAATTTGCGAAAATATGCGGCATTAACGGCTGTATCTTTTGATTGCGTTGGCTTAGAAGTTTGATTTTTTCACGGCTCCAAGTGACCGTAGACCTTAGTATTTGATATAAATTCCAGCTTGATATCCACCACGCGTTCCTGAGAAAAAGGGTATTGACAAACATTCGGATGGACAACAAAGTGATATAAGGGTTTCGTTTTTACCTTTCGAGGTCCGTACCTCGAAAGGTAAAAACGAACGAACTCTAAAAATTGTAGTCATCCACACAGGTATTACAATACTATTGGAGAAGCGTAAAAAATGCGTGTCTATTTGAATAACAACATTATTTTAGTTTAACGGTAGAAAATAATAATTAAAAATTAATAATATCCATTATCCATGTAGAGAAGTGGATGTTATGTACAAACACACATGATTTCTTAGGTATTTATTATAATGTTTACGAGTCTAGAATATTTGTAATGGAAGACGAGATATCTGCAATAAATTATTTCATTACATCACAAATGAGTAATGACGCGTTCATAGGAAAATCTTTATAAGACCAATAGGTATTCACTGTTCGCTAGTGCAATTTTATTGCAATGTACCTAATATAACATTAATTCAAATTTTATGTGAATATAAAATACAAGTAGGTAGGTAGCTATTTGTAAACATTCTGAGCTCATTTTATTGATTGTGTTACAAGCGCTTTTATTTAGTAGCTATTAATCCTTACCAATATTATTTAAGTGAACGCAAGTTTGTTTGGTTATTAAGCTTTCGCGTAAAAACTACATAACCGATCATCATGAAATTTGGCACAGATATATAACAGACTGTGTGCTTCTCCGTGCACATAGGACACTTTTTATTTCGAAAAATGTACGATTCCCATGAGATCCTGTATTTACGCTTTTACGTTAAAAATACTTAGCCGATCATCATGAAATTTGGCACAGACATAAAGTAGACCACGGGGAAGGAATAGTAAATCGCAGGAAAATATGCGTTTCTTGTGGGATACTGTATTTAAGTGGGTGAAGCCGTGGGCAAAACCTAGTTAAGTAATAAAGTATAAAAGGTACCACTTAAACTTTATAACACTAGTTTTATTGGAAATTTAATTTAATTACGTCGTTTTAACAATTAATATTTATCAAATTAATTATATTATTTAACTAGCTGGTCCCCGCAACTTCGTTTGCGTAGAACTAACGCAACGGAAACTGTTTTTTTTTTAAAGGGGACCCTAAGATAAAAGTAGCCTAAGCTACTTATAAATATCCTACTAATATTATAAATGTGAAAGTTTGTGAGGATGGATGGACGGATGTATCGATGGAAGGATGTATTAATGGAAGGATAAATGTTTGTTACTCTTTCACGCACAAACTACTGAACGGATTTCGATGAAATTTAGTATGGTTGTAGTTTTATACCAAAAAAGTACATTCCTCTCTCGGGATACCCAATAGTTATAATATTTACGCGGGCGGAGCTGCGGTAAACAGCTAGTCAATAATAAATTTTCACTTTTCCGTAAACCTTGTAGTTTCGTATTTCGTATGGAAATTTTAGGTTTAAGGTTATCACATATCTATTACCTAGTACCTACATATAGCTAGTAGTCTGATTCACAAGATCCATTTCATTGAATTTCTATCCAAGGGCACCGAAAATTATGATGTAAAGTTCATTCTATTCGGAATGACGTCTAGAAACTTTTTGAAAAATTTCAAGAGGGGCTCGAAAAAATTGCAAACGTTATAAACAATAGTAAAAAAAAGGGGTTATGGTTTTTTTGAAAATATCTCGGAAACTATTAAAGATATCCGAATTTTGAAAAAAAAAAATCCTTAAAGAGGAAGAGGAGGAGTTCCGGGAGGTAGGACTTTTTTTAGGAAATTTCCTGGATCATAATTTTCAGTGCCCTTGGACAGAAATTCATTGAAATGATCTTGTGACTCAGAGTATAGGTATTTGCCTAGGTCATTTCATATTATTGCATTTTAGTAACAAACATAAACGGTAGAAAGATGAACCGAATTTTACACATTAAGTTAATTTATGCACTAATATGTGTTTCATGGTCAGTTACTTGAACTGTAAACATTTAAATGTTTCTTATCTGTGCATTCCTTAATAACATTATTATTTAAATATTATGTATACTATAAAATAAATTATTATTTTGTAACTGGTTAGGCTCATACGAATAGACAAGATATTGATTTTCCCAAGTCAAATTAGATATTAATCTTGACGCCCTTTACTATTTATAAGTATAAATTCATTAATTGTAAATACTAAATAAAGATATTCGCGAATTGATGTTAGCATCGAACGAAAAGTTTCAAGGTGCTTGGATAGGCGAGAGGGAAAAGTCCTATCCTTCGATGGACAAGGATAGATAGGTCATATCCATGATTGTGAAACGCAAATTATGGGTAGATACCAGCTACCTTTTTATCGGGGATAGATATCTATAATCTACATATTATGTCTAACCGTAGATTAAATGTCAACATGTTACTGAAACCGAACGCAAATCAAATAAAAATCTTCCTCCGTATTTTTATTGTAGACCCTGGGCATCTAGTCAAGATGCATTCGATAATTTCGACGGCGAATCGCTTGCGATGCCTTATGTCAAATCCCATACATTTTATTGTCGAACTTCGTCGTCGAAATTATCGAATGCATCTTGACTAGGCCCTGTGGCTGAGTTGGTTGAGCGTGTTGGTGCTCAAGCTGGGGGTCGCGGGTTCGAATCCCGCTGAAGGAACAAAAGTTTTTCTGTATTCCTGGGTCATGGATGTGTATTAAATATGTGTGTAATATAATAAATATCTTAAATATGTGTATAGTATAAAAGTATTAAATATATTTCCGATGTTTGGTACGCGTTTAACACAAGTTCTTTGATAGCTTGCCACGGGACCAGATTGAGGTGGTGTAAAGCGTCCATAGATAAATTACAATAGTCAACAGCATTTTTGCGCACGGGTTATACCTACATACATTATTTTTATTGCTTTTATACCTAGAAATAATAATAAGAAAAAAAATAGTTCTGTATTTGCTTTTAAGTGTAAAAAGTGAAAAAATTCAAATCAATGAAAATACATGAAAAATTTACATAGAGGTGATTTATTAAAAGATACTGAGCATCAATTTTATGATATAATCTTAGAAAATAAGTTTTAAAATAGTGTTAAAATGTCTAAAAATTAACAGTTTTGATTTTCCTGTTATGTTCAGTAGAAGTTATCTTATTAACCACCAAATATAGTCCCTCAATCCTCAACATGCTTTCAGCATGTATACTGGCCTTGGGAACGTCTCCCAAATTCCAACTATATCTCGATGAAATCCTTCCCCTTGTTCTTCCGAATAAGCTCCCATATTATCTTTAAAATTATCAAATTGAGAATGGAACATTTGCCTCTTTAGAGACATCCTATAGCCAAAGATGAAAAAAATCTTAAGCATCTCGTTCTTTTATTCATACATTTATTTCATAAGCCCATTTTTAGTCTTGATTTGTAACAGGTAGATGGAAGTAAGTTTGTAATGCCTCGCAAATCTTCAAATCAGTAGTAAAATAACACTTTTTCTCTCTCACTTTAATAAATCCACCACAAATGTAGCAGAGCGAGTCACCGTCTCCTTTTAACTTCTCGAAGCCATTGTGTACAAGAAAATACAGCGAAAAAAAAAATTAAACACGTTATTCCTTTATAATATGCGAGATCATACTGTCGTACACAGGGAGGGATGTAAGAAAGACAACCCTCATTACCATACCTCTCTTTCGCCAGCAATAGAGCGCAAAGACCGACTCAAAAATCATAAATGTTCAAATCGCTATAACTTCTTAAAAAGCAAATATTTTCGATTTGTAATCGCACTTTTTAATAAATATTTGCTTATATATTCAGAATAAATCAAGTAAAACACATGCGCAAAAAAATATATTTTTTTTTGTTGACCGGTAATATTAAGTTTTGCATTACAAGTCCGGGGTAAAACTTGATAAGGCACTTTTTGTAAATTAGCTACCAATATTAATTTATAGGTAAAAAAAAAAAACACCCTTTGCAGAAAAACGCTTTCAATTCAAGTCTTTGACATCGATTCTTAAAGTTCTGTTGAATATGATAATAATAATGAACGCAAACGATCCATTTCAAGGTTAGAGACATTTCGTCACCATTTTATATCCGATAAAAAAAAACATAATTTATTCAAGCACTTACGCCTTTTCATCCGTTAATGGGTGATTTAAATACAGTATTCTCCGAGCGAAGTAACCACTCTTGAAATACTGTAGTGCATGGGACAGTTGGTTTTTAAATGTCGTATGGTTGCCCAAGCACCTAAGTGATACGACATTCTCACAAAATAGTCAGCCTAGTCCAGAGGAATGACTGGTCAATACGTTTGGGGCCTGCTATGTGCGGGTTTCCTCACGATATTTTTCTTCACTATTAGAGCGTCCGTATAATGTACTTGAGATCTGAAAAGTCTCATTGGTACACACCACAACCTGGGATTCGAACCTGCACTGTCTCGAGTGCGAACCAAATGATCTACCCACTAGGCCAAGGAGCTCATCAAGCACACATTACCTACTATTGTACATAATAATTTATTAAAATAATTAGTTTAACTCTTATTAGTTACTAAGCATTGCATATTGTCCCTATTGTCAAATTACCCGTAAAATTATATGCTTAACTTAACTCATGCTTAACTAAGTGTTAGGATCGAAATTTTGCAATTTCACAGATTAATAGCAAGTTACGAAGTTGTAATCCAATATTTTGATCAGTCTAATTTTGTACTAGTACATATTATATTGCGCAATTAAATCCTAATAACCTACGAAATCTGATCTTACAAGTGAATGTTAATAATTATTGCACTGATATTTACTATTTGGTCCTTACATATGAAATTAGCTTTTTGTCGTACGGGTCACTTTGATCTCAAACAGATCTTCTTTGGTTAGGAATTCCAATTTCAAATTTATATCGCTATTTACCTATGCATTTGTGTTTCAAAAACCGTAATGCATAAACCGATGGCAAAAGTGTATAGATAGCAATGTATATGTCACCGTAAAATTGTAAAAACTGTTAGATTGTAATAAAACTAGTGTTTAAACTAGTGTTAAAATTCTAAAATGTTGATTGACTTCCGACGCGAATATGCTGCCAATAATTTCATACATTATTTTTCGTTAAATTAAAATTATATAATTTTTAATCTTTCGACATATTTTTAATATAAAGGTAATGACCTAATAATATTTTCCTATTTGTGTGTTTGAAAATTCTACCGTGAAAAATTCTATAATTCTATTCTACCTACCGTGAACTGAAATCTTGAAATTTAGCACGAAGTAACGTCTTATAGCACAGATAAAGGAATAATTGCGAAAACTGTAAATTTTTAGGTGCATCATATAATAAAAAATAAAAATATTTTTAATAATTTTAAACTTACTACCCCTTTCCTCATGAACGCGTAGAGATATTAAATTGAAATTCGTATCAAATACTCAGGTCTATAACACCTTTAAGCTGTAACAAAATCACTACAGGCTTGTACGGAACCCTCGGTGCGCGGGTCCGACTCGCACTTGGCCGGTTTTTTCTTTTATATTTTTATGTGTGTGCACAATAAAGAATATTTCATTCATTCATTCCTTCAAATTAATTAAAAGTTTTACCTGTTGAGTAGCACCGGTCGTGGAGGAGTTGACGGTGCTGTTGTTGACGGCGCTGTTGTTGTGCCCGGCGGCGTTGTTGTCGTTCGGGGCGCTAGGGTTGGTGCGGGTAGATCCGAACCTGGAGAATTATTGAAAAAAAACGATCTAAAAGGCATGGACAAATAATTCAGGTTAAGGACAAACTGGGTCCTAAGAGATTTTAATAATACACTGTTAACTTTTAGGAAATGACCATCAAAAACCATGGGAAACTCTAATATAGGCTCTATAATCAGTACCTACTCTATACTCTATAGGGTGAAAGGCAGCGGTAATTACTTACCATCTAGCGATACATCTGTTAATTTCCTAAGCTTATTCCATAAAGAATATTTTAAAAATGGTGATTCACTTCTTTTAGATAAATTATGTACAACACGGGCGTAGCCAGGTTTTAGTTTCGGGGGGGGGGGGGGTTCAAGAAAATAAAACGACACGGGGGGGGGGGGGGGGTAGTATCAAAGTTCTGATTTAGGCTGTTGATTATTTTTTTTAAATAACTTCAAAAATCATCTTTCAGATAGGGTTAATGGGGCGGCAAAATATGTTAATTGGCCTCGGGCGCAAAATTTCTAAATACGCCTCTGTATATTGGTCAGATCTCTGTATTATATATACCAGCCGGCCCATTTCGGGGGGGTTTGAACCCCCTAAACCACCCCCCTGGCTACGCCCATGATGTACAAGATGGGTCATTACTTTCAGCTCAAGTTTCAGCCGAAACGAGACGCGACGCGGCTCTGCACTTAGCTTTTATATATTATAGCTTTTCGAAATTGAACTTTATTCATTACACAAGACGATACACGAAGCAGATTGAAATTCAAACTCTTGCAATGAAACATGCAACAATGCAACACTTCTTGTGTAGTGACTAGTGTTTCAGATCCTTGTGTTAAGTACTTATTCCACTAGACTAAATTTAGAAGTTTTAATGATTTAGCTCCTAAATTTAGTCAAGTGAAATAGCATTTAGTAATTTAGTCCAGTGAAATAGCATTTAGTAAGTTGCTAATTTACTTGAAATAGCATTAAGTAATTTATTCAAGTGAAATAGCATTTAGTAAGTTGCTAATTTACTTGAAATAGCACTTAGTAATTTAGTCAAGTGAAATAGCATTTAGTAAGTAGACCAAATTTAGAAATTCTAAATGATTTAGTTACTAAATTTAGTCAAGTGAAATAGCATTTAGTAATTTAGTCAATTGAAATAGCATTTAGTAAGTAGACTAAATTTAGAAGTTCTTAATGATTTAGTTACTAAATTTAGTCTAGTAGAATAAGTGCTTTAAAGTTCAATTTTGAATCGCTACTTTAAAATCACAATGCCTCGTCGGACGCGCGGTGGGAACTGACTCTTGGTCTTCGCGTAGGGATACTCACCTCCATTAGGTATTGCATTAAACTGCTCGTTCGCCAGGAACACCTCGAAGTATCTGGTGAAGTCGCCGGTGGGGTCCCATTTGGCCTGCAGCTTGGCCCACTCCGCGGGGTACTCCACCTTCAGCCGCTTGATGATCTTCACTGCGGTGCGCTTCTGTCGCTCGGTGCAGCGCACGCATTTGGTCCGGAGCGCTTCGGGTAGCAGCCCTGAAATAGACATAATTATATGATAATCTGTTGATAGCAGCCCTGAAAATATACTTAAATACATGATAATCTGTTGGTAGCAACCCTGAAATATACATAAATATGTATATCATATATGATAATCTGTTGGTAGCAGCCCTACAAAGAATGATAAATGTTTGAGCGTCCATAGTTGATTGGAGTTTTATGTAGCAGCCATGAAAACACATTTAAATATATGAGAGGCCGTGGCTGATGGTTTATTTTTATCGTAAGGATTAGCTAAGGCTAGGACTATATTGTCCGAAACTCGAATGTATGGAGAAAATTCAAAGCATTGAAAATAGAACTAAATTTATAAAATAGTATTGAAAATCGAACACATAAGTTGTCAGATCTGACATTGACATTTGACTTGACACTCGTGTGTTCGATTTTCAACTCTATTGTATTAGCACAGAGTTCTATTTTAAGTGCTCTGAAATGTTCCCCAGCCTTACGTATTCCGGACTATATAGTCCCAGCATAAGATTGCAAAATCCCTTAATAGCTTAGAGTTTAGACAACATTTTATGATCCGGCTTGGATGCCCAATATTGTCCGACATAATTGATTAATAGAATTAATCAAAAGGCTGCATTGTCCCTGCCTGTTAGAGTAGGAATTTAAAATAGCAAATTATTTCAAATAGTATTGTATTGGCAATCGGTACTAAGCTGGTAGCGTAGGTTACTAAGCTACGTCTACTAGGACATAATAGCTCCCCACAACGATTTTAGGTGACGGTGGGCAGTTTCATTGAAATCAGCCCAGCTACGCAGGAGGTATTTTATAGTGCGCAAGTATGTGCGCAGTATACAATAGCATTATTTTCCATTACTATCGTAACCCAGTGGGACTGATGGCCGACACGACTGGCGAGAGATCATTGCAGGTCCGACTTTTTACATGCCCATCCGACGCATGGATCATCTTTCTTGTCAGACAATCAGGTGAACAGCTTGCATTGTCCTAACCAAACTTGGAAACAACATTTTTATTGTTCCAACGCGGGAATCGAACCCACGTTCTCCGAGTCGAGAGCTAAGCTCAAAACCACTGGACCACGGAGGTGGACATAACAAAATATTCCATGATACGTGAGATGCTTGTCATGTATATTATTCGCTACTGGATATTTTGAATGGTTTTTATAGCTATTTAATTCCAGACAAACGAATATTGAATATTCAAATATGCTTAGGCCAATTTCATTTCTAATTTATAGATATTTGCTTCGATTACATTGTTAGCATGCGTTTTATTAGTATATTGACCTCTGTCGTGAAAAACAATCGCGAGTGTATTGGAGAACATTCTTTCGATCCTTGGCCCCTGGTACATAATTATATTTAATCTTGTTGCGTTTATTTCTTTCTGGTTTTCAGTTAGGCCGTAGAATGTCTTCGGTAGAGCCAGGTCATTCGTGCCGAAGCATGTCTCTGCTACGAGATATGTATAGTACCCGGCCAAAAATGCAGCCAGCCCAGCATTGAAGGGAAGTTGTAAAGCGTTTCCTAACTCCTCTGACGAAAATCACATTGATAGTGTTTTGTGGATATTTTCCATAATATCTAGAATCTATATTTTATTATATAAAACTGGCCGAGTGCGAGTCAGACTCGCGCACAAAGGGTTCCGTACTAAATGGCAAAAAATCACGTTTGTTGTACGGGAGCCCTCTTAAGAGCATTGATCGGCGCGAGACTCAGATTTCACGAAAAACGCTACTTTTCAAATGCGTCTATATCTAACAAAAACTGGTTATTCTGATTTTTACATGTAAAAAAACAATAGAAAATATTGTATTCTAATTTTTCACTTATCATTTATTTTAAAATAATTTCAAACTTTTGAATAAAACTGACAAAACTAACCAGAAGTTTTTACAACTTTAGGTTCAGGGGCAATTTCAAAACATATAATAGCTAAAACCGCTTACATTTTTTAAAAACAAAAAATCTTTACAAACTTGTTGGATCCTCTTCTAGATTATCTCTTTGTCAGATTATTTTTATATACGTTTCTATCTCATAAAAATAAAATTTAAAGAATGCGAAATTATCAGGAATTATAGTTATTTAAAATGATGATATTTATGTATTTTACTCGCTACTTTTGTTTCTTACTTACATATTCTATGAGAAGAACCTTTTATCTTTAATATGCTATTTAAATTTTTAACTAAATTAGTTTGACGAATTTTATATGAATTTTTAAAACTACTAAATAAATCGAGGCGCACGAGCGTTTACAAATACTGCTGTAAACGCTCGTGCGCCTCGATAAATACAGTAGTGTATAATACAGTAGTATCGGTGTAAAATAATAGTTGAAAGTTTGTAGGAAAATATTTAAGGGCCCTATACGGCAATCGAGGGTCGGGAATATAAGAGATACAGAAAAAGATACTCCACAACCTTGAAAAAAATCACACGGCTAGTTAATGAATGTTACTAGCCGCTGAAACATTCGAATTTAAGATAATATTTATGGATAAGTGTAAAAAAAATCTGAATATCACTGAAAACGTGTAAATCGCACTCCCGTATTATAATAACTGAGTCGTAATTATCAAGAATTATTAAACTAATTTTATCAAATAATAAAGTTAAAACTATAAAGAAGTAGATGAAATCTTTATTTCTTAGTAAATATATTCTTATTTTGTGTTAAGAAATCATAAACTTGCCCAATTTTTTCGCTCAAATTCTTCATACAAATTACTATGAACTGGCGAGTTTCCACAAATACATGTGCGAGCGCCCGCTGCGGTCAGTACGCCACGCAACTCCGAGGAGAGAGCACGTCGCTTTACGCCGCATCCACAGATCGCGATCGAACCACAGTATAATTAATAATAGTAGGTACATTTGTTCTGTTGAGCAAGTAAATATTTCTTTTGGAACGAAGTTCCTTATGGCGCGTTGCAAAAGGGAGACGGAAAAAATTAAGACCAAAAGTTGTAACGACACTTTTTGCCATTGTTGTAAGCCGTGCGATGTGTTTCTCTGTCTCTCTCTCTCTCTCTCTCTCATCATCAATCAACCAAACCCAACAACCCTCCACACCAAAAACCCCACCCCCTATACAATGTAACCCCCCTCTAAAATTTTTGACCTTACCAATAGCCTTCCCACGAAACCTCCCCCCATCCCCCCACCCCCCAAAAATTCCCCTCGAGGCATATCTCAGTCAACTGGACCCCTAGACCCCTCGAGTCAGGTATCATTGGAATCGCGAGAACGAGCCCTATAATTTGGCTTAATCAGATCCCCTAAATTCCCAACGGGACCCGGGATATACCTCAAAAACCTCAAGAACCCCCCTCCCCCTCTCAAAAAATGTTGACCCCCTCCAATAGCCTTCTCACGAAACCTTCCCCCCCTCCCCTCCCCCTCACCCCCAAAATCCCCTCGAGGCATATCTCAGTCATCTGGACCCCTAGACCCCCCGAGTGAGGTATCATTGGAATCGGGAGAACGAGCCCTATAATTTGGCTCCATCAGATTCCCTAAATACCTCAAAAACGTCAAGACACTCCCCCCCCTCAAAAATTTTTTTTGACCCCTCCAATAGCCTTCTCACGAAACCTTTCGAAAATTGTTTTTGGACTTGTGGAATGGATTTCGATCAGGACTAGTGACTCGACTTAAACTCGCGACAGGTCAACAGGACAGTACAGGACAGGAAAATGCGGTCGGCGTTGTGCACTAAGCATGTGTCGTTCGTTCAATTACCGCGAACCAGTTTTGAGGTTTTTAGGGCCATTTTGAAATTTAACGTATGGTGAAAACACTATTGAGAAAAAAAGTGTCTCCAGTTAAATGGCCCCACTTTTGAGATTTTTGGGGCCATTTTGAAATATGACGTATGGTGAAAACACTATGGAGAAAAAAGTGTCTCCAGTTAAATGGCCCTACTTTTGAGATTTTTGGGGCCATTTTGAAATTGAAAATACTATGTAGAAAAACGTGTCTCCAGTTAAATGGCCCCACTTTTGAGATTTTTGGGGCCATTTTGAAATTTGACGTATGGTGAATGGGGCCATTTTGAAATTGAAAATACTATGGAGGTGTCTCCAGTTAAATGGCCCCACTTTTGAATTTTAGGGCCATTTTGAAATTTGACGTATCGTGAAAACACTATGAAGAAAAAAGTGTCTCCGGTTAAATGGCCCCACTTTTGACATTTTTGGGGCCATTTTGAAATTTGACTCTCGAAGTCTTTGGGGTATTGGTGACGACTATTGGTCTGGTCAAAAAATGTATGGTGTTGGGTTGGGACACTTCGTCGATGGTACCTGAAGGTTTACCGGTTCTGCTAAGGAGCAGCAGGCTTAGCATGCACATCGCAGAAACATCGGAGAGTCGACAAAATGAGAGATTGAAGAAACATTAATACCATTTGTAGCAAAATAGGTCTTATTGTAAGGCAGCAAGGTCGATGCATTGTCGTTTGGAAACAATCTTTCTTTTCTTCCCGAATTTTCTCTTTCTTTTCTCACAGAAGATTTCCCGACAGCCATTTTAAAACTAGATAATATATGTCTGTTTAGAAAATATGTTGATTTCTATTGGCAACCTTGTCTTGGCGACATTAAAGAACTATTTTGCAACTCACTATTTGGATAAAATATTTCTTCCTTAAATTTATTTCTTCGGATCGCCATGCTAAGCCCGCTGGCTGGTGTGAAAATTATTATACGAGGTGTGTGCATGCGTGCGGAATTGCGGATTTAAACCGAAACGCGGCACGTTTGTATGCAGATGGTTTACTGTTCTTTATACTGTGGCGCGAGGCTCGATCGTTGTGAGAGTAGCGCTAAAAACCTAAACTTCGCGCGGTTCGTCTCCGAATACGGTCCTTAAATCTGTCCGATTTTTATATCCGAAGTAATAAATACAAATTATTAAATACGTATAAATTTATAGTTTTTTGAAATTCGTCCTCTATAAGAGGGGTGGACCAAATGTTGGCACGTAGATAAGAATTTTTCGTAATATATGCTCCACGGGGGTGGAATAGGGTGAAAAAGCTAGTGTTCTATAAATTTATTAAAAAATTTTGATGTGCATTCTTATGGTCGGTCATTGTATTATTTGATAAATGTTTCTCCATTTGCAAATGTCTGAGAACAGACAAGATGTATCTCCGCCGAGAATAGCACTCGTCCCTTAAATAGTCTAGGTTTCTCAGCTATTGTCAGCCATATTTGGAAACTAGTCGCCAATTATGGTAAATGGTTGCAAGAATAAGCTTTATTCCCTGATATATAAGCGGTATTTTCGTACTAAACCTAATTAAAGCTACTTTCAAGGTCAACACACACACTCTGCATTACTGTCACGCAGCTAGGAAACAACTTTTTATTGTGATGTACACTTAATTATTGTTTGTCGTGTACGTGTGAGATATATCTTAATCCGGTGAAGCTATAAGCCACACTACCGGAAAAAGCCTTAGATTGTCGCAGTGATAAATTGCGAGTGTTATTGTGAAATGCAATTTGTCGATAAAGTGTTGAATTATTATCGTCGAAGAAGTACTTACTTACTCGAATCCGGTATTAAAATTTTGCTAGGTCTGCTACCGCAGTAAGAAAATTCGAATACCGGGTAACATAATTTATTATAGTGCTATTCAAATCAGAATAGGGCCGAGTCGGCGCCATATTGTTTCGAATTAAGGCTGTTATGATAGTTAAATTTATGTTTAGATAATGTATTTTACTCCTGTCAAGCGGCTTGATCAAGCTAGACCCATTTTTCCTTATTTGGAACCCGATCGTGCGCCAATCAAATCCTCCGCAATAGGGAATATGCATAAAATATAAAAATAGCTTAAAATATAATACTATGATACTAGACAGAAAAATAAAGAAAATGGCGAGAAAATTTTCAATATCTGTTGATAAATGAGCAAGATATGAGTGGTCAAAGTTTGTAATCTATCTCTTTCTAGCAAAACGAAATTTAGTATGAACTTTCTATGAAAGTCGTGTTATGTGACGTCACGATACACGTCGGATCTCTCTGTCTAATAGACCACTTTAAACGTTCATATCTTCGTTATTTTTAATGATATCAAAAAACTGATTTTACCATACGGTTTACCAAACAAGATAGATCTATATAAATAAATAAAAAAAATACGTGCATATTCCCTATTATTGCTACTGAGCAGCTATAATAATTTATGTTTTTAACAACTTTTTAAACCCCTCCCCTCCCGCTGGTGATACGTGGTTAGGTTTTATACTACCCCCCCCCCCCTCCCCCACCTAAAATCACGTGTATTTTGTTTTACATAGTAAGCAGGTCATGTTTGAAGAAACTTTAACTTAAGAGTGCGCTAGTCAACGGCTCGAACTCAGTGCTGCGCGCGGGGAAAATGCTTCTTATTTCACCTAATATTGGGGAAAAAAGGATATACCCATAAAATAGTAATCTATACTTATAAGAGAAGCTATACTGCACACATTTATGCAGCTGTGTAAAGTATTTTAGAAAAGGCGTCTTCAAATTACGCAAATCGACACTCAGCTGTTGGTGTTTTATGAAAAAACTATATAATATTTTTGTCTGAAGTAAAATTATTTTAATTGCTGAATAATTGAACCGTGTCGGTATTTGCTTGCTTTTTTATTATCATTCTTCATTTAATTTTTATTTACGTTCAAAGTTGCGCTAAAAATGCGATGTTTGGAGGCTATTATCTTCTACACTAATTTGAATTTCAGGAATATAAGCAAATACCGACCTAGATAAGTGTCATATAAATCGATATTACGCTAGAACTTCGATCTACAATGTTTGACTTTGGAGTAAATCACCAACAGCGTTTGTATGGAGAAATGACCGACTAGCGCAGCCTTAAAAAACAATTTAATCGAATAATTTAAGCAATTAAAAACTATACGAGTCATTTGTCTTATAAGAACAATACTACGAATCTACAACCGATGATAATTTCGGTATGCATAGACTAGATTCGAAAATTAATACACGTGATGTCTCCTCCCCTTGGTGATACTTGGTGATTTTTTTTCGGACCTCCCTCCCCCTTTAGGCATCATGTGATTAATGGATGACCCCAAATATAATATAAAATCGTATCAAATGCGGATCAAGCACGTAATGCTTGACTCAAAATGCTTGCTTGTAAACGTAGACGGTCAAAACGCTTGATGCAAGCAAACCACTACGTGCTTACCGTCAAGCTGCTTGACCGTCTCGGAACCCCTTAAGAGGTACATAATAACAATTTTATAATAAACATACATTTTTAATTACTTTCAATCTCATAACTCTTTACTTATATTTGACCCTAGTCTACACTTACCCCCTCACTAATAAACGCTGTATAAGCTGTGAATAGTTACACAGTGTTTTGTCTTCTTCAATCGAATTAAAAATTTCACTTGTGTGACGTGAACAAAACACTGTATAACTATTCAAAGCTTATACAGCGTTTTTAGTAAGGGGGTAACAATATACTATACCTCTTGACCAAGTCAACGGTCAGCTCGAACTAATAATTGACTAAAAGCTTTGTTTTTTTATTTAACACTAACGTGTTAGCTATTTATCATGCACTTCGCATGGCAATTACTTACTGCTGTGACTTTAGATCTATGAGAATAGATTGTTCAGTGCAGGTGTAGTCAACCAGGCCGACCGATTTTGATATTGATATTCATGCTCTTAAATACATTTAATTTAACATGTGTTTCAGGGTTTGTTAGAATTAACCCGGTTAGAATTAAATGGGTGTATGAAAATGAAAATAAATTACAGTCTGTTCGAGAAAGTAAATAAATAGACATTTTTGAGCACTTTGAAAGGATCCCCTAAAGGAGTGAAATGGTATAGTAATGTTTGTATAGTAAAATATCAAAAGCCTGTTGGATTATGTTGTATTTTGTCACGCAGTTATTATGACGCAGAAATCAGTTAAAAATAGTTTTTCATTTCATTCCTATAGACCATAGAATCACAAGTTTTCTTTGACATAATTTGTGAGAAATAAAGTGTTTCATTATTATTGTAACTTTCATTAATAGCAAATTGAACTTTATTGACTAAGCCAATACCGGAGGCCCAATCCCCTACCCTATTCCCTTCCCTACCCTCCCCTATTACCCTATTCCCTCTTAAAAGGCCGGCAACGCACTTGCAGCTCTTCTGATGCTGCGAGTGTCCATGGGCGACGGAAGTTGCTTTCCATCAGGTGACCCGTTTGCTCGTTTGCCCCCATATTTCATAAAAAAAAAAGCCACAATGTACGCCCAACGCAACAGCTGCACGTTGTGGCCTAGTCGATAAACTTAGTCGATGAACTGGCGCCAAAAGGTTGCGCACCCCTGTCGTAGAATAATCATTCATTCAGCAACGTGCAATCAAGGTTACGCGGTTATGCAAATAAATATTTAGATCACATACGGTTCCTCATAGCCTGATTCACAATATGGCCTAATATGACGCATGTGAGTGTTTGTTTGTTTGTTTTTATCCTCCTAATGCTAGATTTACACGCTACATAAGAATATTGGCAAGCAAATTGTGTTCTTCCAAGCCCCTAACGCCATGCTTGCCAATCTACTTACCTAGCGTAACAGCCTCCGTGGTCTAGTGGTTAGACTGGATTATGAGAGTAAAGGAAGAGAGAGTGATCTTGTGTACTGCGCACACATTTGGGCACTATAAAATTACTCCTGCGTAACTGGCCTGGTTTCTATGAAATCGGCCACCGTCACCGAAATCGGCGTAGGGAGCTATTATTACTACCGTGTAGGTACTGGCGTCCTATGATTATGAGCCCACCGAAGTCAAAACTTAAAACCACTTGAGGCGAGGCGAAATTTTATGTATAATAAAAATAATAAAGATATTAATCTATGGACGCTTCACACCACGTCAATCTGGTCCCGTGGTAAGTTCTCGAAGAACTTTTGTTACGGGTACCAGACGACCGAAATATATTTAATACTTTTATACTATACACATATTTAAGATTTTTATTATATTATACACATGCATGACCCAGGAAACAGAAAAACTTTTTTGTTCCTTCGGCGGGATATGAACCCGCGACCCCCGGCTTGAGCACCAACAGCTCAACCAATTGAGCCACAGAGGTCGTCTAAAGTAAAAGCATGTAAAAGCCACTTTTACATATTTTGCAATCGATGAAAGTACTTATAGTGGCAATCGACCTTTAAATAAATATAATTATAATACCTTTAAGTACATATCAAATTTCGACCATTAAAATTATTTTGTAGTTCCCCAAGGTAAAATGTATAATGCAGTTTTATTTAATATTTTAATATGCACTTTTGTGGTAGTTTCAGGGTCTACTACCAGTTTTGTTCTCAAAAGTTTTGTGTCATAGGCCAAGGATTGTATAATATTACATAAATTAATTAAGAATTTTATTTATATTAGTTTAAATAATTAAGAACGTTATAAAAGTGTATGATTATGTATGCTTATTGATTCGTATTTAAAATATTTCAATAGCCTTCCGAAAACGAAAATGAAGTAACCGTAAGATTCAGGCTCGCCTATACATAAGTATTATTGAAATACGCAGCTTTATCAAATCTACAATAGGGAATATGCATAAAATTTAAAAATAGCTTAAAATATAATAATATGATACTAGACAGAAAAATAAAGAAAATGGCGAGAAAATTTTCAATATCTGTTGATAAATGAGCAAGATATGAGCGGTCAAAGTTTGTAATCTATCTCTTTCTAGCAAAACGAAATTTAGTATGAACTTTCTATGAAAGTCGTGTTATGTGACATCACGATACACGTCGGATCTCTCTGTCTAATAGACCACTTTAAACGTTCATATCTTCGTAATTTTTAATGATATCAAAAAACTGATTTTACCATACGGTTTACCAAACAAGATAGATCTATATAAATAAATAAAAAAAATACGTGCATATTCCCTATTGACAGGTTATTGAATTAACGTTTTCCAAGTGGCAATTTTCCATCGTCAATGGATAGCGGTTCTAGCGACAGATTGGTGCAATGGTGTCATGGAGTACCTAGTTTTGTACCCTTGTGTACCCTTCAACGGCCAAGTCACACAACATTAACTATATTAATAAAAAAATCGCAGTAAGGAACCTTAGACTTGGCACGACTTTCTCTAGATTTCATTACTTTTTAGAGATAAACAAGCAGCTCCATCGAGACTTGGCTAGTTTTTTACAGAATGTTTTTAGTGGGATAACATTTTGGAGTGGGACAAACCTTTGCCGTTGTAATCCAGAAGCAATTACGCCTCTAGCCTAATTTTATCTTCTATCATCGTGGATAATTATTCCATAGTAAAATTCCCAATGTCTTTAATTAGCCATTAGAAAAGGCCGTGAAGATCAACCTTTAGAAAGCTAGAAGACTTAGAAGAATAAGGCAAACATTGATCACTATCTTTTGGCATATTTACTAGATTTCTAATTTGTAGACGGAAAATTACTATGGACTAATCACGTTCATGCAGACGATTGGAGCGATAAGTTTTGATATTAAGCAGATTCCACTATACTATATTTATGCCTTATGGTAAAAAAAAAATTGTATGAAAAAATCTAATCTGTACATCATCGTGACCTTGCTCATGTGCCGTGAGAAGATGCCATACAAACTCATACAAGACAATACAAGGAACATGTGTTTTACACTAACAGGGCTATTAAGACAATTACATAAATTGTACGGACGGCGAGCCCTACGGCTGCTACACGAAAGATATATGCTAAAGAACATTCATCGGAAAATCATCATTTTTTAATGAAATGGACCATGAATCGAGCAGATGGGTCGCCTGATCGTGATTACCACCGCCCATGGACACTCGCAACACTAGAGGAGTTACACTTGTACTCCTCTAGTGTTTCGACTTGCGTTGCTAGTCCTTAAAATCCCCAATCCCCCCATAATACTCTTCTATTAGTTGTAGCGTTTTCAGTAACTCTGAAGGTCTGCTAATTAAATCCTGCAATAATACAGTTACAATAGCTATGTTCCGCGGGAAAAAGCGCTTGTTAGTGCTAAAGAAAAAAAAACAGTTTATCGGCCAGGGGACACGTTTGCTTACTTCAATACTGCTAACATAATCCACCATTTTGTTTACGTTTTTTTTTGTTAGCGCTATTTTCCGCGGAACACAGCCAATGCAGTCTCGATATGTTAAAACTGCTAAACGTCAAACCGACGTCGAACCTGTTTTGATTGGTCCCAACTCCAAAAAATCAGTTTATGATATTAAGACGATTATTTTATAATTCAAAAATGTTGAATGAAGGTGTAAGGCCCGGCTTACGGATTCTCGATCATATAGTCTAGCTATATGATCGAGAATCCGTAAGCCGGGGAAAATTCAGAGCACTGACAATCGAACTCTGCGCTAATACAATACAGCTGAAAATCGAACACACACGACAGTGTCGAGTCAAATGTCAATGTCATTTATTTTGACATTTCGATTTTCAACACTATTTTTGAAAATCGAAGTTTCGGATTCCGGGTCATATAGCCCGGCCTACATTAATAACTAACTAAGAGTTTTCAGCAACTCTTAGCAGTCTTAACTCTTAACAAAGCGATATTCTACATAAAACAGCAGCTCATTATTATCAAGCTAGTCATTAAAAATACAATAGAGTTGCATTAATTGTTAGCGAAATACTATAAATAGTACCATTTTTTTTCTGTTGTGTGAAACAAAAAATATGCAAAATGCATTTTTAAAATGTTTTTGTACAAAACCTTGACAGGGAGTTAGCGTAATTAATGAATTCATATTAATTCTTTAAATGTTTCATTCGAAAAATTCAAATGGTTTATTTATGATGATTTATGACGCAATTTATATATCACTAACCATGTTGTTAATTATTCGGTGTTATTTTTCGATTTGTCGAATTTATTGCAAAAGGCAGCAAAATTTGTAACTTTAATTTGTTGTTATGTTCGGTGTTTCAGTATGTATATTACTAAGCGAAATACATATTATATCTATTGTATGGGACTGTATTTTTCCACTAGGTTTTCACCGCCGGCTCTGATCAGACTCGAAGATAGCAAGGTTACACCGATTCGGGCAGAGCTGGGGCGTATAAATAAAACCACTGATTTGAGGAGAACATTTTGCACGATAAGCCGTTAGCTTACCTGGCTCAGGGCAATGCCGTATAGGGAGCACAAATGTACTCTTCTAATTTTCATATAAGCTATCTCTCTCTTATTTCTCTATACGGCCATTTTTCCATAATTTTCCCTAATTTCCCTTTATTTCCCCTGAGCCAGGATAAGTGAAACGCATAACGTGAAATTCTTTATTTACCATAAAACAATACATAATCACACAGTTTACATTACTTAATAACACATAAGTTAAAGTTACAAGTATAAGAAAAACCATATATTTTTCACCATTATAATCTAATTTTCTCTAAAACCGTTTATATTTCTATTTTACCTAAATGTTATTTACTTTAGCCACTAATTTTTCCTATGTACAACACTAGTTTTCCAAGTGAAATAAGCTACGGTTAAGAAATTATAAAGAAAATAAACTCGTGACTTTAAAACAATTATTTACCGCTATTCTAATGAATTTAACACTTATGTACAACACTTATATTCACTATTTTCACTCTTAAGAGTTTATGTACTATTTACTCACAGTTTTAGAAACGTTTTAAAGCACTGATAAGTGTTCATTGTCTTTAAATTCACTTTAAAACACAGGCGAGGCCGCTGTCCTTAACATCCTCCCCCCGGCGCAGTAGCCAGGTTCTACGCAGCCTCCTCTGGTGACCACGGGCTCGCTGGACCCGCCGTGGACTGCTCCGCTGACTGCGGGCTGACCGTGCCCGCTGCAACTGGCTGCGACCGCGAGCTGTTTGTGCTCGCTACAGCTCGTGGTGGTGACTGCGAGCCGAGTGTGGCTCGCTCAGGCGACTGCGAGCTGTCTGTAGCTCGCCCCGGCGACTGCGAGCTGTCTGTAGCTCGCTCAGGCGACTGCGAGCTGTCTGTAGCTCGCCCCGGCGACTGCGAGCTGTCTATAGCTCGCTCAGGCGACTGCGAGCTGTCTGTGGCTCGCTCAGGCGACTGCGAGCCGTCTGTAGCTCGCCCCGGCGACCGCGAGCTGTCTGTAGCTCGCTCCGGCGCTCGTTCCGCGCCCGGCACCGCCCCCGGCTCCGGCTGCTCCGCCAGCGGTCGCGGTTGCGACTGCGGCGCCTCCTCCAGCACTGCCAATTTTGATGTGGGCCTGCGGAACACACCACTGCGTGTGCGAACGTCCGCACAACGCACCTGTCCGTCCGGGCCAGGGTAGACCCGGTGCACGACCCCGCGCGGCCACGTATTACGCGGCAGCGCCGGATCTACGACCACGACCAGGTCGCCCGGAACCAGGGCACGGCTGCTCTGCGGCGCCCCGTAGCGTGGCGTGAGCGTGGGGAGGTATTCCCTCACCCAGCGCCTCCAGAACTCGTCGGCAAGGGCTTGCGCGACTCTCCAAGTCTTCTTGTCCGCCGGCACACACGGTCCGACGTACGGCAGTCCGGCGGACGACCCCAGGAGGAAATGGTTCGGTGTGATTGCCTCCGGGTCGCTGGGGTCCACGGAAACGTGAACTAGCGGTCGTGCGTTCACGGAATACTCCGCCTCGGCCATCAGGGTCTGGAGTACCTCTTCTTTCGGCGACTTCTCGTTCAGCGTAGCGAGTAAGGCGGTTTTCACTGACCTCACCATCCGTTCCCAGGCACCTCCTTGACTCGGCGCCCCCGGCGGGGTGAATTTCCATTGCATGCGGTGCGTGAGGCCCAGCTGAGCCATAGCCGGTGCCCACTCAGCGTACGCCTGCCGCAGCTCGACGTCCGCGCCTCTGAAGTTCGTCCCGTTGTCGCTGTACATGACTGACGGCCATCCTCGCCGCGCAGTCATCCTTCTCATGGCCATTATTGCTGAGTCTGTCGACAGCGAGGCCACCAGCTCCAGGTGCACGGCCCGCGTCGTCAGACAGGTGAAGAGCGCTCCCCATCTCTTCTCGTGACGTCGGCCGATGGTGATCGTCATCGGGCCGAAACAGTCGAGACCACAGTACGAAAATGGTCTCTGGAACGCCCCCAGGCGCTCCGCCGGCAGGTCTCCAGTTTGTGGTGTTCTCGGGTGCGCCCGTCGTAGCCGACAAAACGCACACTTACTTGTTATGCTGCGCACCGTCGGCCGCAGCTTCAGGATCCAAAACCTTTGCCTGAGGTCGTTCACGACCCTCTCACGGCTCCCGTGTCCTGCCCGGGCGTGCTCCCGTGCCACCAGTAACTTCGTAAACGGATGTCTACCGTCCAGGATGATTGGGTTCTTCATCTCCGCTGGAACCTGCGCTGCTTTGATTCTTCCGTCTAGTACGAGCAGCCCGTCTTTGTACACTGGGCTGAGCCGGTACAAGGGGCTCCACCTAGGCGCCGTCTTGCCACTTGTGATCTTTTCAATTTCTTGCGTGAAGCTGTCCCGTTGTGACCTCTGATACCACAACGTCTCGGCCCGCTCTAGGTGTCGTACCTCGAGGTTGGCTCGACGATCTCGGCACTTTTCTAAGAATAACAAAACCATCGCTGTGCATCTTATGAGGCGCTCGTAACTCGAAAAGCGCGTCACATCCGGTAGACAATCCAGCTCACTCGCCCTTGTGGTGTAAAAGGCGACGTGTTCTTCTTTATCTTCGACTTGGGCGGGACTCTCCGCGGGCCACTCGCTCATAGGCCTGCGCAGGAAGTCTGGCCCTTTAAACCATGGGTCCTCGTCGCTCTTCGGTACATAGCCCGTTCTCGTGGCTAGGTCCGCGACGTTGTTCTTAGTGCTCACCCACCTCCACTGGTGGACAGATGTCAGTTCGGCGATTTCCCCCAGGCGGTGCGCGACATACGGCGTGTACTTCCGGCTGCCGTTCTGTATCCAACACAGCACCACCTGTGCGTCAATCCAGTAGAAAACGGTATCTGTTTTCCACCTGTGCTCTGCTACGACGGCGTTTCCCAGCCTCGCTCCGACCAGGGCGGCCTGTAGTTCCAGCCTCGGTATGGTTTGGGCCTTCAACGGCGCTACTTTGGCCTTGGCTGCGGCCAACACGACTCGAACATCTCCATTTTCCTGTTCCATCCTCCAATAGACGGCTGCGGCGTATGCGTCTTTGCTCGCATCACAAAATACGTGCAGCTGCCGGCTCCTCGTCGGGCTCCCCCCGTTGTAGCTCCGGGGCAGCTCGAGATGGCTGACGTATTCCATGTCTGTCAGCCAGCGGGTGAAGTCCTCGGCTGACTCAGCTGGCAGCGGCTCGTCCCAGTCCAGCTTCTGACGCCACAAGCCTTGTAGGATGACTTTGGCGGTAATGGTGTAACAGCTAAGTAGCCCCAGCGGATCGTAGATACTCATTACGGTGCTAAGGGCCTCCCTTTTCGTCGGCGCGCGCTGCAGCTCACGGACCTCCACAGGAACTCTAGATAGCGACGTGTTGAATTTTAGTTTGTCACCTTTGGAGTCCCACAGCATGCCCAGGGTCTTCTGCTCGTCCTTGGTGACGTGCTGCGTAGTATTCTCAGCTAGGCGGTCCTCAGGCAGCTCCTCTAGCACCCTCCGGTCGTTGCTCGTCCAGCCTCTTAAGTGGAAGCCACCTTTCCTGTGCACCTGGTCCACTTGCTCTACAACCTGCTTGGCCTTCTCCCGGTCTGGATAGCTGTCCACGTAGTCATCCATGTAATGGGCTTCGGAAATAGCGCGATGGGCTTCCGGGTGTGACTCAGCGAATTCTTCCGCGTTCCTATTCCGGGCTGAGTGTGCCAGGAACGGCGAACACGACGCTCCAAAAATCATCACCACCATCTTGTACCTGGTCGGCGGCTCGTTCGGGTCCTCTCTCCACAGGAACATCTGGGCCGGCTGATCTTCTCGTCTGACTTTCACACGAAGGAACATCTCCTGTATATCGGCCTTCACAGCCACAGCTTCCTCCCTGAACCGGAACAGGATTCTTGGCAGTGACGTCAGAAGGTCAGGCCCCTCCAACAAGTGATCATTAAGGCTCACGCCGCTTGTCTTCGCCGCCGCGTCGAAAACCAGTCGCAGCTTACCCGGTTTGTTTGGGTTTTTGACCGGGAAGTGCGGCAGGTACCATGTACGGTCGCTTCCGGCCTCTGTCCCGTCGCATTTCTCCGCATATCCCTTGCTTATGAGATTTTTCATCTGCCCATGGTACTGCGCCTCGTCTTCTGGGTTTTTCCTGAGCTTGTGTTCTAAATTCTTAAGCCTCTTCAGCGCATTGTTGTAGCTGAGAGGTAATTTGACGCCGTCCTTGCGCCACAGAAGTCCCACTTCGAATCGACCGTCTTCCGTTCTCTTGGCCGTCCTGCCAAAGAGGTCGATGGCCCGCTGCTCGCCGTCTGTCAGCCTCGCCTTAGCCGCTATTCCCAATGCGTCTATATCGAAGTGTTTCTTCACCATTTCTTCGAGCCGTTCGCCTCTGGTCTCGATTGTGGATATGTGCAGGATACTCTCATCATCCTGCCTTATGATGCGCCTCGGGATGCTGCCGTGGATCACCCAGCCGAGTTTGGTCTTCGAGGCCGCAGGCTGGTTCCTTTTCCCGATTCTCAGTTCTCTTGACACGATGAGCTGCCAGTTGTCCGTACCGATGAGAAGTTGGGGTTTCTCGTTCTCATAACACATCTCTTCATCCCTGAGATCGTGCAGGTGAGCGAGTTGCAGCAATGATTCCGGAACGGATTGAGTGAGCAAGTTCAATCCGCCCACCGTTCTCGCAGTGATGTCGTGCCTGGTACCGTCGTGACCCCGTACGCCCAGTTGTACGAGTCGGCTTTTTTCCTCATTCCTCTCGGCATTGATCCCGTGTATCCGCAGCACTTTCGACGGACCGTCTGCGCCGATAGCCTTCGCGACGTCTTCATCCAGCAGAGTCACTGTCGAGCCCTCGTCGAACAGCGCGAAGATGTCCGCTTCGCCCCGTGGACCTACGACTTGAACCCTTCTCATCTTGAGTTTTACCGCACGGATGGACGTGACCGATGCGGTAATAACGGCGTCCTCAGCCTGTGGAGCGCCGCCGGACCTCTCCTCGTGCAGCAACGTGTGGTGCAGCCGCTTACAACCCTGTGCGCCGCACCGTTTCGCCTTACAGTTGAATCTTCTGTGTCGACTCGATATGCACAGGAAACACAGCCCCTCTTTCCTGACTGTGTCCCATCTCTTTGGTACGCTCATTTTCTTGAAGGTGGCGCAGCGAGGCAGAGCGTGATCATTGGCACATACCGGGCACTTCATTGCTTCCTCGCGTACCTTCTTGGGTTGGCTGTGGCTCGGCGAACCCCTGCCCTCATCTGTCACCGCGAAGACTGGCCTTCTTGCTCTGGTTTCACTCTTGTTCGGAGGTTGACGCGGTGTTTCTCTCTTCGATGTCGTGCTGAATCCGTAGCGCAGTGCCCTGTCCGCTTCCCTCATTAAGAATTCAGAGAGAAGGACGACATCGGGCTCGTTCCTGAAGCGCGACGTCTCTTCTGCGTAGTCGTACCACTTGCTTTTCTCGTAGGGACTGAGTTTCTCTAGAATGTCTCTCGTGAGCAACGGGTTGAAAAGGTACCCGTGCCTCAGCCTCTTCAGGATAGCCACCATGTTCTGAATCTTCACGGCGAATTGGTTGAGTTCCGCCGCCGAACCTCCGAGCCTCGGTAGCCTCTTCAGGTCTTCCATCATGCGGTCCACCATAACTTCTGGACGTCCGAAGCATTGTTCTAGAGTCTTCATTATTTGTTCGGGCGGCGTAGCGACGCTCAGCAGTGGTGCCACGGCTTTCCTGGCTTCTCCCCGTAAGCAGTTCCTCAGCCGAGCTAAATTCTCGATCGGTTTCAGCTTGTAGAATGCAGTGGTGTCTTCCATGGCTGCTTTGAAGGACAACCATTCGGTGGGAGTCCCTGAGAATGTAGGCAGCTCCGTTGTGTGGCGCGTCTGGCGTTGATTCAGCAGCTTGTCTAACGTTTCAGCGAGATGTTCCACTCCGTTGGCCCTAGACGTGGGCGGTGTGGGTGAGCGTGGGCGGCGCTGTTCCGGCCACTCAAATCTCGTCCTCTGGCCTTCGCGTCGTCCTCCAGTTGGTGGCATGTCTTCTGGCTTCGGCGTCTCTCTCTCCTCTAACACGACCGGCTCTTGTCTAGCCTCTTCATGGTCGGGTCCTTGTTCGCTTAGCCAGGCTCGTACACGTTGCTCCACCTGTTCAGACGGCTCGTCGTCATCGGGGCTGCTTCCATCCTCTGCAGCGGCGACGTCGGCGACGAGTTTCTTCTTGATAAGTTCTGCTTCTATTTGCAGTTCCTTTTTACGGAGAGCGGCAAGCTTCTCTTCCGCCTCATATTGTATGCGTGCGACGACACTCGCTGTCGATCGACGCGACCTAATTGAAATAGCCTTCTTCCTGGCTAGTGTTTGCACTTCCGGAGCTACAGGTGCCTTACTAGTACCTGGTCTCGGTTTTAAAATTGTTTGAAGCAGATCTGCCCTTCCCTCGGTCGGCGGCGGCTGGCTCGTGGCGGCAGCAGACGGCGATCGTGGCGGATCTGGAAATCTTCGCGGTTGTTGTTGTTGTGGTTGGTTCTCCTCGGCCCCGCTCTGACTCCTTGTGATGACCATAGTTTAAGTTAAATGTTAAGTTAAGTTAAATCCTCAAATCAAAATTAATCTTCAAATATTCGTCTTCAAACTCCAAAAATCTTCAGAGTCTTCACGACTCTTCAAGAATCTTGCTTCCCTCTTCCTTAGTGTTGTCTTGTATCTTCGAGTCCAATCTTCTAATCTGAGTCCGTCGATCCCCGGTGTTGAATTCCTTTCTTCCAAAATTCTATGTTCGGCTTGATAAATTTTCTTCAAAAATTTTCTATGTCCTTGGCTCGATGAAATTATTCTATGTCCAGTGTTCAGTAAATTTTTCTAAGTCCGGTCTTCAATAAATTTTTCTATCTCCTTGGCTCAGTAAAATTTTTCTATGTCCGATGTTCAGTAAATTTTTCTATGTTCCGTCATCAATAAATTCTTCTAAGTGTCGTCTTGATTGTTTTCAACTGGTATTGGACTTCGAAAATTTCTTCAATCTTGTATCTCGGATCACACGCGACTAACTCACTAACTTGCAATCCGGATCGCAAGGACCACGCACTACTGTATGGGACTGTATTTTTCCACTAGGTTTTCACCGCCGGCTCTGATCAGACTCGAAGATAGCAAGGTTACACCGATTCGGGCAGAGCTGGGGCGTATAAATAAAACCACTGATTTGAGGAGAACATTTTGCACGATAAGCCGTTAGCTTACCTGGCTCAGGGCAATGCCGTATAGGGAGCACAAATGTACTCTTCTAATTTTCATATAAGCTATCTCTCTCTTATTTCTCTATACGGCCATTTTTCCATAATTTTCCCTAATTTCCCTTTATTTCCCCTGAGCCAGGATAAGTGAAACGCATAACGTGAAATTCTTTATTTACCATAAAACAATACATAATCACACAGTTTACATAGATACTTAATAACACATAAGTTAAAGTTACAAGTATAAGAAAAACCATATATTTTTCACCATTATAATCTAATTTTCTCTAAAACCGTTTATATTTCTATTTACCTAAATGTTATTTACTTTAGCCACTAATTTTTCCTATGTACAACACTAGTTTTCCAAGTGAAATAGAAATTATAAAGAAAATAAACTCGTGACTTTAAAACAATTATTTACCGCTATTCTAATGAATTTAACACTTATGTACAACACTTATATTCACTATTTTCACTCTTAAGAGTTTATGTACTATTTACTCACAGTTTTAGAAACGTTTTAAAGCACTGATAAGTGTTCATTGTCTTTAAATTCACTTTAAAACACAGGCGAGGCCGCTGTCCTTAACATCTATACTTAATAAAATAAAGAGGAAAGATTTTTTTGTTTGTTTGCATTAAATAGGCTCCGAAACTACTTGATCGATTTTTATGAAATTTAGCACAGATATAGAGAAGAACACGGGGAAGGACAAATGATACTTTTGAATGAAGTATGCACGGTTCCCGCGGAATTTGATTTTGCCTATAATTACGAAACTAAAGCTAAGACATTATGTATGTAGCGGACTAAGCACTCTGGGCAAAGAATATAAAATATTACTAACGTACTCTGGGGCCTTCACATTCCCACATCTCCAATCCAAACAAATCAGTACCTACCTACTCGACTTATTTATATCATGTATTTATTATTATATATCTACGATATTTGCTTTTACCACAGACTAGATGTTGACCGTGACTTCGTGCGCGCAAAAGTTAATTTCTCAGAAATCGTACATTTTTCTGCGATAAAAAGTAGCTAATGTCCTTCCCCGTGGTCTACTCTACATCTGTGCTAAATTTCATGAAAATTGGTTCCATAGTTTCGAAGCCTATTCAATGCAATCAAACAAACAAACTTTTCCTCTTTATTATATTAGTATTAGACTATAAATTATAGAAAGAGGAACAAATAAATATTACATAGCAAGCTTTCGATTTGATATTAATGCACTATACTTGTACTACAAGCATACGGTGTGTTCACGATTGCGTGGAAAAATTGTGGGCCATTAAAGGGGACATCAAAATTTTCAAATTTGGATCGTTCTATGAAAGCTGTTTCTCTGTACGTGGTATCGATTCTAATCTATACTAGATATGAGCGCCGCGCCGGCGCGCCGCCGCCGCCGACGAATTTGCCGCGCCGCCGCCGCCGCGAAAATCTATCGGCGCGCCGAGTGAGAGGTTTTAGTTAGTGACTATGAGCATTCATATTACCCAAGTCATATAATATAGCTATATAGAGCTTACTTCTTTCATGCTTTAAACGAGAAGAAGGTGGTTAACCTCCATGTGACTCATCGAAAGAAAAATGAGCATCAAAGACAACAATATGCTTACTAGAAAAGCAGATCTACTGATACGGCGTTAATGGAGCTAGTAGATCGCATTGATATAGCCATTGAAGAGTTTGCGCTGTGCGCTTCTAGATATTGAAGGCGCGTTCGATAACACCTCAACCTCAACCCTGATAGCCTGGCTTCTAGTAATGTAGATTCAACTACAATAGAGTGGATCAAATCCACGTTTAATAACAGCGTAGCGTCATCAAATATTATGGGCTTGACACTCAGGAGCAGTTTGACCCAAGGAAGCACACAGGAAGAAGTGAGATATTGACGCCGCTGGAGTAGTCCTTGGTAGTGAATGGGCTGCTAAAATAACTGAACAATAAAAGATTCTTTGCTCAAGGATACGCTGGCGATCTCATAATAATAGCTCCCAAAACCCATTTCGGTGACGGTGGCCGGTTATTTTTATAGTGCCCTGGTATGTGCGCAGTAAACAAGAGCACTCTCTCTTCCTTTACTCTCACAGCCAGTAATCCAATGGGACGAATAACCGACACGGCTGGCGAGAATGATCTCTTGACCTCTCATGCCCATCTGAAGCACGGATCATCTTTCTTGTCAGACAATCAGGTGATTAGCCTTTTTTTTCATGGGGAAATGCTTTATGCATCCCTGGCGGACTGCGGACGCCACACGGGGTATGTGGGACTCACCCGGGTGCGAGGTGAGGAACGCACCCGGGGTTAGCCATTAAAACCCCATGGTGCCTTCTTCCCCGCTGTAGTGCTAAACCGCCGGACCCACAAAAGTGATAACAGCAGCGGCCTACCAAGCGGCATCTGCATGATACTGCAGAGTCTTCGCGTGGTAGTTTGTTCTGCCAACACTCCGGGAGAGCAGTCCAGACACTGGACGCTCTGAAGCTGTTGCGCAATGGCTGCACCATCCGGTACGAGAGGGTGCCCTGTCTATGCGCTACCCACTTCTGTAAAACCGGTCTGATTGCGGCCACTATTCTGTGGCCAGCAGTTGGAGACACCATTCTGTCCTGCCAGGCGCGCATTGTAGTAATGCGTGCTTGACGACGCCATCGTGCTGTCAATTCGGGAGATACCGTTTCTCCGCTATGCGGCGGTATATCTCCGCCAGCACGCGGGCCTCCAGATCCCATGGAGGGGTTCCAGTGAGAGCAAGCGTCGCTTCGCTTGTTACTGTGCGGTACTCGCGTATCATTCTCAGCGCCATGGCTCGTTGTGGTTGCCGCAGAAGCGCCCTATTTGCAGCACTCAGGTCATCTGCCCTCACGGGCGCTCCATACAGGGCCATTGACTATAGGACCCGCGTGTAGAGTACTCCGACAGCTGGACCCCGGTCTTCCAACGTTGGGCAGGAGGCGCCCGAGAACCGCAGCCGTTCTCTTCAACTTTGGCGCCAAATCCATTAAAACCAGAACAGCTACGCAGGAGTTATTTTATAGCGCCCAAGTATGTGCGTAGTACACAAGAGCACTTTCTCTTCGTTTACTCCCGAAAACTAGTGGGACATATAACCTAAACAACTGGCGAGAGACCAAGTGTAGGGCCAACTTTTCACATGTCCAGCCTTCGCATGGATCATCTCTCTTGTCAGATAATCAGGTGATCAGCCTGCATTGTAACTAACCTAACCAAACTTGAAAACAACATTTTGTTCGTTGTTCCAATACGGAAATCGATTCCACAACCTTTGAATCGAGAGCCACACTCTAAATATTGTTAGGTTGTCAGCCTCCTTCTCCACCACTAGTATCGCTGACAACCTAGCGATACTAGTGGTGAGCAAATGCGCATCAGTAGTCGCTGGACTAATGTTATCAGCACTGCAAAAAGTCGTCGAAAATTGGTGCAAAAGGGTCAAATTAACAGTCAACGCTAATAAGACAGTCTTAATACCTTACACCAAAAAGAGGAAGTTGGAGGGACTCAAACCCCCAACACTCTTCGGGAGAACTACCACGTTTGCGAAACAAAAAAAGGCGTTGCAAATAAAGCTGTACAGGTCAACTGCATCAAAACATTAAATAGTGTACAGAGACTGGCATGTCTCAAATCATGGGTGCGCTCTCTTTGGCACCCAGCGCTTCATTTGAAGCCCTGATTAACCTGACTCTACTGCTTGTTCATATAGAGGCTAGGATGGTTGTTCTCAGGGCCATGACGGCAGTTAGAATGTAATGGGCCTCTACCCTACTTGAACAACTGAAACAGTCGCTTCCTGAGAAACCTGTCATGGCCATGCCGTCTGACGCCATGATCAAGGTGCATAGCTTCTAAAAGCTATACCTGCTTTTCAAAACTTCTGGGGAGGACGGGGAAGGATAGGTCCCAATTAATTTTCATCCTTATAACATAATTTGGTTCACGGACAGATACAGGAAAGACAACCGGGCAGGCGCTAGACTATGGGGGAGGAACCACCTACAGACAGATATGCTTGTTTCGGGTTTTGCACCGTGATTCAGGCTGAGAACTTCGCTATTATTGGTTGTTCACTAGAGAGAGCCTAGATAGTCAGTTATACAAATGGCTTCAACGTCAGTTCCTGAAAATACGGACGTTTATAAAACGAAAATAGAAAAAGATTACAGTGATTATACTCTCAGGAATCAAAGCACAGTTAACTGCTGGAACTACTTTCGAATTCTATAATTGTCTTTTTCATCACTACAAAAAGTACCATAAATTATATTGCATTGTAATTGTATGTAAACCAATCTATTTACTACACTTTTTTACTACCAAGTACAAACTTCAAAAAACCCTTTCAAGGTCACGCCGCCGACGCCGCCGCCGCCGACCCAAAAAAGCCGGCGCGCCGCCGCCGACCTATCTCCCATCGGCGCTCATATCTAATCTATACTATTATTATAAATACGAAAGTGTGTCTGTCTGTCTGTTACCTCTTCACACTTTAACCGATAAACCGATTTTTATGAAATTTGGTATAAACATACTTTGAATCCCGGGAAAGGACATAAGATATTTTTTATTCCAAAAAATTACATTGTTCCCGCGGAATAATGTATTCACGCGGGCGGAGCTGCGGGCAAAAGGCAAAAGCTAGTAATATATATTTTCTATTCTATGATTTTACTGTGGCCCACTCGTTAGCTTATGTCCTTTAATCCTCAACTGTATCGTCATGTCGCGTCTCGTTTCGGTGTGAGTTGACCCTGACGTGGGATGTCACATTGTTCAAATGTCAAAGTCACGAGTCATTGTCAAAAGTAAGTCAGTGACCTTTATTTGGACTGACCTCGCCAAGTCATACAATGTGCGAAAACTTTCTATGTTTGACTCGTTTGAGTAAGTAATTATTAATAATCTGACACATTTTCAGGTCTCGTATTTTTGTGTAAGTGTAAAATTCGCATGAGTCATGACTTCTTAATGTTAAAATACAAAACTATTAATATTCATTCCACTGTCTATATTAGACACTGAACTAAAATCTCTTGCCTTGGATATTTAACCCAGGGCTACTGTCACATTTGGTTTGACCCTAATGTGAAAATATGGGAGGATAAATAGAACACTATTGTGGCTAGTGGCTACATAGTACATAGTACATAATATAATAATATAATATCCTATGGACGCTTCACACCACGTCAATCTGGCCCCGTGCTAAGTATCCGAAGAACTTGTGTTACAGGTATCAGACAACGGAAATATATTTAATACTTTTATACTATACACATATTTAAGATTTTTATTATATTATACACATATTTAATACACATCCATGACCCAGGAACACAGAAAAACTTTTTGTTCCTTCGGCGGGATTCGAACCCGCGACCCCCGACTTGAGCACCAACACGCTCAACCAACTGAGCCACAGATTTTTTATTATTATAGATATATATTATTATAGATAGTTATTTTTGGATGACCAAATATAAGTATAGTATAAAAGTATTAAATATATTTCCGTAATCTGGTATATGTACCCGTAACATAAGTTCTTCGAGGACTTACCACGAGACCAGATTGACGTGGTGTGTAAGCATTCATAGTTATATTATATTCTAATGGAAAATTTAAGAAGAATTTAATACAGTGGCACCTACACACTATTTCTCAATAAAAGCCATTATTTAGTAACAGAAGGATTTAAGCATTTTACCGCCAATTAAAAAACAGTTTTGGCCTTGCTGGTACTGTTCTTTATATTGACATTGAGGCGCTGACACCTAATAGTTCTATTATTTTAACGCGGTTTCCTTCTTTGGAAAACTGCAAACAATTTTGTTTATTTGGATTCTTTTTTTTTTTTCTTTTTTGGGATTTTTGTTTATAAGTTATTAGCTGATGCCCGCGACTCCGCCCGCGTAAGTACAGTAACCCACGGGAACCGTATATGTTCCGCGATAAAAAGTAGCCTATGTCCTTTCCCATGGTCTACTTTATACCTTTACCAAATTTCATGATAATCGGTTTAGTAGTTCTTACCTGAAACTGTAAATAAAGTATTCCACAGGAACCGTAAATTTCACTGCGATAAAAAGTAGCCTATGTCCTTTCTCAGGCTATAGACTATCTGTGTGCCAAATTTCGTTAGTAGTAGTTTTGCCCTGAAAGTACACAAGAGCATTCTCTCTTCCTTTACTCTCATAACCCAGTGCGACGGATAACCGACACGACTGACGAGAGATCAGGCGCAGGACCGACTTTTTACATGCCCATCAGACGCATAGATCATCTTTCTTGTCAGACAATGTGACCTAACCTTTCAGACAATGTGACGTGAAAACAACATTTTTTTGTAGTTCCGACGCGGGAATCGAACACACGATCTCCGGGGACGAGAGTCAAGCTCTAAACCACTGAGTATGTATTTACTTTGTGGTATATTATGTAGTATATTGAACCACGTATGTATTTACTTTGTGGTACATTATGTAGTATATTGAACCACGTATGTATTTACTTTGTGGTACATTATGTAGTATATTGAACGACGTATGTATTTACTTTGTGGTACATTATGTAGTATATTGAACAACGTATGTATTTACTTTGTGGTACATTATGTAGTATATTGAACCACGTATGTATTTACTTTGTGGTTATTTATGTAGTATATTGAATAATACTTGGAACTAATTTATGTTTATGTGATGTATAAACCAAAATATAGTATGATGTCAGTCGGATCGCAGAGGACAATTTGACACAATGTTTTGATTTTCTGAGTTCCTTCTTAGAATAATAAACAATGTTTATATTTTTTAGTTTCGTTGGTATATAAAAGACGAAGTATGTTGGTGTATTTTGTACTTTGTATTTTGCAATCGATTTAAAAATGTATTATATAAAGAAAATAAGAAAATATTTACATAACCTTTCGGCTAGAGCGTCCGCTCTAAGACTTTGTATTTCTGGTTTTTCATATTTGTGAAAATAAATGTGTGTGTTTTTTTTTTAACATCTCCATTCCCCACTACTGGGGCTTAATGGGTCACTCCTCAATAATAAACGGACAATTCGGCTTTTACAGTTAGAACCCCATTCTCGAGTTAAACTTAGATTTTCAATTTACTTTCAATGGATTGTAAATGAATCGTCTTGTTAACATAAACTCTGCAAGTCGACTTATATCTGTCACCGTAAAATTGTAATAACCGTTAGATTGTAAAATAACTAACGAGATTGTAAAAATATGTCGAAAGATTTATAACTATATAATATTTATAATCTAACGAAAATGATTGTGTTGAATGATAGACATAATATTCACATCGGAAGTCTATCAACATTTTACAATTTCACTAGTTTTATTACAATCTAACGGTTTTTACAATTTTACGGTGACATATCCATAAATTGTGTCTAAAGGCCCCCACAGACGAGAGGCCGATCGTTTCAGTTAGATCTGACGTCAGTTCGGCCTGAACGGATTCGAGCACACACACGGAAAAAATCGCATCCAACCCAATTTACGTCAGTTCGGCCTGACCTGATTCGGGCCCACACACGGAACAGTCGCATCAGTCCATTCTGGTTTGCCGCGCGCTACGGTCGTGTTTATCAATTTTGTATTTAAAAACCGCGAAAACTCATACAACGCTTGTACACGATACACGCCCGCACGGCCGCGGCTCGGGCAAGAACTGAAGCGATTTGTCCACACACGGTCAGGACAGGCCGCGCGTTCAGGCCGCTCGGTCAGGCCAGAATTAATGTTGCCAACTTAGTTATTTTACAAAATTTTACTAAATTGAGTATTTTATTCCCTCCTTGGTAGAAATTTAGTTATTAGTAGTGTTTAAGTAGGAAAGAGCCAGACATTAATCATATGCAAAATGGCCTAGGTTAAACACAAAAAAAACCTATCATAATAATACATTCGTCCGTAATTTTCTTAAAACTACTCGTTTAATTACTATATACGTAATATTTGCTAGTATATTTTAATTTAATGGCAAAATTTATAGTAAAATTCAATGAATGAAAAAAATTTAATATAACAAAACCTAAAATGCAATAGTTTTTGGGGGGCTTCAGGAATTCCTAAGTAGCTTCTTTAGTAGTTTTTTAGTACTTTTTAGTAGAATTCAATACGAGTTTAGTAGTTTCACAAAAACAGAGCTGGCAACACTGGAACGAATCGCTTCAGTCCGTACGGCCGATCGTATCGATCTCGAAATTGCACACAGACGATACGATTTTGCATCCGTTCAGGCCGAACTGAAGGCAGACCGGATCATGTATGGGGCCCTTAATTGTCGTAGGTCAAGGTGAAAGTTAATATGTATGTCCTGGAAAGTACAATATTAATATAGAGGCCACATACAATACATATATTTATTAATTTATTCAAACTCACGAAGGATTTTGTTATCTTTAATCAGAAGCATAAGTTTTAATGTTATGTATTAGGAATTAGAATTATTTTCAAGTTGAGCAGCTTCTTAAGCTATTATGGAAAAACCTGTGTGCCATTGCACCTAAACCCTAGTATTATATAATTATATCTAATGCATAATGATTTTTGTGAAACAACTAATTTGTTTTGGAAAATTTATAAAATAATTTATAAAGTACCTAAGTAGGGAATTACTAATTTTAATTATTGGTTATCGTTAATTTCCTAAATTCTTCATTTTACCCATGTTGACGTTAGATAGGTACTTATTTGAAGTACTTTTGGATTTTTGTTTTGTTGTTTCAAAATTACTTTGATAAGTCAGGACATAGGAAAGCACCTTTTTCCTCCCAGTATTGTCATAATTTTTATAATTATTTTAGTGATTTGATGTTTCAATATAATAATTGTACCTGGGGAACTAAGTTTTGCTCGGAGTTTTAGTTGTACGGGAAAAAATATCAGATGACGAAAGGTATAATAAAATGTCTTCGAAAATCAATTACATGATCCACTGCAAAGACGTTTAGGCAAGAAAATATTTGTCATACTCAAAGTAAAAAATCATCTCATGTATGGGTGACTCTCCGCAAAACGCAAACGCGCCCATATAAAGATTTTTTTTTTCTAGTATGACAATTATTTTTCTGCTTAAACGTCTTTACATAAGCAATAGATCATATGCCCAAAATATCCGTAATCGATTTAACTGAACCTTATATAACATTTTTATTTTTATCACAAAAATATTGTAGTTATATATGTATGTTCCTTTAATTTATAATATAATTTAGTAATATAGTTCCAGTAATAATATCATATTATAATGCAGAGTAAGCTAATTTGTAGTTTTCATTTTTAGTTGGTAAGTCAGTCTGTATCAGACTTTAATAAAGTATGGACACATTTTAATCTAACCGGGATTCGAACCCGAGACAATACTGTGGCATCGCCCTAATTTACTATCAGCGCAAAAATTTCGACGCATACGCTAAGTAATTTGACAATTAACTCGCGAAATAACTTATGTTTAAATATATAAAACATTCAAAACCCTCAGTTTCCCAGGGATAACACCTAGCTGTATCGATTTCTCTCCTCCAATAATATTATATGTAGTGGACATACTAAGTTTCATGGCAATGCTTGAAGCTATTAAAATACTCGTTTATAATATAAGATTTTTCACTTTCACTGTTATGAAAAAGCTTTGAAAAACTGCACTCGTGGTTGAATACTACGCTTACTGGGAGTCTAGCTAAATGTTCCGGCTAGAATTTTGTATGGGTGCTGTCATGATTTTGGCAGATTTTCATACAATTCTCATTCGACAACGTTAAGTTTACGCCACTGTTAAATGCTCCTGCTAACCGGTAACTACAGGACACCTCTGGCAAAGAACATTTATTACTAACGTAATGAACTGTCATTCGATTGACTCACACGACGACACAGCTGAATGTGCGTGGCTAGACGTATGCCTAGGGTGCGCGCGGCGAGCAGTTTTTTCCAGCCAGGACTTTCTGTGCCTCTGGTGTTCGCTTACCATCGGGAAATCCATCATAATATGATCGTTTGCCAATATTTTTCGACCAATATTTTAACATAGGGGTATTAGGTATAGTCACACCTAAAAATTACACAAATCGCAAAATCTTGCCGCAAGACAACTACAGTTATTTGTTAGTGTGATAAGATATACCGAATAGAATGTATATTGATTTTTTATTCAAATAATACTTATGTATATGGAATCTAAAATAAGTTCCTGAGTATTATTATTACATAATTTATAGGTAGTATACTTTATAAGCCTATGCAAAATGGTATAAATCCTGCGAATTTTAAATGTCTGGCGTATTAAATATTTAGTTATTTAACTTACCAGTTTGGGCAGATTTAGTGGCATACCTAAATAATTTTTACTGTGGAAAAGTGTACGGTTTCTGCGAGATTTCTTTTTGCGCGTACAAGGCACTATCTAGTATATAATATTACGTGGCTGCGTTATTCACTAATATGCCAGCTCATTAGTCAGTGAAAGCATTTTGTGGTACTTGTCTTCAAAAATTTTTATTGCATCATCGGTTCGCCCATTAGATAAAACCTCGTTTTTCTGACATTAATGATCATTATGTCATGAATTAATTAAATTTAATGTGTTTATAATTTTAAACAGTAAATAATAAAAAAAACCTACTAGCCTGCGACTTCGTACGGTCAAAACGAAATCTAACGGGAGCCCCTACATTTTACGTGGTAGAGCCATGCTTCGGCACGAATGGGCCGGCTCGACCGGAGAAATACCACGGGCTCACAGAAAACCGGCGTGAAACAGCGTTTGCGCTGTGTTTCGCCGAGTGAGTGAGTTTACCGGAGGCCCAATCCCCTACCCTATTCCCTTTCCTACCCTCCCCTAATACCCTATTCCCTCTTAAAAGGCCGGCAACGCACTTGCAGCTCTTCTGATGCTGCGAGTGTCCATGGGCGACGGAAGTTGCTTTCCATCAGGTGATCCGTTTGCTCGTTTGCCCCCATATTTCATAAAAAAAAAAAATATATAAAGGAGCCAGTGGCGTGGTGTCCCTATAACTCCTATCTGCTTCACTTACCACTTATATTTTGAAGACCCTCATCCAAATTCCTACCCATTATATACGCTAGGGCTTCCCTATAAAGGAGAACCAGCCTTCGCCACTGAAAGGAGACTATATGTTAGTCCAGAGTCTAAACTACTACCATATCAAATTTCATTGTACCTTCCATACAAAGAAACTTTCGCGTTTAAAAATTTTCGCAAGGATGTTTCATGTTTCTAATGTTTCTTAGTTATAAAAATGATCTTATTGGTAAATAAGACATCAATGTTAAAACTATACTTGAAGGTTATACATAGCCTACAGCTAAAAATTGGAGGAAAATTAAACAATTAAAACAGGGAAATAGACGATAAATGTCTTGATTGTGTATAATGAAGCAATTCGTCACAATAGGCAGTAAGCCTTTAGTATAGGACAGAGGTAGCTTGCCTGAGACATATAATTTTTGACGACCTTCGTGGCTCAATGGTTAGCGCATTGACGCTAAAGCCGGAGGTAGAGGGTTCGAATTCCGCCAGGGAACAAAAAAGTTTTTTATGTTTCTGAGTCATGGATGTGTATTAAATACGTGTATTATATAATAAAAATTTTAAATATATGTATAGTATAAATAGTATTAAATATACCTATTTCCGTTGTCTGGTACCTTCTAAACACAAGTTCTTCGAGAACTTACCACGGGACCAGATGGACGTGATGTGAAGCGTCCATAGATATTGTTATTATATTATAATAGGTATACCTTTAGTATGGGAAAACCAATACAAGGTCCTTTTTTTCAAGTTATCCTTTAGTTCCCTCCCTTGCTAACTTCGGTACCTAATATCTAGATGAAATTTTGTATAATTATAGACTGCATAATATAGACTTCATAATATCATAAAATAATTATTATTTTGTATTTTGTACCCGAGGCACATGTGAAGTGGGCGCGATTTTTTTTTAATTCTACAGTCTACACGTGTGGGATATTGTCAAATAGGTCGTTTTAATTATAGGAATGATTTTATAAATAACATTTTAATAATGTAAAACATTTAGAGTCGACCTTCAAGGTGGCCTTTCTAAGACATAAGAGTTACGGCCGCATACTGAAACTCTAATCAAAATTAAGAGCCCTCCTATTCACAGGCTGTCGCTGTCTCTGCCAGCCGAAATGACAAGGACAGCATGTGACTTGAGCGTCACTTAATTTAACTATCGTTCCAGTATTCGGCCGTTAGATATGTCTTGTTACTTTATATACTCTTTAGGAAATTTACATACATATAATCACGCCTTTTTCCCGTAAAGGGGTAGGCAGAGACCACTTTTTACCACTTGCTACGATCCTTACATACTCGTTTCGCTTCGTTCACTTTCATTCTTACCATCCATTCCTCCTCTTCCATTCAACGTAGCGAAGCGGCTCTCCATGGTCCGCTTTTCACCTCCGCGAGAAACGAGACGTGATGGGTGGTGAAGCACATCGCCGCCATTTTGGATAATTAAATTATTTTCTGATTATCCATTGCGTTTCCACGGATTGGTGGAGAGGGTAGGAATAGGGGAAAGGAAGGATAGGTAGTGTGGAAAGGAAGATTGGTAAGTTAGAGTGGGAAATAGGAAATGTAGGATATTACCGCCCAGGAGGGCAAGGGATAGGACAGTAATAGCTAGGGAAGCCGGGGTCGCGTACCCGTATACTATACCACAACTATCGGACAGGTAAGTTGGGATGAGTATCCTATGACATACTTGAAACTTATGTCTGATCATACGTGGGAAAAGTCACTTGACAGATTATGAATAGCATATCCGTTGTGTAAATATTTGTAACATTGTGGAAAATATTATCTTACTTAATAATAATTAAAACATAACATAATTTCAACTACTAGAGGTCGCTATGTGGCCGTAATGCGACCACAATGTAATGTTCATGTTTTAATAATTTTTAAGTTTCAACTTTTTAAAGTTTGTTTTGCCTCTTAAATACGCAATAAACATTATATGTAAATCTTGTTTATGGAATGTGAAAGATAATTGACACTCATTGACGATATTGTGTCAAACCTACCGTAATTTAAACAAAAATGCTAGTATATGTGAGGTAGTGTGTGTTGCTGATATTTTCATTAATTTCATGTATTTCTAAGCATTATTAAAAAAAAATAAGCTTTTTGCTCGCCTTCCTCAGCATAAACTTTAATTGTATCAAATTTCACTCTAATCCGTACGCACAATTCTCATAAAACTGTATTTGAAATTTTTGCATCAGTTATTAATATAATGATTTATAGAACAATCTCGAACTGATATTTCAATTTCTGAACGTCACATTTGACATTTATGTTTTCGGTCTTTACAGACTACCTAATCGTTTATTTCTTAATACTAATTTACATTTGGTAATTTAATTCCCGGTCCGGGGAATTTTGTGCTGTTGAAGAACAGGTTTTAGTTTACATTTAATTGGAAGTAATAATAGCTATTTTTTGCATACAGAGCAGGTAAAATTAATATAATCAAACGTCGATCAAAGTTTCGGTTCTTAATTTCAAATTATGTTAGATGTTCCCATGACTAAAAGAGAACTCGCGGGAACCGTACATTTTGCCGCGATAAAAGTAGTATAATTATTTCCTTCCCCGTGGTCTAATCTATATGTGCCAAATTTCATCGAAATCGGTCTAGTAGTTTCAAATCCTATTCAATTCAAACAAACAAACCTTCCAACTTATAGATATTATATTAAAGTACCTGAGTATTACCGGCATTTGCTCGGATTTCTGATAATAAAAATACACAAAAATATTTATGTGACCGGGATTCGAACCCACCGCATTCCGAATTTTCGAACAAAGCAAAAATTATACATACGCATACCAAACTGCCAATCGAACTGACATGTTAGAGTCGAAAATATTGATTTATTATTGCACGACGAAAGAAAAAACAAATACAGCTTAAAAATACGCAGTTTATCAGGGATAAGACCTAGTCAAATTATTTTTTCTTCCCCAAAACTCCCTGTATACTAAACTTCGTGGCAAAAGTTGCAGTCGCTTTCGAGAAACCGATTATATAATATATACAATATTGTCTCATTTAAAGTACCTATAAGATAACGGGGCAAAGTAAAGGTACAAGAAGTTAATCAGTCCTACTTCCTAGTTCCTACTAATATTATAAATGTGAAAGTTTGTGAGGATGGACGGATGTTTGTTACTCTTTGACGAAAAAACTACTTAACGGATATCAATGAAATTTAGTATGGTAGTAGTTTATGCTCTGGATTAAAACATATGATACTTTTTAATCCAGAGCATTTTTTTACTTACGTTTAAGTTAGGAGATGCTACGACCTCACATAAAACTAACGTTAAATAACAAATACATTGAGTATCATTGAGTAGGTAAATGAGTTTTAAAAACCAGAAACGCACATTTGATAATATATTCCAAAAAGTAGCTTAAATTCTCCCCCGTGGTCTAATCTATATATGTGCCAAATTTCATCAAAATCGGTTCAGTAGTTTCGATGCCTATTCAATTAAAAGAAACAATCAAATTTCCTCTTTCTAGTAGTAAAGTATAAAAAATTTGGAGGAGCCGAAACGCGTTGATGTCTTATTTATTGGTCTTCTGTGTTTTTGGTTATTTTGTGCTGGCTCTCTTGACAGGTGATTCATCTTCCGTGACTGTTGATTGATTGATTGGTCTTGATTTTCTTCTCTGTTGATTCGTGATTGTCTTTGACTAAACGTAAAAAGTTAACTTTGACTAAACGTAAAAAAGTTAAAAGTAAACTATCATTAGTTTACTAGCTGGTGCCCACAACTTCGTTTACCTAGAACTAATGGAAATAAAACCCTATTAATTTGAACGGAACCCTAATATAAAAGTAGACTAAGTTACTCCTTAACTTCAGCTATCTGCCAGTGAAAGCCCCGTGGAATTCAGTCCTGCCGTTTTAGAGATTATCCGGAAAAACTAGACAGACAAACAGACGGTCAGAGAAAAAAATGAAAAAATATTTTATTGTAAGTACCGTTAGTACTATAATATGTATTAAGTAAAAATTTAGAATTACAAAAGTGATTTTGAAGCGCCTTCAATTTTATTTATTCGTATATAGATATCTCTTTCTTCTCCAGCAATCAAATTATATAGAGAAATTGGACCAATGTCATAAAGTTAGCTAAATAATACCCAATTATTATAAATATTTGTTTCTTCACAAGCGGCATTACGTTGTACTAGATACGTTGTTCCGGACTATTTGACTACAAATTCACTGCGCGTCCATTTCGTCATACAGTCTTGGCTCTTGTAGTAAAGTTTTCTCCATATTTGCAAGTCAAAGACAATCACGAATCAACAAAGAAGAAAATCAAGACCAATCAACAGTCATGGAAGAAGAATCGCCTGTCAAGAGAGCCGGCAGGAAATAACCAAAAACACAGAAGACCCATAAATAAGACATCAACGCGTTTCGGCTCCTACAAAATGTTTATACTTTACTACTAGAAAGAGGAAAGTTAATTGTTTGTTTGAATTGAATAGGCATCGAAACTACTGAACCGATTGTGATGAAATTTGGCACAGACATAGATTAGACCTCGGGGAAGAACATATTATGCTACTTTTTATGTACGGTTCACAAGAGAAGTCCTTTAGCGCACACAAAGTGGCGGGGAACATTAATTAGTCTATACCATCTATACTTTATTATAATAAAGAGGCAAAGTTTGTTTGTTTGTTTGCATCGAATAGGCTCCGAAACTACTGGCCCGTTTTTGATGAAATTTGGCCACAGATATAGAATTTGACGACCTCTGTGGCTCAGTTGGTTGAGCGTGTTAGTGCTCAAGCCGGGGGTCGCGGGTGCAAATCCCGCCGAAGGAACAAAAAGTTTTTCTGTGTTCCTGGGTCATGGATGTGTATTAAATATGTGTATAATATGATAAAAATCTTAAATATGTGTATTGTATAAAAGTATTAAATATATTTCCGTTGTCTGGTACCCGTAACACAAGTTCTTCGAGAACTTACCACGGGATCAGATTGACGTGGTGTGAAGCGTCCATAGACATTATATATATAAAAATTATAGACCACGGGGAAGGACATGTGCTACTTTCATAGCGGCAAAATGTACGGTTACCGCGAGATTCCCTTTTGTCACGCATGAAGTCACAGGGAACATCAAGTCTGATATAATCCGAATAATTTTCGTGAACGTTTGCAGAAAATCAACCTGAATACATTACAAGTAGATGTTCGTATACTCAAGTAGGATTCTGTTCCACAAAGGAAGTTACGTAAACCATAATTCACGAAAATAGTGAAAGTGAAGTAGAAATTTTATGTTGTGTCTCCAATAAGGCTCGGTGCAGTCACCGACAAACCCGGTGTACTATTTTTGGATCTTATTGTACTAGTAACAAGGTCGAAAAGTCATACATCAGTGGGGTAAGCACGAATAATTGAGAACAACGTATTCGTAACGTTATCGAATTAGAACTGTATGACATGACAGCGTCTGTACAAATTTCACATATATAATACTTTCACGCAAAAACTACTATATAATTGGTAGGTTTTTGATGAAATTTGGTTTGGTAGTAGCTTAGCTTAGACTTTGGTTAACTAAAGTTAAGCCACGTGAGTGACATACCGATGGCTTCTAATAAGACTTTAACGTAATAAATATTTAGTAATCTGTGCTTTGGAATGTCAGTTGTAACTTGTGCCGCATTTTGATACGGACAAAATGACAGATTGAAATCTGCCTTTTTGTCCATAATATAATCTGTTAATATTTCTATTATTTGAACACAAAACGCATTTCTATGGCGGTAACGCGTACTGTGGGCCTAGCAGAGACGTTTGTCAACGGCGTAAACGTAACGTTATCTGTCAGATTTGTGACAGTGCATCCATACAAGTTTCATTCGTTAACGTTGCCGATGTCAAAATATGTTTTTGCTAGGTCCCCTGGGGGTCTAAAATGTCCACTTATCAGAACATTATTGAATGAATTAATTTGTGTATAAATCATACATTAACATAATATGTTCTTTTTATTTATGGATGCCCATGGATACCTTTCCATGGTATCCATGTCTTTCAGTTATTACCAAAACAACAGTATCATATTATTTTATAGCAAATTCAAAATATTTTAAGTATGAAAAAAAATATAAACATAATATAAATCACCCAAAGTAGCCTTTTTAGACCCTCTGGACTCTCTTGTACTTATCATTGAGAAACTGGTGGTATTGCTTACCATCAGACTATCCACCTGCTTGCCCCACTAGCCATAAAACTAGAGATTATCCACCTAGGATCATAAATATTTATCCGGTCCTATTAGTTTACATTCCTGATCCGTTGTCTGACACAGTTCGACAAGGCCGCCATTACGTATTCACGTAGCGATACATCCCCAAATTGTGTACCGTTTATTTTGTTTTATAAGTCTACTAGCCTTTTCCCGCGGCTCCGCCCTTATAAAGTATCCTATACTGTACTTTTTCGGGATAAAAATTAAAACATAGTTTAATCCTGAGCCTAAACTACCACCATGCCAAATTGCATCGAAATCCGAGCAGTAGTTTTTGCGTGATAGAGTAATACATCCATACATCCATCCATCCATCCCGACAAACTTTCATATATATAATAGTAGAAGGGTATAGTGTATAGTTACATATTCATAATGTTTTAGATAGTCTGTACATGGAATATTTTGAATTCTTATATTTTCACAATAATATAAAGTAATGTTTTTATTTGCACAAGTTATAATTAAAAATATCAGCTCGCTCACTGCATTTTTTCCTTTTGTGAATTTTAACTTTGGGCTGGGGGCCCAGATTTTTTTTATACGGAGCCCCCTAAGGCTCCCTACGCCACTGATCGGGCTGAACGATTAGCATGACCGTCGCATTGTATTAATGCGTTTTGTCTACACAAATTGGCAGATAGTGTAGACAAAATAACACATTTCCTTTATCGATGTGTCATTTTGTCCCTTCTTCCTTAGAAAGAAACCATTTCAGTTGTCAATTGTCACATATTATGTGCTGAAGCACTAGCTAACAAAATGTAATTTATGTGTAGACGTACTAACGTCTACACATAATTTACATTTTGTTTCCATTTTGTTTTGTAAAATAATATTATTATGATACTATAATCAAAGTTTTTTTCTGGATTTTCCCGCTTTTCGTATTGTTTTGTATTGTTTCGTATAACATAAAGTTATTTTAATTAAATGCCGTTAATGTACCGTCAAATGACGTAATCAAGATTCAGAAAAAATAATGTAAGATTAACAAAAACAGTAAGTACAGTATACTTAACTAGTGAATAAATATCTTCTGTGCTAATAGAGCTAAAGTAAGTACTGAAGGCTTCAATAATCCTTTCTTCCTAACATCATAATATACTATTATAAATGTGATAGTTTGTGAGGATGGACGGGTGTTTGTTACTCTTTACGCAAATACTACTGAATGGATTTCGATGTTTGGTATGGCAGTAGGCTACTTTTTATGCCGAAAAAGTACAGTATTCCCGTGGGATTCTATATTTACGCTGCTGGAGCCGCGGAAAAAGCTAGTAATATTATAATAAGAGAAACAAACATTCATCCATCCATCCGTACATACATACATCCTCATAAACTTTCACATTTATAATATAAGTAGGATACTAGCTGACCCGGCGAACTACGTACCGCCATTTTTTGACGAAATTATTATTTTTTATTTTTTTTTCATAAAAATCTTTGAACAATCGCTCCCTTAACATATCCTCCTCAGTGATAGACTGGTTCGACTTATATCTTCGGGGACGTTCGCAGCGGGTCCGCTCTGATGAGGCTACTTCAGAGTGGTGTGATCTCGAAGCGGGCGTTCCACAGGGTGGTTTTCTTTCTCCTCTTCTTTTCTCAATTTTTATTAACACAGTCTCCTTTGTAATATTATCATGTAACTTCCATCTTTATGCAGACGACCTGCAGATTTATCGTCAATCACATATTGATGATATTATTTCCGCAGTCAGTGATATCAACGCTGATCTGCAACGCATACCAGAGTGGGCTAAATCTTTTGGTCTGTTGGTGAATCCTAAAAAATCACAAGCTATTATTATCGGTAATAAATATATGGTCCAACGACTACATAATGTGCCCAGAGTTATGTACAATGGTACTCCCATTGAGTATACTGACTCAGCAAAAAACCTTGGTATAATTGTTGACAGCAATCTGTCCTGGAATCTTCAGATCAATGATGTGAGCAGAAGGGTATACCACTCACTACACATGCTCAGGAGCCTTCAAAACTTCTTGCCCTTGTCCACTAAAGTCTTCCTAGTTCAGACACTCATTTTTCCCATCCTTGATTATGCTGATTCCTGCTACTTGGATATTACCGAAGAGCTGTTAACGAAACTAGAACGTTTACAGAATCTCTGCATCCGTTTTGTTTTTGGTCTTAAAAAGTATGACCATATATCAGCTTTTCGGTCAAAATTGAAGTGGCTCCCTATTCGTCTTCGGCGAAATACCCATATTCTCTCGCTCCTGTACAATATCCTGTATAATCCCATGTCTCCCTCTTACCTTGTAGATCGTTTCAACTTTTCGCGACCCCCTGACATGCCTTGTAGGGCTAGTGTCAGGACGAATCTTTCCCTCCCCTCCCATCGCTCCAACTTCTTCTCCTACTCCTTTACTGTTCATGCAGTCACATTGTGGAATTCCCTTCCTCACACCGTTCGTGACAGTCCCACTATCACTGTCTTTAAAAGGCGCTTGAAAGAGCATTACCTCCAAATTGAATCCTGATAGCATTATTAAATATACATATAGTATTTATATATTTTGTAAATCTTAATTTGATAATTAGACATATTATTATATATTATTTTGTGTTGTATAAGTATGTATTGTATATATTATTATAATATTATAACCATAATATTATTATGCACGCCCTATCTGATATTTCTCATCTAATTTATCTCCGTAGGACTGCTGGAAGAAATTTCTTTTAGAGATAAGCAGTACCTTTTGTGTCGTCTTTCTTTCTGTATATTATTGTGAATCATTTATGTGTGCAATAAACAGTTAAATAAATAAAAAAAAACAATAACGAACATATAAAAGAAAGATTTTTCGAATTTGGTACACGTTTGGAAGTTATGCGCGTAGGAACATTTCGTTAATTCATTTTTATTTATATATATTAAGATAATATGTAAAATATATTATGCAGATTACCTAATATGTTACGTAGGCGTGAACCTAATAATAATGGACTATAAATTCGATTTAAACACCGCAATAAATTCGATATAAACATGTTGTCGTACTTCGCGATCTGGTTTTTCGCCAAACCTTCCTGTCTCTACTACGTCGTAAGTACGATTTGTGGAAAATACCGAAAGAAAAAAAAACATTTTCTATCAACTTTTTGTGAATAAAATATATTTTATAAAGATAAAATAAAACAAAATATTATAATACTGGCCGGCCTTCTAATAATAGAGACCGACTGGTTACACGTTGTTTAGAATGCTAAAATTTCGTATGAACTAGGTTTTGCCCGTGACTTCGTTCGCGTATTACGAATAGTTCCAAAAGAAGTAAAAGCTAAGAAACTCTACATTTTGCTCAGAATTCAAATTTATTTTGATTGCGATTTGCGATTTAATTATAAAGTGTTATGGGGCATTTACACGAGACTATATTCGCATTGCGGCTAGTCGCTTCACAAATCGCCTGCATTTTTATTGATTTAATTGCCTTGCTACCTAGCTGAATGGCCATTAAGGTGGTTTATTTTCAAAAAATTCTGCGATAAACAATCCGTGTAACGTACAAATACTATTTTATACTTACATTTATAGTACGAGTACACATTACTTATAACTGTTATAATAATATTAATAGAGCAATTTATAACACAAAGCAATATATAAACCATAGTAATAAATCATAAGCGTTAATTTAATGGTGTTTATACGGATAATGACCCCGCGTTTAACGAAATACGTTTATTACCTTTATTATGTTTTACTCATAGTACTACGATACTACTAATACTTTTTGAACATACTTCTTAAAGTTGGCCTAAGGGGGCTTTGGGATGGGCTGCGGAAGAATTTGGATTCCCGCGGCCCCACGCGCACGTGCGAGGAGCCAAAAAAAAGGGCCAAAACCCAACCCCCCCCGGGTTGGGAATTTTAGGGACCAGGAACACCAGCATCCGCGCAACACCAGAGGAGTTACAAATGAACTCCTCTGGTGTTGCGAGTGTCCATGGGCGGCGGTAATCGCTTACCATCATCGATTAGACAACATGTTAATTAACAATACGTTTTTGTAAATTTATAAAATAACGAATATACACACAATTTAAATTTACAGAGATCGGCCGAACAATGTATGGCGATAGCAGATTGTGACGTCACAAATCGTTTTGCGATAAAGAGATATGGGCAACGTTTTTAATTTGCTTATAATTTTTATACGCTCCAACTGCTAAATAATGCTATTTATTTAACATTTATATATCTTTGATGACCTCTCAGTTGGTTGAGCGTGTTGGTGCTCAAGCCGGGGGTCGCAGGTTCAAATCCCGCCGAAGGAACAAAAAGTTTTTCTGTGTTCCTGGGTCATGGATGTGTATTAAATATGTGTATAATATAATAAAAATCTTAAATATGTGTATAGTATAAAAGTATTAAATATATTTCCGTTGTCTGGTACCCGTAACACAAGTTCTTCGAGAACTTACCACGGGATCAGACTGACGTGGTGTGAAGCGTCCATTGATATTATTATTATTATCTTTATTTTACAATTTTAAAATTTAATATGTAAAATTCGACACTAGGCAACATATCTATTAATTATTATATTGTACAAAAGAGCATAGCGAGTAGGTCGCTACTACGTTACATCGCCATAATCAGCCGCATTCGATGTTTCACATCATAATGTGACTCACTGTTGACCCATAGCCCTTTGACCGCTAAACTACCGTTGACGCTGAGGTTGACATAACACTTAATGTCAATGTCAATGTCAAATGGTCAAGCACTAACTACGGGAAAAAATATAATTAAGTTAAGTTACAATTACATATTATTATTGTAGTAGTAGGTATGTATAATATTGGCAAAGTTCCTGTTCGACCGGTCTCTAAACATTTACCCACCCCTCCCTCCCTCCGGCAGTAGGTACCTACAACGCGCCGGCTTTGAACGGCTCGCGTCCGCCGCGCTGTACTGGCCTCACGGTTGTGAATAGAATTTAAATATTTTATAGTATAATCTGGTTGAAATTTAAGGTCACACACACACGCGTACTGTCATTAAGTATGTTTTGCGCCTTTATTTTGTGTATTTCGTTCATTGCCAGTGTGTCCGGGCGGCCTAATCTTCGCTCCAATCGTTATATTTTTTAAAGAGAATCGAGAATACTGATAACTCTCCTTGATTATTTTTGTTTTGAAGACATCCTGTGTGGTATCTGTTATAACAGTTGTTTTAACATATACAACTACTGGTTTTACTAGAATCGGTAGACGCTCATTTACATAGAGAATGCTCATAATATTTACATCATATATAGTGTGTGGAAAACAGAGGCGTAGTTACAGGTTTAATTATTAGCAACAACAAATATAATCGCCATCGTCATGTCACAGCCTCACAGAAAACCGGTGTGAATTAATGTATCTGTCACCGTAAAATTGTAAAAACCGATAAATTGTAATATTACTAGAGATATTGTAATATGTCGACAGATTGTCAAATAAAAATTTCTTCTTACAATTAACACGTTATTTTGCGTTATATTGATTACAATGAAAAAAGAAAACAAATATATCAAAACCAATCGGCACGGTAAATAAATATTTACCGTGCCGATTGGTTAAACGGCAAGTGCCCCGCGCCGCCATATTTGTTTTCTTTTTCATAATAATAATTATAACGAAAAATAATGCGTACAATTGTATGAAGGAATTTTTATTTGACAATCTGTCAATATATTATAATATCTCTAGTAATATTACAATCTATCGGTTTTTACAATTTTACGGTGACATATCCATAGTGTTTCGCCGAAGTAACTGTGGCCCATGTTTCAAAGACCGGCAACTCACTTGTAACTCTTCACGTGTTGCGTGTGTGCATTGGCTGCGGTAATTACTTACCATCAGGTGGTTTGTTTCCTCATTTCCTCTTTCCCATAATGCCATGTTAATAATAAATTCAAATTAATCATCGAATATCTTTAAGACGATTACAACTTTTGCACTTAGTGTGGCCCCAGCATGAGGGCCTGTTTCACCATGTACTGATACTCGTCAGACAGCTAATTTGGATGTTTTGTTCTTCTGGCTCAGTACTAATTACTGAGGGGTCATCCATTAATAACGTGATGCCTAAAATGGGAGGGGGGGGGGGTCGAAAAAAAATCACCAAGTATCACCAAGGGGGTATAAGGAGACATCACGTGTATTAATTTTCGAATCTAGTTTATGCATACCGAAATTACTATCGGTTGTAGATTCGTAGTGTTGTTTAAATACTTAGAAGATAAATGACTCGTATAGATTTTTATTGTTTAAATAATTCGATTAAATTGTTTTTTAAGGTAAAGTTTTTCTTCAAACATGACCTGCTTACTATGTAAAAAAAATACACGTGATCTTAGGTGGAGGAGGGGGGTAGTATAAAACCTTATCACGTATCACCAGGGGGAGGGGAGGGGTCTAAAAAGTTGTTAAAACATCACGTGATTAATGGACGGCCCCTAAGTAAGTGGTAACAATGCCTTGCGAATAAGATATCCGACACTTATTAGATAAATGTTGTTAAACAGGCCCAGTACCGGATTAGCCATATAGGCCAAGGCAGCAATAGCTGCGGGCCCCCCGCTTTGAAGGGGCCCCGCGCTCCGATATCGATCCGGCTGCATCGACCGCGGGAGTATAAAAAATAATTTTCATACATAGTAATGATAGCACTGAAAATGGAACACCGCGCTAATTCTTCGAGTGAGAGACTTCGAGAATAAATTCAAACCCGTTTTTGTTATTGCCACATAAATTTTGTTTTTTTTTAAGGGTCAATATATTTTCGCCTAATACATTTACGCCTTATGATCTACTGCATAAGTAAAGACGTTTAGGCAGAAAAATATTTAATATTGCGAAAATACAAAATAGTAAAAATAGATATTACATTTTGTTATTTAAACCAGTAACATGAGAAATAAATTTTGCTCGCTCGCTTTTTATATCATAAATAATCATTAATGACCATATAATATTTTAAAGTAACATTCTGTTTTAAGCTATTGATTTGATTGTATTTTTCCAAGTGCAGTCTTTTAGGTTTTAAATTTGAACAGATTTAAATCTGAAAAGTAGGAAAAAAATTTTTGGTACTCGCTCCGCTCGCTCGCGTTTAACATAATATTATATTAGTAAATATCGACGATGGGCTTTAGGCTAAAGCTTAGTTTAGGTAGTGAAATATAAAAATATTTTCTTACTCGCTGCGCTCGCTCGCTTTTCACTGGGGGCCACGCGGCAGAATTTGCTACGGGCCCCGCGCTGGCTTAATTCGGCACTGAACAGCCATACCATACCATACCATGCCATACCCAAATGCATTTAATCGATACGTAGATGGTAATATTTATCTGCGCGCGCGCAAAACAACATAATGTAATTTATAAACAATGCAACGCTGCTAATGACTCTCCACTTCTATTAATGACGATTTATCTTGACACGAACACTTTTCCATTTCAAAAGTTGAAAATATTTCGAGTGCATGAGCAAGTATGATCTTGCCAAAAAAAAGTAACTAGCCTTTTCCCGCGACTCCGCTCACATAAATATAGTATCGGGTAAGTTTCGGGCACCAGCTAGTATGTTTGAATATTTAATCATAATATTTTAAACCAAATATACATTTACAGAACAATTTTTATACGAGAAAAAGTGGCCTAATCTTGATTTCAGAAGTTTTGTCAAAGCAGACTGATTACGACTGCGGAAAGAAAATGTCAAGATGACAAAATATGTCAAACCTCGACTGCCCCAACCCCTAACTGCCGAAGTGTGGACAGTTGTTGCTTCGATATGCCTTATCTAGATAATACAAATACATAGGTCGGTTATTCCCAAAATCGATATCAAGCTATTGTTATTCACTAAAAAACTTTTATTTATTACATATAAAATATATAACCATAATATACAAAACGACCGATAAATTTTATTAAAACTACTATTAACTATGAAATGTACATACATATATACATATAATCACGCCTCTTTCCCGTAGGGGTAGGCAGAGACATTTTTTTTTCACTTGCTACGATCCTTATATACTTGTTTCGCTTCGTCCACTTTCATTCTTACCATCCATTCCTCCTCTTACATTCAACGTACTGAAGCGGCTCTCCATGGGCCACTATGATAGCACTATGAAAAGTCATTTGATTTTAATTGAAAACGACCACAACAATGCGAAAAACATAATAATATAAGATCGTGACTTGTAACAGAGTAACGTTAGTAATATATATTCTTTGACAGAGTCGTAGTGCCGCGGTCGTAGTGGAGGGCTGCAGGGGCAAACTCTGTTATTTGTTACTATAGAGGAAATCCTAAGACAAAAAATTACTAAACGCTCTGTAAACTATAGGTACTTTTGTGATAATGGATTATCCAAAATATTCTAAAAGCGTTTCAGTATTATAATATGCAATTTAAATTCAATAATAATTTTTAAGATGAGAGCGGCGGGCGGCGGCGGATTCTTTTGGCATTAAGAAAACATGCGATTCTGCAGATTTTGACAGAGTGAAAATGGCAAAAAAACATATTTGTTGTGTGAGAGCCCAACCTAAATATTAATTTTATTCTGTTGTAGTATATGTTATTGTAGCGGTAACAGAAATACATCATCTGTGAAAATGCCAATAGGCAATCGGACTGATTTTTTTTTATTGCATAAATTAATATAGTACTCTTAAATATGAGTAACTTCTCAGAAGAAACCGTATATCAAAAGTCAATATTTTCAAAGGTACAGCGATTTGTATAAAAAATTTCGCGAGTCTCCTAAAAACGCTCCATACTAAAGTCGACCTACAAATGACGTCATTTGTAGGTTAAGGCATATGAATTTCCGATATTTGTGCATTTAAGTTCATACTTACCATAATTAATGTTTTTGTATATGATGGGAGTAAACAGGTTTTGTTTACCAATTTCGCAAAAAAACTATTTTTTTGGTACTTTTTTAAATGTATTTAATTAGTAAACTACACATAAAATAATATATTTTTTTACATTTACCAAGTAGTAATGCCTCAATATTTCTGAATATATTAATGAAACTAAATATTTCAGATGTAGTCCGATCCCCTATTGTCTAGCTATCATGGTTAAGGAGATACAGCCTGATGAGTGGTGACAGACGGACGACATCTTTCTCAGTTATAGGGTACCGTTTCTACTCCTTTGGAATGGAACCCTAAAAATAATGTATGCTCTTCTAGCTCCGCTTAACCTTACACAAAACGTTACATATGGAGCAACGTAATGTTATTGAATACTGAGTTAATACTCGTAATAATTGGAAGTCATGACCTTAAGATAACGCACATAAATTTAAAACGTATACCTACCTAATTGTAAAGCAATACCGGGTTTCAATGGCGAAAATGAATTGGCTACGATTAAAATTACTTACTTTTAAGAATCTTCCCTTCAGGAGTACATTTACGTCCATTTAGTAAACAATCGATATAATTTATAACCAGCCTTTTGCTATTAAACACAGCATCAACGTCTAAATAGTCATATCTTGAGTCGTATTTGGGCATATTCTGCAGACTCTCAATGTCTTGACCCGCCACTGTAATCGCACACGCACATAGGCACAACACTAAGAACTGCATTTTTGTATTTCGAAGTTTGTATTCCATTTAAAAAATCTATAAAATATAAACTTCAATTTCGAACGCGCATCGTATTTTGCGCGCGCTGTCGGCAGCCAATAGCACGCGTGCGCGGCGAGCGAGGTACTGTTTTGGTTTGCGCGCGCGCAGCGTTATTGTTTAAAAGAAAGGTTGAATGCCTCGTTAAGTCGACCTGAAATGCCGCTGCATTCGCGATTTATAACGATTAACGATAATTACCAACACATATTTTAACATTCTCGTTTATAAATCTGTGTTTGATTTTTTTTTTGAAAAGACCTGGTTTAGATCATTTAAACGACGGTCTTATGAAGAAGACATTTAATTGATTAGTTTTGTTAAAGAAATTACTTAACCTTTTTTCAAAACAGATATATACATCAATCTTCAGTTGAAGATAAAATAATCCAAGATTATCTTGGATCACTGCTATCGGCTTTTGCTCGATAGATCTCCCGTAGCAGGTAATTAGTAAAGTCTTATAAATAGTCTTTGATTGGTTAGTAAAAAATGTAATTTTAATCTTAGATAGCGAAAATCGGATTAATTAGAGACTAAGTTTTTTCCTTTCAGCATTAAAAATGTCTGAGAATTCTTAAGATAAAAATACCTATTACCTACATACATGGGCTGCAGAATCGAACCAGGGCAAAACATTTATTCCTTTCAGCCTTAAAATGTCTGAGAATTCTTAAGATAAAAATACCTATTACTTACATACAAGGGCTGCAGAATCGAACCAGAGCAAAACATTCGTGATTCACTCGGTTACGTAATGCTTTTTATACGCAACAATTTTCTCCGTCATGAATGGGTGATTATTCATGAAAACACAATTATGTCTTATGGCTTTACTCGAAGCTTTGATAGGCTGGCGCAAAACTACATAGTAGCAAAACGACATACCTACTCTCAAAAAGACATAATATTCTCAAAACGACGTATTCTCAAAAAACAGAAGTACAGTCGTTAAAATATTAAGTTTACTAGCTTTTGCACGCGACTTTGCTCACGTTAAATTGAGTTTCTTTGGACCCATTACCGATCATGAAATATATTCCTACCTGACATTTCTTAACTGTATTCTACTTCTCTTTTAACTTAGTATTATAAACTTGGGAGATAACTGTTGAGCCCTGTAACATTTCGATTTTATACTACAGTCCTACAAGGATCTTTTGGCACTTGGATGGGGGCGTGAGTGTCGCAAATGAGAACAATACTTATTACTAAAAGTGACATTTTACAAGACGGCGATGTTAGTACTGATTTTGTCCACGTACCAAAAGGTAAGTGTCGCAACTATAAAATAATACATAATACTAAAAGTGACATTTTACAAGACGGCTATATTAGTACTGATTTTGTCCACGTGCCAAAACGTAAGTGTCGCAACTACAAAACAATACATAATACTAAAAGTGACATTTTACAAGACGGCGATGTTAGTACTGATTTTGTCCACGTGCCAAAAGGTAAGTGTCGCAACTACAAAATAATACATAATACTAAAAGTGACATTTTACAAGACGGCGATATTAGTTCTGATTTTGTCCACGTGCCAAAAGATCCTTGTACGACTGTAGCTGTAGACACCTACGTTCATATGACAGTTTTTATTGGAGGTTGCGATTGCATATCTATAATATTATAACACACGAGTCGCTCTTATTTTTAGCTCTATTCTATTAGAGCAGAGTTCTATTGCTCTAATACAATAAAGCTAAAATACCTACGTAGTAGTTCAGTAGTACAATAAATAACACGTGTCCATAATCCATTTATAACATTGTAATAAATCTATCTAGTAACTTGGCATTTTTAATACTTAAATCTGGATAATAGAGAAGATGCATTTGATTAAAATCAGCTAAATTCTTATATTTTCCGAAAGGCAAAAACTAAATTATAGAGTTACAGGATTAAAAAAAGGACGATTTTGTTTGCTTTGTTTTGAGTAAAAAGCTATTAATTTAAAATTGCTCAAATTTATTTCTATGTGTGTATATGTCACGGTAAAATTGTAAAAACCGTCAGATTGTAATATAACTGGTGAAATTGTAAAATTTTTATAGACTTCCGACGCGAATATTCTGCCTATAATTATTTATCGTTAGATTATAAATATATATTTATGAATGTTTCGACGTATTTTTACAATCTCGTTAGTTATTTTACAATCTAACGGTTTTAACAATTTTACGGTGACAAATTATATATGTAGATGTACAGATGTATTAAAACAAAATAAGGACCAAATCTGGGTCTTCATAACTTGCTTACAAGCCTATACAGTTAAGTACAAAATATACTAATTACTATAGACAGTATGTCACATGTCTATAAGTAGGAAGCACGAGAACTCAGCGCCCATTGTGTTAAGTCAGCCATACGGAACCATGGGCATTGCATACAGCACTATGTTGTGACATAAAGTACATAGGTAGGTATAGTACGGTGGAAAGGAAATAGTTTGTAAATAGCTATCAGTGGCGTGTAGTTCCTATAACTCCATTCCTATCGGCTTCACTATCCACTTACCTTTCGAAGACCCTCATCCAAATTCCTACCTGAGCTTCTCTATGAAGGAGAACCAGCCTTCGCCACTAATAGCTATTTTAATAGGTATTTTTTTGTCGGCACTTTATCTATTCAATAGCAACTTTGAATGGATAACACGGTCGAAGTACTGTACTTTTTTATCTAGAACTAAACTAGTACCATACCTTTCAGCCAAATCTGTTCAGTAATTTTTGCGTGAAAGACTCACAAACATGAGGGGTTCCGTAATACTTAAGTAATCCTTAATATAATTAGCCTTTCTAAACTATAAGAGATGTAAACTTGTAGGTTTCCATTCTGATAGAACAGGCTGAAAACTCTTTAGGATATTTTTTTTAGCGAAATCAACTTTTGAAGTAATATTCAAAGAAAACCTATGGCGCGGTAATAGTTACGGATCCTTAGAAATGTCCTGACATGCTCTTGGTTAGGTTATAATAATAAGATTCAAATTCAAATTCTTTATTAAAGACACATAATAACATACAATATAATAAACATGTAATATACATCACACCAATCTAATACCAGACTTGTGTTATGGCAATCAGACAACTGATACACATTTAACAATTCTATACTATGATATATTATTACACACACTCTCACAGACACACACTTCACAAACACACTAAGGCCCACTTGCGCCAATCCGGGTTAAAGTTAACCCTGGGTTAAAAATCATGTTATCTCTCTCGTTCTTCGTATTTGTGAAGGAGAAAGCGTGATATTTTAACCCAAGGTTAACTTTAACCCGGATTGGCGCAAGTGGGCCTTAAATAGTTAATCACGTAGGTATTGTCTTTTTCGGTGACGTGATGCGCGCTTCGTTGGGTAGTCTCCCCCAGAACCTTCGGTAAACTACACCAGGGGGGTAAAATTGACTCTTTAAATTGTCTACTTCAAATACGAGAATTGAGGTTCTGACGTCCAAAACGCCTCCACGGTCCACCTCGAGGGTAGACAAAATTGTCGTCGGCACTCTTACCACATAGGAACTGAAGTTGACTTTGTGGCGAGACTGCAGACGTTCAACCCTTTAAGAGGTCTTCCACCTCCACGGACCAGTGCAGGCGGGACACGTACAGCTGCGTTGCGGGTACCACACATCGCAGACGCAGCTAGGGTACGTAGGGTGCGGTGCCGCGATGGTTGCGGACGGCGGGCTTCCTCATCTTTCTTCAAAGAAAAGGATGGCATATTGGTACATTAGTACATATATCACCTGTGGACTGGGACCAAATCATCAAACCAGACAATCATCTGGGTCAGAAGCAGGAGTCTGATGAAATATGGTTATCAATCCATTTGGGCGTCATATTATTGGGGTCATATTATGGCGTCAATAGTTTAGAGTTTGGCTCTCGACTTCCTGTCGTAGGTTCAATTTCCGCGTTGGAACTTTCAACGCAATCAAAAGAAATGCAAATTTCAATAGATTCAATACAAACAATCGAACAAATGTTTCCTCTATATTATCTCAGTATAGATTAGTACGATTTCCGAAGACTACCTACACATTAGTACGCTTATCATCTATAATTACATAATTTTCAAGTAAATATAGAAATACAATTATTGTTTTTCACAGTCGTCCGCGGCTCGAGATTATCGAGTTAAACGTAATGACGGCAAAAACGGCGACACTCCCATTACAATTTTCAAAATTGTTTCCTGAACCTAAGCAAAAACTCTATTTAGAATACCTTAAAATAATTGTGCTTAAGTTGAAGTCATTTTTTACTTATCTTTGCAAAATTATCTTATACAAATAAATAAAAGCGAAGTGTCTGTTTGTGATTGTAAAATTAACAGCTTTTCGCTAAATACAAGTATATACGGTACTTACAATAAAAAATCATTTTGCTAAATTTTTATCTGTCCGTCTATCTGTCTGTCTGTTTGTTCCGGCTAATCTCTGAAATAGCTGGACTGATTTTCTTTCACGGGACTTGTAGATACCATAACTAGGCTACTTTTATTTCCGTTCCGTTTAAAAAATAGGATTTCGTTTCCGTTACTTTTACGCAAACGAAGTTGTGGGCATCAGTTAGTTGGTATATAAAAAGGTCTTGAAGAGCTCCGTGGCCTAGTGGGTAGACCGTTTAGTTCGCACTCGAGAGAGTGCAGGTTCAAATCCCAGGTTGTGGCGTGTACCAATGAGACTTTTCCAGATCTCAAGTACATTATACGGACGCTCTAACGGTAAAGGAAAACATCGTGAGGAAACCCACACATAGTTGGCCCCAGACGTATTGACCAGTTCATTCCTCTGGACTAGGCTGACTATGTTGTGAGAATGCCGTATGTGCTTGGGCAACCATACGATATTTAAAAACCAACTGTCCCAGGCACTACAGTATTTCAAGAGTGGTTACTTCGCTCGGAGAATACTGTATAAATCATCCATTAACGGATGTAAAGGCCTAAGTTTTATTAAGGTCTTGAACATAAAATTATAGGGCTCTGTAGCCTGTAGCTTAGCCCGATGTCCGAACACTCCACCATAGGAAAAACTCGAAGCACCAACCCCAACTACAATGTTGTAGCGAGCGGTGGGCTTAGCACGAACAATTGACAGCAACGTATTCGAATAGTATGTTATTAGTTAATTAATTAACGTATTATTGAATGAGAATGTTAAATGTTACTAAGTATGTAAAATCACTTGAAACTTTGTTTCAGTAAAGATATTATTTACACAGATGTGTACATTACATATATAATATATTTCTCTAACTAGTGAACGTTTTATTCGAAAATATTAAGTAGTTATGATCTTTCATCTTTAAATACCGCTATCGGTAGAGTGACGTCACTCTACATCTGGGCCATACAGCAAGGAGTTCATGCCTTACTACGCAGCACTTAGTCGCAACTCGCAAGTGACCGTCTGGGTCACTTCAAAGTTAAATATCCTGGAGATTAATTAGTTTTTTTAACTTTAAAGTCTGAAAAAGTAAGCAACAGCGTTATCGAAATAATTCTTTCACGAGTATGCCACGAAGAATACAGATGAATACAAATTCTTCATTGTATGTAAATTATGACAGGCCTGTATATCTAAATTTCACTCGGTAACGATACGAATACATTGTTATCAATTGTTCGTGCTTACCCCACTGTATGAGCTGCTACTCGCTCAATACAAGGATTTGGGTCGCAGTGACTTTCAATTATCATGATACTCACTTGTAAGCAACAAATGAAAATAGAGCTAGGAGGGTACTTTTGCCACAGGTTAAACAAAGAGGAACAGATAAACAGCTACATAGCTTTCGATTTGATAGCACTACTACAAAGTACGAGCATACGGATGTCCACGATTGGGTGGAAAAATTTAGGGCCGTTGAAGGAGAAAATTTTCAAATTTGGATCCTTTTGGATCGTTCTATGAAAGCTGTTTCGTTAGTATATAATATATTTTCTACTTTGTGATGTAAAATAAACACAGTTTATACTTACTGGTGTAGGTACGTATTTATTACTAACTAGATGTTGCCCGCGACTTCGTGCGCGCAAAAGGTAATTTCGCAGAAACTGTACATTTTTCTGCTATAAAAAGTAGCCTATATCCTTTCCCGTGGTCTACTCTACATCTGTGCCAAATTTCATCAAAATCGGTCCAGTAGTTTTGGAGCCTATTTAATGCAAACAAACAAATAAACTTTTCCTCTTTATTAAATTAGTATAGACTGTTACAACCTAGGACAGGGATGGCGAACCTTTAAGTATTAACGTGCCATTTTTGTAAGGATCAATCAAATTTTTCATTTCATTTTTCTTTGTGATTTAGAAGCGTATGTAAAAATTTGACGCCCCGGGCCAATTTGCCGCCCATTAAGCAGTCACGGATTATCAACTATAAAAAAATTGTTTACATATTTTACGGATTAAATCTCATTACTCTTTAAATCCTACCTGAAAGACTGTATGCTTTGGGAAAATATATAAAAATCAAAGGCCAAAATCGTTAATATGTTAGCGTGTGCGAGCGGAGCGAGCGAGTAATTTTTTTTGTCTGATTTACCTATTTAAAATTTAATTAATATAATACTGTGTACTTCTAAAAAAAAAAACAATTATATCAGTAGCCTAAAACTGAAGGTCAGTACTAAACACATATTATAATATGTTCTTTAAGCCAAACACGAGTGAGCGTAGCGATGGAGCAAAATTTATTTCCCATTTTACAGGTCAAAATCTGTTTAAACTATAACACTGAAAAAAGAATTTCGGAATTCGTTTTTCAGTGTTTCGGAATGTGAATTTCGGAAAAATACCATAAGATCGACCGGATAAAACAGAACATTGGTAGGTACTAAATAATACAATAAGTTGTTTATATTAGGTAAACTTTTTTTTCTTTTAACAGGCTAAATCTGTTAAAACCTAAAAGACTGAAACTATATCATCAATATCATCAAAATTAGTGTAATTTCTGATGTAGCAAAATTGATGACAAATAATATAATATTATGTTAGGTTTGCCATATAATACCTATACTTTACACTTTTTTCGCAGTACATAATTACAAAATTTTGTAGTCAGTGACGTGCCCAAAACATTGTGTGGCGTGCCACTGGTGGCACGCGTGCCATAGGTTCGCCATCGCTGACCCAGGACCTTGATATTTTATACATTTGCCTTGTATTCTTTTTAAAAATTCCTTGTGGCGCCGTCGAATACAAAATAAGGAATCTGTTATAATATAATATAATATGTAGTAGGTAAGTATGTTTACACACTGCTACGGCGCGGCGCGACGCGCGCCGCGTCGCTGCACCAGGATTTGTAATGTTTGTAATTACCCGACTACGCTAGAAGAAGGGTTACGTTATTCGAGTGTATGTGTGTATATTTATTTAGCATGCTCTAGACTTTAGACCCTAAATGGCTTGTCGCGTTTTAGCTTGAGAGATATCATTAGATTCGTCTTACGGCCCGTCTCAATAACCTTTTGTTAAAAACATCGTCATTCAATCCTTTGCCGGTTTTTCGCGACACAAATTTGACGTTTCTAAAACATAGTTATAGATAGATAGGTTATTAAAAGGGGCCGTTAGTAGTGAGAGTGGCACTGGGTACAACAAAATATTTTGAATCAATTTTTGCCGCAGCACCGACAGTGACTCGCCGCGCCGCCCACCCGCCCGCCGGAATCTACACGAAATATGAATTCCGGCGGCACCACCGAAGCTGCGGGCTGCGGCGCGTGTGTAAGGTCGCTTATTAATTTAAAACAAATAAAAAAACAATATTAATTAAAGCGCTTGTTAACTATCTATACATTTTTATTTTATCGCTTAAAGTATCAATCAGTTGTTACATTCACTAGCGGTCCATCCAGTTCATAAAGTATTTTCGTTTTTTTTTTCAATTTATTTAATGCAGCTACGCGAATCTAGACATCAAAATAAGCTAGAAATTGAATTACTAGAGATGTTACCCGCCACTTCATACGCGCAAGAGTAAATCCCGCGGGAACCGTACATTTTCCCGCGATAAGAAGTAGCCTATGTTCTTCCCCGTTATCACATATCTATTTCTTTCATCAATACAAAGATACAAACAAATATTTCCTTTTCTAATATAAGTATAGATTTTATTATATAAAGTATAGATATATATTAAGTATAGATAAATTATTTATGTTGAAAATAAGTAAAAAACATTATTAATCACTAAATTACGATATTGTGTTCAGAATACAGTTTATATTTTTTGAGGATGCCGTCATCAACGTTTTCCATCAAGCATCATTTAAAGGCAATGTTTGATACATGATTTTTCTTTTAATCTAAACCATTATTGAGTAATCGACCTCCAAAATTGCCCTGGAACTTCTAAACAATATAATATATAGTAGGTACAAATTTGTAACATTCCATGCTTATAAAACCTGCTAAATACTATTCAGGAAAATTGTTTTGAGCGAAATCAGACAATAACTTTTGAAGTACCTACCTAATTTGAAAAAAACCTATTGCACGTAGATAGTTACGGAACCCTCCTCAGACATGTCCTGACCCCTGACATGCTCTTGGTTAGGTTAATATTCTGATAAGTCTATGTCACCCATAATAATATTATGGGTGACATAAAACGAGCCTTATTACGTTCATATTATCATGAACGTAATAAGGCTCGTTTTACGCCTGAAATTAATAAAATAATCAATCTTAATCTCATTTTAGCTAGATTATCAAGCTTATCTAGATTTCAATACATTTCAACGATCCTAGGATTAACTTACCTACGTAAATTTACATAAATTTTTGTTTGAGAATCAAAGATAGAAGTCAGTCTAAGATTTTATATAGATCTAGGTATACTAATAATATAATTAAAAAACCCGACTGCGTAAAAAGTGAACCAAACTAAGTACATAATGAAAAACTGAAAAGAAAAAAACAAGCACTTAGATGTCCGGTGGTCTAGAATTCTATAATATATAATTAAATGAATACTATCGAAGAAAATAAAATAATCTATTAATGGAACATAACAACTAAACAGTCAGGATCCATTGAAAAATTTGTTTCGCTGTCGAATAATGGATCCCGACTGTTCAGTTGTTATGTTCCATTAATAGATTATATTTTATTTTCTTCAATAGTATTCATTTAATTATATATTATAGAATTCTAGACCACCGGACATCTAAGTGCTTGTTTTTTTCTTTTCAGTTTTTCATTATGTACTAAGTTTGGTTCACTTTTTACGCAGTCGGGTTTTTTAATTTTTTAAATTATTATTTTTATTTTATTCTTTTTAGTTATGAGTACCTAGCTAGCTTTTTACCAGACAAGATTTCCTATCAGCATCAGTACTACATCACAATTACACTGAAATGTGAGAATGGTTGTTACGCAACTTTAAATCGATATAGATCATAAACGGTCAGTCGAATCGAAAAATGTTGAGAAATAACTAAAAATGATACCTATTCAACGATACCCCACTTGATATAGTTTGTTGACTTTCATTTTTTTCATTTTCACAATATGGCGTCCAGTAGTCGCCATATTGAATTTTCACTAATGTCATGTCTTTAGTGACACTCGCCGGACTAAGAGGAATCGATTGACGTGTGAATCATAAAAATCGGCCCAGGCGTTTGGTCTGTTAGTGCTTCAAAGGAACACATACATACATACATACATACATACATAGGCTGATAAACACATTACCACTCCTTTGCGTCGCGCAGTCGGGTAATAAAGAGGAAACATTTGTTTGTTTGCATAGAATGGCTCCAAAATTACTGGACCGATTTTGATGAAATTTGGTATAGATATAGATTAGACCACGGGGAAAGGACATATGCTACTTTTTATCGCGGCAAAATTTACGGTTACCGCGCGATTTCCTTTTACGCGCACGAAGTCACGTGCAACATCTAGGAGGCCGTTATTGTCTTTTGATAGTGCGGCTGGTGGCGAAAGAACCGTCTACAACTGATGCTTTATTAACCCCCGACGCAAAAAGAGGGGTGTTATAAGTTTGACGTGTCTGTCTGTCTGTCTGTCTGTGGCATCATAGCTCCCAAACGAATGAAGCGATTTCAATTTAGTTTTTTTTGTAATAAAGGTGACTTACGTGCGAGTGTTCTTAGACATGTTTGATGAAAATCGGTTAAGCCGTTTAAAAGTTGTGGGGGTGAAAGTGGGGTAAAATAACCGAATGTCTGCGAATATACTCGAGTGGGGTCTCAAATGAAAGCGCACTAAAAGAGAATATTGACGACTTAATCGAGAGTGTTCATAGCTTCGTTTGATGAGAAAATTGGTGGTGGGAAGATCAGCCGTTTGAAGATCATCAGCTCTTTTCGAGTTGATGAGGGGATCTGATTAACTTTCCAAAGTCCGATCGATTCGAAATTTGGTACCGTGTTACTTCAACGATATTTAAAGAACATGGTAAGGTAACCATGACCTGATCAGCCGTTTGAAGATTATCAGTTCTTTAATAGTTGATGAGGGGATCTGACTATCTTTCATATGTCCTATCGATTCGAAATGTAGTACCGTGTTACTTCAATGATATTGAAAGTATATGGTAAGGTTGGTTACCATTATATACACCTACTTTAAAAAGGACAAAATAAAAATAAAATTAATAATTTTTAAGACCCCCCGACACAAAAAATTTGCTCTAAAAATTAATAAATAATATTTTAAACCTATTATAATTATTATCGTCACATATAATATTATGTAAGTTGAAATATTTTTATGATGTCATGGGATACTCATCCCTACTTACCTGTCCGGTAGTTGTGGTATAGTATACGGGTATGCGACCCCGGCTTCCCTAGCTATTACTGTCCTATCCCTTGCCCTCCTGGGCGGTAATATCCTACATTTCCTATTTCCCACTCTAACTTACCCATCTTCCTTTCTACACCACCTATCCTTCCCTTTTCCTATTCCTATCCTCTCCGCAAATCCGTGGGAGCGCAATAGATAATTATAAAAATAATTTAATTATCCAAAATGGCGGCGATGTGGTTCGCCACCCATCACGTCTCGTTCTCGCGGAGGCGAAAAGTGGCCCATGGAGAGCCGCTTCGCTACGTTGAATGTAAGAGGAGGAATGGATGGTAAGAATGAAAGTGGATGAAGCGAAACAAGTATGTAAGGATCATAGCAAGTGGAAAGAAGTGGTCTCTGCCTACCCCTACGGGAAAGAGGCGGTCTCTGCCTACCCCTACGGGAAACAGGCGTGATTATATGTATGTATGTATGTAAATATTTTTATTTTCCAATCGTCGTCTCGTCGGAGGTCTTAAAAAAATTTAGTCTCTAGGTAGTGAGTGCGTAAACTCCGCCATTACTTCTGCCGTCCTGGTACTTATAATTAAACATACATACATACATACATATAATCACGCCTTTTTCCCGTAGGGGTAGGCAGGACCGCCTCTTTTCCGTAGGGGTAGGCAGAGACCACTTCTTTCCACTTGCTACGATCCTTACATACTTCGTTGTGGAAAGGAAGATTGGTAAGTTAGATTGGGAAATAGGGAATGTAGGATATTACCGCCCAGGAGGGCAAGGGATAGGACAGTAATAGCTAGGGAAGCCGGGGTCGCATACCCGTATACTATACCACAACTACCGGACAGGTCAGTTGGGAAGAGTATCCCATGACATTATATATAATTAAAAGCTGAGCAAAAACTAATTAACCAGCGAATTAAAATATCTAGACTGTTAGATAAAATATTTCGTAATTAGTGTCTTGGGAAAATATGTCATTGTTGCCGTTATTATGTGGCAAAAAAAAAACTTTATTTTTACCTGCCAATGTGGCAAAAAGTACAAATTATTATTATATTGCTATTGTTCTATCTAATATATGTTCATAACAATCTATTGTCGTCAGACATCAATCGCTGGTATAACCGCACTGAAAAGGGTTATGTCTAATTAACTTTGAGTATACAATGTAGGTACGTGAAAAAAAGGTTAATTTATTTTTAAAAAATTTGCTCCTAATAAAACAACAATGCAACAAGAAAGTAAGTTTTAGAGTTCCGTACCTAAAGGGGAAAAATTAATAACCCTATTAATAAGACTCCGCTGTCTGTCGGTCACCAGGCTAAATCTCATGAACCGTGGTAGCTTAGCAGTTGAAATTTTAAATGTTCACGCATGATATGTTTCTGTTGCCGCAAATACAAAAATACTATAAACAGAACATAATAAATATTTAACTGGCGTACATACAACAAACGTGATTTTTTTGCAGTTTCGTACGGGACCCTAATTGCGCGCGACCGTTTCGTACTTGGCCGGTTTTTTCACGATTATCAATTTAGTGCAGTTGAATTCGATATTTTCCTGTATTTTTTATGACATAAATTATGAATAGTGCTCTGAAAAATCTAATCAATATTTACCAAGATATTGTGGATTATTTGAAGCACTTTTGTGAGTCTCGTGAAAACGCCCCATATAAAAATTGTACTAGTTAGAGTAGGTGATGTCACACACTATTAATGTTGCTACGATAAGAAGCCTACGATAGTATATGACCATCCATATGCACAAAATTTTTGATGTCTCTGAAGTTTGCGTGATGTTCATACATACCGTAGTAGGTAAATCTTTTTGTATTTGATGTAAGTAACTAATTGTGTAGGTTTTTTACACAAATGTTGTAATAAAAATTTCAACTTGTTTGTGACTTCGAAATGCATATAATTACAAAACTACACATAAAAATCTAATTCTTTTTACTTTTATCGAGTTGTAATGCCTAATTATTTATTTATAAAAACATTTTTTTTACATATATAGTAAAATACCCAGTTCACATAATTATGGCCACGACATTGTTTGCATAGATCGGTCCATCTCTCCGATTTGATTTAAAATAGCCAAATCATAAACTATTTGCTCAATACAAAATTTTCAGTCTTACAAACTTTCGTCATTATATTAAGCGTCAGCTCACACGGTATGAAATTTTTAAGATAGCGATTCTAATTTGAACTTTATTTACTAAACAAGAAGATACACGTTTCTTTGTAGGAGTTCTAATTTTGAGCCTTGTACGCAGCTCAGCCCGGTGTAGCTCCAAATTAGAACTCTTACAGTACCACAAACTTATCTGGCCCGGTGGCCTAAAGAAGAACTAACGACGCCATTTTGAAATGTCAATTTGCCTGCCAATCATACGTCGACCTACTCACCCACCTTATTTTTTGCCCCAAATACGATAACAGCGACTCTCCCATCGGGCTAGATAAGTTTGTGGCACTGTACAATGAAGCGTGAATTCTTTTTTTTTTACACGACTGCGGTGAAGCCAAAGGAAGGGTAATGATTTTGGAAGTCTACGTATATGTATGTTTGTTCCGCCGTAGCGCCTAAAGTACTGGGCCGATTGTAATAAATTATATGTCAATAGATTTGTAATAGTAGCCCGGATAACATAAGTTATGTAATTATTAGTATATTTTAGTTTTCCAACATGTATAGTGTAGTCGCATCTATGTTAAGTATCTCTCATATGTATAATGCAATTTATGTAATACATAAATTAAGAACAGTTATTGAATGTTTGCTGTATCATTGGTGTCACCTCTCTATAAGAAGTTTAATCAAGAATCAAGACGGCGAGCTCAAAACAGTATCTAATATAATCAAAGGATTTAAAGATTCCGAATTATATTATTGTAATTAACTTACATAAGGCTCTTAAGCCTTATATAAGTTATTCAGTTAGAGGACAAAAAGATTGAGAACCACTCCTCTAGGAGTCTTATATAAGTTAGTAAGATTGAATGTTGAGAACAACTATTCATTACATCAGTCTTCCTAGATATAAAGTAATTGACCGATTATAAAATACAATTTACAACGATGCCCGACGTCGCATCAATAAAACAATTAAGTGATGAGACTTATAACTTATAATAGTTATAGGTTCTGATAACATAATTCGAATAACACGGTAAAATGATTTCCTCATCCAATGACACGCGAAATTAACCCTTATGTCTGAGCAATTGAAGCTAAATTAATAAAAATATGCAGTATAAGTTTTTTTATGTATCTTCTTTATCCTACTAATATTCCTAATAATATTATAAAATATGTGAAAGTTTGTGAGGGTGGATACATGGATGGATGGATGGATGTTTGTTACTCTTTCACGCAAAAGAAAAAAGATTTTGATGAAATTTGGTATGGTCGTTGTTTAGGCTCTGGATTAAAACATAGGCTACTTTTTAACCCGGAAAATACAGTATTCCTGCGAAATACTCGATAATATTTTTTTTTTTAATTTAAACTTTTTTGTACGTTTTAGATGTAGGTATCTTAAAGAACTGCAAGCATATGCCACTTTGTAACTTACAGTAATCATCATCATCATCATCTTATTTACAATACCTATATGGTGTGGGAATATGGTGGCAAGCCCCAAAGGGAGATCTCCGACCGAGCGTGATGGTATACCCGGTTAGACCGAAGCCCACTTGTAATCATTTCAGCTGTCGTCTATTATATAATATAATTATATACTTCCGAACTTCCGAAACTTCGATAGCGCGATTCAGGACTGTGCGCTGATTGGTCCGCCACAATGGAAGCTTGGCGCGTCTTCAATTAAACGACAAATTCGATCGTTTATTTTAAACCATCTTAAGATGTATTAATATTAAATAAGAAATAACACTAAAAAGGGTAAAATTATTTTTTTAAACAAAAAATTAAACCGACTTTCAAAGTAAAAATAGGTACACAAAAAAGTACGAAATTAAACATATTCTCTAAATAATTCCCCTTTTAAATTCGGCTAAAATTTTAACTATTTATCTACTCAATCTTCTTAATTTTGAAGTCGGTACCAACAAATATGAACGTGAGTTCTATAAAATATTGTAGGATATTGTTTGGGCAGGTACCGATTTCAAGTCGCGGTTGTTTTGTAGTTCCCGTGGCTCCGGCAAGGGCGGTACTGTCGGAGTACCGCCGAGTTTTAGTGGGTAGGGCTGTGGTCAATTCCATCTTTACGGCCGCAGCGAGTCCCACATATCCGCGGATATAATGGAATCCCCAATCCCCCGCGGAATGCGGAACGGCATTTCTCGGCGGAAAAAAAAAAAAAGGTACCGATTTCAAAATTAAGAAGATTGAGTGTAGATAAATAGTTAAAATTATAGCCGAATTTATGTTAAAAGGGGAAATATTTAGAGAATAAGTTTTATTTCTTACGTTTTTGTGTATTTTTACTTTGGAAGTCCGTTTAATTTTTTAGTAAAAAATAATAATTTCACCCTTTTTAGTGATATATTTTTAAGCTAAATAATAATGTTTTTCTTTCGTCGTGCAACATTATGTGTATCAATAATTTCAACTCTGTTATATTAGTCCGATTGGCAGTATTGTATGCGTATGTATAATTTTGGTAATTATTTTTATTTTAATTTTTTTTCAGAACTCCGAGAAAAGCTCGTTTGCCCAGTTACTTTATTTTAATTTAGTATTTTAGTTAGTTGGCACATATATTAGTCCTGATATCATATATTAATTCGTAACGAAATGGACACGGCGGCCATTTTCACGTCAAATCCAATATTCCGGATATCACGTGTTACGTCTAAATCCATTTTGCGCTAGTCAAGTAATAATTGTAATTACATAATAATAATTATAATAACTAGGCGTAAACTTCAATTGCTATTGGAATAAATGGATGAGAAAATATGTCGTAAATAATAATTAATAATATGGTTACATCTTCTGAGGGTCAACTTTTACGAAGACGTTCCGTAACGCAGTTGCGTCTAATAATAATAAAATTAAGATACATATATCTGTTACAGTTAAAACCAGTTTTTAGATAGAACGCGTTTTCTCTAGTTAGAACTTGTTTTTACTAAACCCCTTTGTTAAAACTAGAATTAACTAATGTTCAAAATATAATATTAGTTAAAACTAGTTCTTACTAGTCAAAACGCGTTCTTTCAAAGACTCGCAGTTAAAACTGTTCCAACCGTGCAGGTCAAACTTCATCGAATGATCGTACCTTATGGGGCCTCATGTCAAATAACATACATTTTGTTTTCGAACTTCGCCTTGGGAATTATCGAATGCATCTTGATTAATTAAGGCCCTGGGCTTTTAGACAAGATGCATTCGATAATTTCGACTGCGACGTTCAATAACAAAATGTGTGGGAGTTGACTTATTGCATCGCAAGCTAAATGTTACCTAACGATGACTTATGTCAAATCCCATACATTTTTGATTTCGAAGTTTGCAGTCAAAATTATCGAATGCATCTTGACTAGAGGCACTGGGCCTCTCTCTAGTTTTGGCTAGGTATTTCTAGCTTTAACATAGGCATTTAGTAAAACCTAGTTTTAACTAGGGAAAACGAGTTATAACGAAAAACGGGTTTTAACTGTAACATATCTATTGACTACCACGCAAGTGTATGTACTTCGCGTGTAGAAGAGGAGTAAAAATTACTTCCTTCAACGCCATTTCCTCTCCAAAATTCTTGGTGCCAAACGTCAAACGAAAACTAAAAAACTGTTTTGTAAATTTTATTCAAACTTTATGTACACATATTCTAACTGGCAAAATAAGACTTTATGGTGTGTGGTACTAGATAATCCTAAATGTTTGTGTTTATTCTAGGTTCTAGTCTATTCAATAGACTTCACTCAGTTCACCATACCCTTGTTTTTCCATAAAGCAGAGTCTTTGCCTACCCACTCTGACATTGGCGATTCACTAGGGGCCATTTTGAAAGAAGAAGAAGAAACTAAAAACGCAACGGGGTTGGCGCACAGCGACGGTCTTTCAATCATTACCATCACTAAATCGCACTTGTGACGTCACAGCAGGTAGAAAAATAATGGCACGCTTGGTGTCTATATAGACGATGAGAATTGCGTTATCTAGGCAATAGATGTCTGTGTATTTAGGGCAGACCACATACTATGTATAATTGTATGTTGATTATCTAGCTAGTTTTTTAGGTTTGTCTTTGTGCGTATAAAATATAGTATAAACCATGCCTCGGCACGAATTGGCCGGTACTACTGGACAAATACCATGGCCTTACAGAAAACCGGAGGGATGTAACGCTTGCATCGTGTCTCGTTTACAAGTGTTACCACTCTGGTTTGCAGGTGTCCATTTTCAAGTCGATTATAGCTGTTTCCTGCGGCTCCGCTCGCATATATCGAGTATCCCGCGGGAACATTGTAATTTTCCGGGATGAAAATTAGCCTATGTTTTAATCCAGAGCCTAAACTACTACCATACTACATTTCATCAAAATCCGTTCAGCAGTTTTTGCCATCCATCCATCCATCCATACATCCTCACAAACTTTCACATTTATAATATTATAAGTAGGATACTTATTTATTATTTTTAGCGTAATATATAATCCTAACAAAAGAAAAAATAATTAACAAATATAATAAAATCTATTATTATTAATTTCGAATAAATTATTCTTGATTTAGAGTAGTGGGTCAAGAAATGTTGAATGTTTGATCATCATCTCCTTACATAAACCAAGATGGCCGCGGGATGTCCGGTCTAATGAAATAATATTAATATAATTTAACAAGCTGGTGCCTGCAACTTCGTTTGCGTAGAATTAACGGAAACGGAACCCCATTTTTTAAATGGAACGCTAAAATAAAAGTAGTCTAAGTTACTCCTTATAACATTAGCTACCTGCCAATGAAAATCCCGTGAAAATCGGTCCAGCCGTTTCAGAGATTAGCCGGCACAAACAGACAGTTTATATAAATGTGTACCGCATTTATTCTTCTACTAGGTATGCATTAAATTCAAAAATTCAAAGATTCAATTGTTAGATGGGTCAAATAGCACAGATGAAGCTTTTAACAAATTATTTAAGATAATAAGAACCCAATTTGATTCGATATTAACTTCTCAAACTGTTAGTTTTAAAAATAGAATTTATATAAAGAATAAGATTAAAAATTCTAACAATAAAATTAAAACTACATGGAAGGTGATAGCTAGTGAGACTGGAAACGTCACCTGTCGTAGCTCCGATTTTGAACTTTTTTTTGAAAATAAAAAGATAACCACTGACCTAGAAGTTGCGACGGTCTTCGAAAAATTTTTTGCTGACATTCCGGTCTCAACTACAAAAAATTTAAATTCATCACCTGCAGTTGCTGAAAAACTACTCAGAGACAATGTAAAGGAATGTGATGTCAATTTTAAGTTTAAAGAAATTGACTCCAGAGACATTATTAACATATTTAAGTTGTTGAATATTAAAAACACTACTGATCTCTGGGGAATGTCTACAAAAATTATTAAATCAATAATTGACATCGTAGCTCTTACACAATAATCAATACGGTTTTACCAAGGGTCGATCCACTACGGATGCTGGTATGGGTCTTCTTTGTAGAATCTTTGAAGCTTGGGAGGGGTCGCATGATGCATTAGGTGTATTTTGCGACCTTTCCAAGGCATTTGATTGTGTTGAGCATGCTACATTGATCAGAAAATTGCACCACTATGGTATACGGGACTCTTCACTCGACCTTTTGAGTTCTTACCTTAAAAATAGAACTCAAAGGGTAGAAATAAATAGTAAAAGGTCTAATGGGACCAAAATAGAATTAGGTGTCCCACAGGGATCCATTTTAGGCCCATTTCTTTTTCTCGTCTATATAAATGACTTACCTTATCTAATTAAAGATAATGATAATGAGATAGTACTTTTTGCCGATGACACTTCACTCATTTTTAATGTGAAGCGACAACAGTCAAATTACGACGAGGTTAATAGTGCTCTCTCTAAAATAGTACATTGGTTTAATGTTAATAATTTACTTTTAAATTCAAATAAAACAAAATGTTTAAAGTTTACTTTTCCCAATGTTAGGCAAGTTCAAACCAATATACTATTAAATGACGAGAAAATGAACTTAGTGGACACCACTGTATTTTTAGGTATAACACTAGATAGTAAATTACAGTGGGGTCCTCATGTTGCGAATCTTGCAGATAGACTCAGTTCTGCAGCATATGCAGTCAGAAAAATTAGGGAAATTTCTGACGAAGAAACGGCGCGACTTGTTTATTTTAGTTATTTTCACAGTAGAATGTCTTACGGCATTCTTTTATGGGGATATGCCGCCGACATCAATACAATATTTGTGCTGCAGAAGCGAGCAATACGTTCTATTTACAAAATGTCCTGCTTTGAATCTCTGAGAGAAAAGTTTAAAGAAATATTTTAATTCTGACCGTCGCTTCTCAATACATTTTAGACAATGTGTTGTATGTTAGAAAAAATTTAAATATGTTCAATACGAAAAGTAATAATCATTGCATGAACACTAGAAATAAACACAAATTAGACATTCCGGTGATCAAACTAAGTAAAGTTAGTAAATCTTTTAAAGGTCAATGTATACGCCTATACAATAGAATCCCAGAAAACGTTCAAAGTCTGTCTATTAATAAATTTAAAAAAGTAGTTAAAGAACGTTTGGGTGCTAAAGGTTATTATAAAGTCAGTGATTTCATTAACGATTGCACACCTTGGGAATAAGATGGCCCCATGCGAGGCTGCTTTTATGTACTTAAGTATGTTTTATGTACTCATAACTAATGTTATATAGATTAAGTTTCAACATTGTTAAAATATTTTTTGAAAAGAACAATTTTCCCATCTTTTTGCTAAAAGGTGGCCCCGTGCGAGTTTCTTACGCCGGTTCTTCTCGCCGGGCTAGTTTCCGAACCGGTGGTAGGCATCATGTAGGACAATTCTTTAAGCGTTATATTATAACCTACATGGAAATAAAAATTTTGAGTTTGAGTTTTGAGTTTGATTTAGTAAAAAAATTTAAATTGAAAATTACAAACAGACACTTTAATTTATTTATTTGTATAAATAATATGACATTATTAAGACTTCGAAGATCTTTAATGAGATATAAAGGGACGGATATGTAAATATAGACTACACAGAATAACAATTAAAAGTATAATTTAATTACCTAATATACATACATAAGTAATTAATTTAAATGTTACTTAAAATTATTGAGAACAAAACATTAATTTATAAATTATTGCGAAAAAAAAACATTAATTTAAAAATTTAATCTAAATGTACGGATTACGTACCTTTTTATTTTTACGTACTTAGGTACATAGGATACCTAACCTAACCTACGTTATTAAATTATTTTTATTGCATTTTTAAATACGCAATTTACGTTGATCAATCTTTTTTATTAAGGATTTACGAACTTATTTTTATCGTAACTATTAAATCTTATACCTACTTATTTCAAAAAGTAAAAACTTAAATTTGTAAGTACAACAGCTAATTATGCATTAAGAATTTGAAAAACAATAAACAGTAAAATGTATTTATATTAATTTCGCCGCATGCGAGCGCGTTGAGATCTTTCCCATCGTCGCGCCGGTTCTAAATTATAATATTTTTACCCGATGACGGCGAAGCCAAAAGGAAGTGTAATGATTTTGGCAGTAAGTATGTTTGTTTTAACCTAACGCCTAAATTACTGATACGATTTTAACGAATGGGGTGTCAAAAGGTTCGTAATAATGGCCCGTAATAAAGTATTTTTACCGGATTACGGCGAAGCCAAAAGGAAGTGTAATGATTTTGGCAGTAAGTATGTTTGTTCCAACCTAACGCCTAAACTACTGATCCGATTTAAACGAATGGGGTGTCAAAAGGTTCGTAATAATTGTCCCAGTAACATATTACGCTATAATATAATTTAAGTAGGTTATAGTTTTTATAAAAATGTACCGTATGTTATTTTACAAAATGTATTCGGTGTTTTGCCCACTACGGGCCCTCCCAAGAGAAACAACCGTTCGACTCAACAGATTTATTGAAACTTCATTCCTAATATAATTTGACATAATATTTATATAAAAAATACACTTTAAATATGGAATACAGACCTAAAAACCTGCGCTAAAACGGTGCAACATTCGGTATTTATATATTTAAGTTTTTTTATCATTTTTATGTCATAGGATACTCATCCCAACTTACCTGTCCGGTAGTTGTGGTATAGTATACGGGTATGCCACCCCGGCTTTCCTAGCTATTACTGTCCTATGCCTTGCCCTCCTGGGCGGTAATATCCATTTTCTATTTCCCACTCTAACTTACCAATCTTCCTTTCCACACCACCTATCCTTCCCTTTCCCTATTCCTACCCTCTCTACCAATCCGTGGAAACGCAATGGATAATCTAAAAAATAATTTAATTATCCAAAATGGCGGCGATGTGGTTCACCACCCATCACGTCTCGTTTCTCGCGGAGGTGAAAAGCGGACCGTGGAGAGCCGCTTCGCTGCGTTGAATGTAAGAGGAGGAATGGATGGTAAGAATGAAAGTGAACGAAGCGAAACGAGTATGTAAGGATCGTAGCAAGTGGCAAAAAGTGGTCTCTGCCTACCCCTTTACGGGAAAAAGGCGTGATTATATGTATGTATATAAGTTTTTTTATAAGCTTGTTTGGTTTCTGGCTAAGGGAACTCATACAAATCTTGTTTATTAATTTAAAACAAACACAAAATTATTATTTAATGGTATTTCGTATAATTTCTAATTAGTCAACCACGTCCACTTTTCACACTGTGCTGTATAGCATTGGTGTCTAGTAGGCTAGATAGTAGGCTAGAGACAAATTCAAATGTCAAAGACAACCTCTGTGGCTCAGTGGTTCAGCGTGTTGGTGCTCAAGCCGGGGGTCGCGGGTGGAATCCTGCCGTTTTTCTATGTTTCTGTGATTCTGTGGTCATGGATGTATATTAAATACTAGCTGTTGCCTGCGGCTCTGCCCGCGTAAATATAGTATCCCTCGGGAACACTGTACATAAAAGGTATGTTTTAATCCAGAGCCCAAACTACTACCATACCGAATTTCATCAAAATCCGTTCAGTCGTTTTTGCGTGAAAGAGGAACGTCCGTCCATCAATACATACATCCATCCATCCACACATCCTCACAAACTTTCACATTTATAATATTAGTACAATGTGTATAATATAATAAAAATCTCAAATATATGTACATAGTATATTTAATACTTTTACCAACCTGTAACACAAGTTCTTCGGATACTTAGCACGGGGCCAGATTGACGTGGTGTGAAGCATCCATAGATATTATACCGTCCTGCAATAGTAACGTTAGTGGTAGATAAATGATGATGATGACGGGCGCCATAGTCGCCGCACTCCTGTCAAATGGTGACTATAGCGCCCGCCTTCTGTCACTGTCTGAAATTCGACGCAGCGGCCTTAGGCTACGTTACCGCACGAGCGATTTTCGTGACAGAAAAATCAGCACTGTAAATAGAACTGGGCGCCTAGACAAATTACCTTCGTTAAAATTCGAAAAAATCTGTCGTATCGACTTCTCTTTTGAGATCACGACAAAATGTCCCTAGCCAAATGCACTCTGTTGTTCGAATCGCAACAACGAATTGCTCAAACGTTAGTTGCTATGATTTGAAAGAATTTTGCCGTCAGTTGTACGTTGTCAAATGTCATAATTACTTTTTTTTTAATTAATGATGGCGTTACGGCTTAAAACTATTTGTCAGTGTCAAGTTTAAAAGGCAGACAAATAGATTTATTGTAGGTATATATGATTTCAACACGGTTCTATATTCAAGTCTAATGTCTAGTCAAAGTCCAAAATACAAATAGTCAGTGCAAGTCAGTCGATTCAGTAAAACGGTACCTAGTAGTTTTAATGAAAGTTCCTAGAGTGTTTTGTTTAAAATGGAATCAAATTTCAAGTTTAGAAATTTACAATAAGAATTAAGTAGGTACTTATTTAACACAGGCGATTATTACGGTTGTAAGGCTGGAACTTCAATATGCACCGAAATCCAAAACACCGGAAAAAATTCAGCGCATTCTAAATCAGACACACAATTTGACAACTGTTTATTATTTGACATTGACATGTGACTGACCACTCGTGTGTATGATTTTCAACTCTATTGTATGACTCCAGGGTTCTATTTAGAATTATATTATATTATAATACATTATTTAATTAACTATCTTCTATTTTTCATTGATAATACAGATTTTATACGGATTTCTTGCCAAATGGTCATAGGAAACACATGTTACACAGATTTTAACAGATTAATTACACTAAAGGGCATACTCACGGTCACGGCGCGTCCAGCAAATCCAGCACTCGTACTAATAAAAGGCTATACTCACGGTGCATGATGCATCCAGCAAATCCAGCACCGGTACTAATAGGCCGTCATTAATGCATGGATCTAAGTAGGATTTAGGAATAACAACTAGATCCAATCATTAGTGTCAATCATTTAAAATTTTTGCCTACAAATCCGCGGCCTTGAGCTTGCAGGCTGGATGACCTTTTACAAATAAATAGTGTAGGTAATGATCCTGGTAACACTGGGTAGAAAAAGAAGAAGATGAAGTACAATAATTTTTGTTTGTTATCAAATTAACAATTTACATAATCGTAGGTATAAGCAAAGAGAATATAATCACTACGTTTGGTATAAGTCTATGAGGTACACACAGTAAACAACCTAAATAAGTTAGCTTCTGCAACCATCGTGGCCGCGCCCAGCGAACTCGAGTAGTGTCTAGTCCACCTCCATCTGCACTGGTCCATGAAGTTTGAGGACGTTGTGGACTTAGTACATCCTAAAGAAGACGTCTTTCACTTTTAGGGTCAAGCGTCTGGAGTCTCGCTACAAGGTCAACTTCAGTTTCTTTGCGATGAGAGTACCGACGCATCTTCTACCGACCTTCGAGGAGGAGGAGTTCTAGCCGACGGATGTGTTCTACCGAAGATTTCATGGAAATGAAACAAAGCGTGCGTCGTCTAAAAAGTAGCATTTTAATCCAGAGCCTAAACTTTTTGTGTGAAAGTATTAACTAAAATATTACCATTACCTTATACATAATATAACATACTTAAGTAAAATGTTTTTTAAATCTTTGTAATTTGTAGGAATTGTAGGTATACAATAATTTGTTTGTTTAAGTAGTTTAACCATAGTGAGAAGTGATGTAAAACCTTCATAATGTAATAATAATAATAATAAATAAATACATTTATTTCAGGCTGCATAGGCCCATATTATAAATACCTTAAAGACTAACATACATATTACTATAATATATACCTAAACTAACACTAAACACGTATTGTCTGCGACGTGGGGCGCAAATTGTTCGGGAGTCGTCCTCTAAATCTTCTGTAGACGACTCCAATCGGCCAGAACTCCTCCTTCTCGAAGGTCGGTAAATGATGGGTTGGAACTCTCACCACAAAGGAATTAAAATTCACTTTATGATGAGATTCCAACCGCTCGACCCTCAAGGTGAAGTTAGTTCTGCTTCTTATGTAGTCCACGACCTGCTCGACCGTCGTAGACCAATGAAGCCGGGACACGTACAGCGGTGTCGCGGGAGTCTCACACCGCAACAGCTGCTCGGGTCCTCCGGGTGCGGTGCCGCGATGGTTGCGGACGACGGGTTTCTTCTTCTTCCTTTCGACCTTGATGAACCCGTCATCATCGCACGTTCGGTCCTTTTTTGAAAGAGGACGTTCTGCAGGGGCCTCCTTCTTCCCTTTGTTTTTCGAACGCGGGGGAGGTGGCGGGGGGACGCAAGCGGCGACATTTGCGTAACTCGGCACCGGCTCCTGCGCGGGCGGGGAGCGGGCAGCGGGGGCGGTGACGATGTTCGTTGACCCGTCGGATAATGCTGACGGGCTAAACGTGACCGCCTGCGCGCCTCGACGACGAGTGACGTTTGCTGCATCAGGTGACCTACATATTGAATTAACACTTTTTAGCTGTGATAATTCACTACGTAGATCACTTATGGTAAACTCTGATGCCTGCAATCTACCTCGAACTCCGGCCAGTTCTTCCTTCAGGAAATTGATGTCCTTCAGTAGACTGACGACGTCGACGTGGTCCAGTGTCACTGGCGGCAGCTTATGCAGTTCTTTCGCTACAAAAGCTGGCACTTCATCCGGATCCGTCTGCTTCAGCAGGGAGATGATGTCCTGCACATAATAAATGTATCAAAACCGCTACCAACCTAAGTTAATTTGTATTCATTCTGTGACAGGCTCAAACTAGTGCGTGTAAATAATAATAATTATTAACTGTGTTGATTTTTAAATTGTATAATGTTATTATTGGCTATGTGACTTCAAGATAATACAGTGAATAATTAAAGAAATAACTGCATTATTTAATTCCTTTGCAAGAAATAATAATAGATTATGCACCAAGGGGATAAAGCAGTGTCTTACGGCACGGGCAGCATATTGGACCCTGAGCGTAACGAGGGACTCTAGAGTTAACTCCCGAGCGTAGCAAGGGAGTTAAAACTTAACTCCCTAGTGAAGCGAGGGAGTTATGTAGAGGCCTATGGGTTAGGTATAGGTTATGCATACTCTACTTTTCATTCCTACTGCGAGGCAATAAAAACCCAGGGCTACAAAAATATAACATTTATTTTGTTAAAAATTAATATTGATATTGGACACATTTGTCCAGTTATGGAGGGACAGAGTAATATTTTTATTAGGAACATTTATGGAAGTTGTGGTGGAGTTTATTTGAGCAGTACTTATGACTGACAATTTTGACACGTGAGAATGTTAAAATTATAGGTGGCCAGTTCGATTTTCGAATAAACTCTCAGCAATACCATATTATCTATTAGGAGTTTTCATACGAATTTTAACGTTCCAAATTCAAATCACTTTAATCCCTTGGGAGTTTCATACAACATTATCTCCCTTGGGAGTCAATGACATGCTTTACGTTGAGATTGCGTGATATATAATCGGACATTGTCGAGCAGGTGGTATGAAAAAGTAATTTTTAAATTTTAAGTTTATTTTCTTATTAAAACTTAGTTAAAAAAGTAAAATAATCGTGTCGTATCAGGAGGTCAAGAGAAGGGCGGAGTGCAGAGAGGAATGGAGAAAGCTCTACCGAAAAGAGCGAAGCTCTTAAATTAGAATGAATGAATAATTCTAGCAAGACAATGCCTATAACAAATTCAAAGTGTTATGGCCGCTTGTAATATTTTGTATACAATGTGTAGTAACTGTTAGGTTTATTTATTGCAATAGTAGGTACCCTGTACAGTCATGGTACTTTTAATATTTTATTACTTCCAGCTAGTAACACTTCCTTTAAAGTTATAGTTCTGTAAAATTGCAAAGAATATTTCAATTATTTAGTCACAAATATACTATAGAGATTACATATTATGTATTTAATTGATTAACACTACTTGACTGTTTATAATAGCAAATATTTCAAAACTATTATGAGGTGTTTGTGTACTTACATCCCATTTATAAGGCGAAGGGGTTGAGCATCGATATATACAATACAATAAAATATCATTACATTGAAAAACTTATAAATTTAAAATAGTTTCAGAGAAACTTGCTTATTTATGAACTGCATTTGTTACCTACTATAATTTAGGTAGGTACCTACTATAGGTACACCTAAAGATTGCTTTTAGCTGGTATAGTAGCGTGTAAAGGCTACAAACTGCAAATAATCTACAAATTAAGAAATTTATATTTTAACAAAGTGTAGAATTATACTTGAATACAATGAATTAAATATTAGGTATTGACAATAATTGTGATTGATTGAATACTTTAGATTGAATTCTTTTGACTTTATGCAATATAGACTACTAGCAGAAGGTGTTGTATAGACCCTTTAGGCAAATCATTATTATTTACAAATAACAGCTGATCAATAAAAATCCGCCATATTGTTCGTTAAGGCGATAAAGGTAGCTTCCTGGGTATCTTTATCGTTAGGTCGATAAAGATAAAGATCACGATCTACTAAATGTCACTTACGGCCGCTTGTCTAGGCATTGTATGGAGAAACGCGTTAGAGCAATTCGTTATATGAGTGCATCGTTAGCGTATTCGTTCAAAGTGGCTGCTTGGCTACCAATTTTTTTAACGATACGACTGAATATGTCATTTAACGCACGCTTATGTCAATCCCATACATTTTTTATTCACGAAGTTCGCCGTGGATATTATTTAATGCATCTTGTCTAGCCCCTAATACAATAGAGCTGAAAAGGGGTCGTCCATTAATCACGTGATGCCCAAAAGAGGGAGGGGGGTCTGAAAAAAAATCACCAAGTATCACCAAGGGGAGGAATATAAGGAGACATCACGTGTATTAATTTTCGAATCTAGTCTATGCATACCGAAATTATTATCGGTTGTAGATTCGTAGTGTTGTTTAAATACTTACAAGACAAATGACTCGTATAGTTTTTTATTGTTTAAATTATTCGATTAAATTGTTTTTTAAGTTAAAGTTTTTCTTTAAACATGACCTGCTTACTATGTAAAAAAAATACACGTGATCTTAGGTGGGGGAGGGGGGGGGTAGTATAAAACCTCACCACATATCACCAGGGGGAGGGGAGGGGTCTAAAAAGTTGTTAAAAAAGTTGTTACTACCCCTTTGGAACAAAAAAACTAAATTATCAATCCCCGAACTTATCCGCTAAACTAATACAAAATGTGGATGCATTACGCATTTATCGATGCTTTGTTGTCAACTCGTACGCCGCCCCCTACCTCGTACCGCACCCGTTGACGCCTTGTAGTTAATGCGCCCATGCGGTATTAGATTGGTTATAGGACAAATTAATTGAAATGAAAAAAATGACGTAGTAGAATTTATTGTACCGATGAAAAAGTATTCCTGTATATTGTTACTAACAAAATAAAACTGTGGTACTAGCCGTATGTTTATGTTTTCTAGGATTTAGATTATTATTCGACATACTTCATCCAGTACACCCATACCTTTGTTTATTCATAAAACCCACTCATAAAGCAGAGTTTTCGTCGACACACTCTGACATAGGCGAATCATTAAGGAGCTATTCTAAAGAGTAAGAAGAAGAAGAACAATTTTCGAATGTCAATGATCGGCATTCCGTTTTACGTAGTTGTTATAAAATTTGGATATTAATATGTTGAATGGTGGTGGAGGTGAATAATTAATATTAATATCTACGTGAAAATTAATGGAAATCAGTTTATTTTAATATACGGTCTTAAGAACGAGTTTGAGAACGGTTTATTAATACGGGCCTTAGAGTTCCGTTTAAAAAATAGGGTTCCGCTTCCGTTAGCGAAACCAAACTATTTTATAATAATAATCTTAAATATTTTATTGTATAGTATAAAGAATATTAAATGTATGTATTTCCGTTGTCTGGTTTGAGTAGCACTATTTCTTCGAGAACTTACTACGGGACCAGATTTACGAGGTGCGAAAGCGTCCATATATATTATTATTATTTTCATACATATTTATAGTAACGAAGTACCTATTTAGTAATTTGCACTTATAGTATAAACACTTCTTATCTTCTTCTTTATATTTCTATACTTCTTATATATTTATTTTACTAACTGACCCCGATAGACGTTGTTGTATCTTAAATATGAACTGAAATGAATAAATGACTACATCTGCTCCTACACCTACTCCTACTCCTACACCTACTCCTATCCATACTCCTACACCTACTTCTACACCTACACCTACACCTGCTCCTACACTTACACGTACAACACATACACCTTTTCCAATATATAAAAAAGGTCCAGTCCGCGCCCATTAAGCCCGCGTAAGTACAGTAATCTACGAGTATATATCCCGCGATAAAAAGTAGCCTATGTCCTTCCCCATGGTCTACTTTATATCTGTGCCAAATTTCATCATAATCGGTTAAGTAATTTTTACGTGAAAACGTAAATAAAGTATCCTACAGGAACCGTATATTTCTCCGCGATAAAAAGTAGCCTACGTTCTTTCCCGTGGTCTAATTTATATCTGGGCCAAATTTCACGATGATCAGTTAGGTAGTTGTAGTTGTCAGTTAGGACATGTCATGGGATACTCTTCCCAACTTACCTGTCCGGTAGTTGTGTTATAGTATACGGGTATGCGACCCCGGCTTCCCTAGCTATTACTGTCCTATCCCTTGCCCTCTTGGGCGGTAATATCCTACATTTCCTATTTCCCACTCTAACTTACCAATCTTCCTTTCCACACCACCTATCCTTCCCTTTCCTTATTCCTACCCTCTCCACCAATCCGTGGAAACGCAATGGATAATCAAAAATAATTTAATTATCCAAAATGGCGGCGATGTGGTTCGCCACCCATCACGTCTCGTTTCTCGCGGAGGCGAAAAGCGGACCATGCAGGTGTCTGCTTGGCTACGTCGAATGTAAGAGGAGGAATGGATGGTAAGAATGAAAGTGGACGTAGCGAAAGAAGTAGGTATGTAAGGATCGTAGCAAGTGGAAAGAAGTGGTCTCTGCCGACCCCTACGGGAAAGAGGCGGTCCTGCCGACCCCTACGGGAAAAAGGCGTGATTATATGTATGTATGTATGTAGTTAGGTAGTTTTAACGTGAAAGTGTTCAAGTTTATTTTTTCTTTTTATATTTATTGAATGAAATAGCCGATTTAAACAATTCAAAAAGTAATCTACATGAATTGAAACAGTCTTGAAAACAATATGATTTAATTGGATAAGGATTGAAACAGAAGTATAAATAACATGGTCGAATATTGGTCGGTATTTCTATTTTCTATCAATTTTTAAAATGTAAAAAGTGATTATTGTGACATAACGATAATAGTTGGACATATAGTATCGCGAAGTTTTTTGTAGATATTGATATGTTCTTTAATATTGTAGAACATACTTTTATTCTATCATCAATAGTTTCGCGCATGCGACAAAACATGTTTTATTGCATTTTTTTACACCTTGGGTTACGATACTAAAGTTTTAGTAAGGATCCCTAATCTCAGATTTTTCTCTCCTTAAGAACCATCCTTGTACTTACGTACGGAATATTTTCAAAAAAATTCTTTCTTTTTTGAAAATATTCCGAGAGAGATTCGAGAACAGCTGAACCGATTTCGCTAATTCTAGCGAAATCGGTTCAGCTGTTCTCGAGATTTGTTTATTGCGCTTAGCAACACATCGATCAGCGATGATTACAGAAAGATTATGATATGATAAAAACTTAGAGCCTGATTGACAATCTTCTAATAAGTGTCGGATAGCGTATTCGGAAGTTTTGTCGCTGCTATTATATCGAGCGATAGAAACAAAACATGCAAAATAAACTATCACTTATCAGTAAATTGTACCTATATACTAGGAAGAAGAATAAAACATGGTCTGAGTACTAAAATCGAAGCCGTAAGCAGCTATCTGTCTCACAAAATATCAAAGGTAAAACCCAAAAGAGAAAGAAAATCCACGTCTTTTCATTTTTTCTGAGGTTGTTTCGGCGTTGGAGATACTTTGGATTCCATTTTTACCACTTTGGAATCACGACTTAGTAAGTGTTAGCATGTGGGATACGGAACTATATATATTTCTTCTTTTACTAATTAGCCTGATCTCTATGCTATAGTTACATTACTCTGAGGATTGTGCAATAGGCCCTTTTAATTTTAATACTACATAATGGATGTTTTCACCAGACAGTGTGATTAAAGAAAACTTGCATATTATTTTTAGACGGGTGAAGCCGCGTGCTTACGCTTGTGATATTTAAAACAGTTGACTCCAGTGCTTTCATATTTTATCATTATTTGTTTTATTTATAAAATTAATGTTTAAGGTTTTATTTTTAAAAGTAAAAAAAAAAAAACAATATTGCATGATTCATCTACTAGAAACTGAAAAAGAATCTGACAATGGAGGAGGAGTTGGAAGGGAAAAATATATCGAGTAAAGTGAAGATTTCTTTATCGGCGAAAAAAAAACAAAACATAATACTTTACATAATTGAAACTTATGTTTTAATGGCATGTTTTATAAGGTGCTAGGCGCGATTGTGAACGATTTAGTTGATCACGACACTAATTTATACAGTTATGATGATAAGTGCCAATAATTTTTGTTAGGTTAATGGCAAGTTTCAAAAAAATCAAAGTGGCAAGCGCCAATAATAAGGTGGTTTACCTTCACCCATTTTGAAGATAGTGTGTTCTGATTGATCAATTTGAACTCATAATATGTAAGATATGAATCGAATTTAAATTAAATCCATCAATATTAAAGAAGATATATTGTAACGTACTAATTTGATTAATATTGAAAATCAATCAATATTAAAATGATAGATTTGTCTATGTTTAAATTAAAATATTAATATTCGACGACCTCTGTGGCTTAGTGGTTCAATGCGTTGATGCTCAAGCCGGGGGTCGCGGGTTCGAATCCCGCCGAAGGAACAAAAAGTTTTTCTGTGTTCCTGGATCATGGATATGTGTATAATATAATAAAAATCTTAAATATAATGTATAGTATAAAAGTATTAAATACACTTCACGTTGTCCTGTAACAATTTCTTCGGATACTTAGCACGGGGCCAGATTGTCGTGGTGTGAAACGTCCATAGATATTATTAATCTTGTTTGGAGGAGTAAGGACCAAATCACACCAAAACGATACAATATGCGATGCGGTGCTGCATTTTTAAGATAGCTATTCAAAATTGAATTTTATTTATTACACTAGATACATACACGTTTCATTTGAATGTCAAGTTTCACCACGCTGCACAGCTCTCATCTTATTGTGTAGAGAATAAATTTTGAATAACTATCTTTAAAAATGCAGCGCCGCATTGAGTATCGTCTCGTCTCGGTGTTTACTGATCCTAAGTAGTAAGACAGACTTGTCTATAGACAAGATACACAAAATAGAATATAAAAATCATAGAAATAGGGCCAGATACATTTCTTTAAATACCAAGTGACATAATAACAATAACTCTACTTAGTTTAATACCTAGATAACACTGAAAATGTTTAGAAAATGAAAAACGGCTTAATATAGAAAGTTGCCAATACTTTTATTGTTTTTCGAAGTAATTCGAAAAAAGTTTTCATTAGCAAATTTACTAACTGGCCAATTCTAAACATTTTCAGTGTTACCCACGTAGATACTAGCTGTTGCCCGCGATATACAAATACAGTATCTTTCGGGAACACTGTACTTTTTGGGGATAAAAAGTAGCTTATGTTTTAATCCAGAGCCTAAACAACTACCATACCAAATTTCATAAAAAATCGTTTTATAGTTTTTGCGTAAAGGAGTAACAAACATCCATCCATACATCCGTCCATCCATACATACTCACAAACTTTCACATTTATAATATTAATAGGGTTTGGCTCCCTCAATAAGAATTTTTAAAAGTGCCAGACGATTTCTTGTTGGAGCCATATTGTAAAGATAAATTTTGCATCTTCCCTGCTGTTATGATCGATAATATTGACAAAATTAACAATTTTAAAGTATTTTATTCAAATAAACCAAAGTTAAATTCCCCACTGGTAAAATAATGACACATTCAACTTATATATAAGTTACTTAATCAATTTTATAATATGATAGAAGGTGAAAAACCCCCTTTAGGACTTGATTTATAAAAACAGATTACAACATTTTTGGCCTAATATTATTTATTCTTTAATGAAATTAAAGTGTTTTTAATGAAATTGAAGTTTCTGTTTGTAATTTAAAATTTACAGCTTTTCGCTTAATACATGTTAAATTATATTCGGTACTTACAATAAAAAAAAAATATTTTTGTCTGTCCGTCCGTTTGTTGTTCAGCTAATCTCTGAAATGGCTGGAACTTTGTTCCACGGGACTTTCACTGGCTGATGTTATAAAGTATAACAAGGAATACTTTATCTTAGGGTTCCGTTTAAAAAATAGAGTTCTGTTTCCGTTTTCTCCACGCAAACGAAGTTACGGACACCAGCTAATTTTTTAACACTACTTTTTTAACAGTAGCTAATTATAACTAATACATTAACATATTTCATGTAGATGATTTATGACTCCAGCTAGTTTTTTTATTACAACTTTTTTAACAGTAGCTAAATATAACTAATGTAGATGATTAGAAGCAACACCAGTTTATTTTGTTTCGTTCGTAACAAATACATGCAAATAGTATGTAACAGTGTTATTTCATATTTTTGTAAAATAAAATAAGTCTTATTGACTCGTCTAACAAGTATCAAATGTAATCAACATTAACATAATTTATACGAATGTAATAATTTATTTTCGTGTGAAGCGTGTAACTGAAAATAAACTGTTTAATATATATCGCTAAAAGTTTTATAAAGTCTATTGTGCTCGGAGACTTGGTGTTCAGAGCTTTAAGAAGTATGATACGAGTTAAACTGAGTGACAGGATAAGAAATAGTGATAAGGAAACGTTGTGGTCTGAAGAAGATGTAGTGACAAAAATTTAGAAAGGTTACATGCTGAGATGGTTGGGCCATGTTGAGAGAATAAATGAAGAACGATTGACGAAAAAATGGTATAATGCGAGTGTGAATGGAAGTGTTGGAAGGGGTAGACCTAGGCGGACGTTTCGAGACCAAATCAGGGACGTCTTGAAAAAAGGCCAGGTCAAGAGTAACCTAAGCCGAAGATGTATGAAGGGAATAATGAAAGTGGACAAAGCGAAACAAGTATGTAAGGATCGTAGCAAGTGGAAAGAAGTGGTTTATATGTATGTATGTGTTGGGCTCGGTGGTCTCTACCTACCAGTATTGAGCTTGGTAACTTCTGCCTACCCTTATGGGACTTGGTGGTCTCCTCCTACATCTATTGGTCTCTGCCTCTACTTCTGAGAGAGGGAAGACCATTAGAAAATCAACTGTATGGACTATTTATTTCACCTTATATACTTATACACCTTATATACCAAAAGTTATTTACGGAGTCTTAAAAAGTAAAAAATCTTACTTTTGACCTTAAAATTAGTTAGATAAATAAATAATAAGAAAGTTAAATAAAAGTTAAGTAAAAGTTAAAGTTAAATGACATACAGATTACAGAGTAGCCATAAAATTGGTTCTTGTTATTCATGTTCAAAAAAGAAAATAACCAGGAAAGTACATCCCTTCACACTATTTTCCCTTTACCTTAAAAATTCGTGGAATTGAATGGCCCATTAAATGTTTTTATTTAATAAAATAAAATTATTTATTTTCTTTTAACGTGAGCTTCCTCACGTAGGTAGTTACGGCCTGTCCACATGTCCACGTTACGTCGTCGTCAACGTGAAACGATGCGCTCGCGGCACGGTGGGACTATTAGTAAGTCGATGCACCGGCATATACGTTAGTAATATTATATATTATGTCACCGTGAAATTGTAAAAAACGTTAGATTCTAATAAAAACTAGTGAAATTGTAAAATGTTGATAGACTTCCGACGCGAATAGTCTGCCTATAATTTACATTAAATAATTTTCGTTAAATTATAAATATATAGTTTTAAATCTTTCGACATATTTTTACAATCTAGTTAGTTATTTTACAATCTAACGGTCTTTACAATCTTACGGTGACATATATATTCTTCGGCACCGGTTTCTACCTGGCCCGGCACGGCGCTTGTTATGTATGACCGGCTTCACACTGTCGACGCGCCGCGCGCCGCGCCGGTACTATCGCCGGTCGGACTCGAAGCCGGCACCGGGCTGGGTAGAAACCGTACGAAGTCGCAGACACAACTTCTAGTAGGTGTATATTATAAATGTAAAAAAGGTAAATGTGTGAGGATGAATGTATGGATGGATGTTTGTTACTCTTTCACGCAAAACTACTAAACGGATTTTGATGAAATTCGGTATGGTAGTAGTTTAGGCTCTGGATTAAAACAAAGGCTACTTTTTATTTCGAAAAAGTACAGTGTTCCCGCGGGATACTCGATAGTATATTTACGCGGGCGGAGCCGCGGGAAACAGATAGTTAAAATATAAAAACATGATTATCTCCTTATCAAGTACTTGATCACTTCCTAGTTTTTGTAAACAATGAATTATAAAACTTTTAGTTGTTTTATCTTAAACCTTCCCTATATCAAGGCTGCCATCTTTTCACTTGAAATGCTAATGAAGGATAATTATTGTAACCTTGACTTTCAAGAGCTTCTTACGATGATAAGGAGCTGAACTATGAAGAATGCTGAATGGTATTTACAATAACATATTAAAATGGTAAATACAACATATGCACTATAATTATAATATCAACAATGTACAGGTATATGTAGCGGGTATTTATTTCAAACCACTAAGCCACGACTATGGTGCAGAAAAAATCTTACTGAAACCAACGTTTATGATAATCCCGCGGTAACCGTACATTTTGAAGCGATAAAAGTAGCCTATGTCGTTCTCCGTGGTCTAATCTATATCTATACTAAATTTCATCAAAATCCGTCCAGTAGTTTCGGAGCCTATTCAAAGCAAACAAACAAAGAAACTTTTTCTCTTTATTATATTATATAGTATAAAATAGTATTAATTGACCGCGGCTTCGCCCACGTGAAATTAGGTTTTAAACTTTCTGACTATGTTATGATCCGCATCACGCTGCCAGTTGCTAGGAAAGTCTTGGCAGGAACATCGTCACTCAAACATTACGTGTAAATCCTACCATCCTACTACTTCCTACTCTATTATATAAATGTGAAAGTTTGTGAGGATGGATAGATGGATGGATGTTTGTTACTCTTTCAAGCAAAAACTTCTGAACGGATTTTGATGAAATTTATTGTGCAATTAGTTTAGGCCCTCGATTAAAACATAAGCTACATTTTATCCCGAAAAAGTGCATGTTTCCGTGGGATACTGTATTAACGCGGGTGGAGCCGCGGGCAAAAGCTTGTTGTATTATTTTTTTCGGTTTTAGCACCAGAGTTGTCACTGTTTATGTTGATACTATCACAATTCGCCGCGAATAGTGCGAGCGAGTCGACATATTGTTACCCCCTTACTAATAAACGCTGTATAAGCTTTGAATAGTTATACAGTCTCCTTCTATCGAATTAAACATGTCACTTGTGTGATGTGAACAAAACACAGTATAACTATTCAAAACTTATAGAGCGTTTATTAGTAAGGGGGTTAGAGTTCAGTTCTTCTCACCGAAGAGCATTTTTAAATAAGACTTCGATCTTGGCTCTACACTCGGGAGCGCCAAGACATCACATATCTCTAGATAGGTTATAGAAACATGATTTTATTGAAAGAATCCTTAATCTTTTGATCTTAGTTACTTCCCCTATGTATATTACTTTAAATATATTCCTTTATATATATTAATATTTAAAATACGGAATTGGTTCGATAGTGTTAGCGAATTTTTTGGGTCCATTATGCGCATAATATTGTTTTGGTTTAGTACCTAAAAAAATAAGAATTATATATTATATAATATACATAAGGGAAGCCGGCTTGTACCTATGCACGCCTCGCCTGTGGGCATAGGCAGTTTCTATGGTAATTACGTACCTAAATTAGTAGGTAATAGGGAATATGCATGTGTCACCAAAATGGTTAAAATATTTTTATTTGTAATCTTTATCGCTAAAGAAACATACCCGTTCAATTGTTTTTTTTTTAATTTATCGTGAATTAATAGTGAAAATTAATTATCAAAAAGTGTTGTTTTTGAAAATGCCCCGCAAATTTCAAAAAAGAATATTATTGGCTGAACAAAACGTGACATCATAGACCGCATGGACGTGTGTCAACTTTCAAAACTTTTTTTTTAATAGTTAAGGGGGAAGGTATTAAACCATTACCATATTCTAAATCGTCAAGTCCAAAGTCAAAGTACAAATAAATCGTCATTCTAACAGTACAGAAATATTGATCTTCGAAATGAATGCTTTTTATTCGTTTATTGTAAACAAATAAAATAAAATAATAAATAAGTTACGACACTGACTGGGAGAATGGTGCAAATCCTTTGCAACGGGATTGCCACTGTTTAAGTTTTACACCAAAACACCGATCTCGTATATGTCAAAGTCAAACAATCTAGTTTCGCCGGGAATGTCAATCAGCAATGTTGTGTAATTTTGTATTATTTTTCTAAATTCATGTTATTTCGGATTGTATCGGAAGTGCAATATTGGTGGAATATTAACCATTAATTATTCGTTGAGGTGCACTAGTGTGGAAAAGTGATACAATTACAAAATGCGTGCTAAATTGGGTTTCCCGCCAAAACTCCCTAGGAAGTTTCAGTAAAGCGTCTAAAACTTTACTGAATCGACTGACTTGACTTATTGACTACCGTGACTATTTTTTTGGACTTTGACTAGACTTTGGACTTGATGATTTAGAAATACGTTGAAAATATACTTGACACTGGCAAATGGTGATAAGCCGACGCCATAAATAATAATAAAAAAAGTGAAACAATGATTTTATCTGTCAACTATCTATCCAAGTGCGATGACATTATGACGTCATAGTGCACAACTCAAGCGCTCGAAAATGGCGTTTTTAAGTCGCCCAAAAATTATTGTGATTTTAAAACATTTTTTCCAGGATAATAAATAATATTTTATATGTGTTATATATATATATATATATATATATATATATATATATATATATATATATATATATATATATATATATATATATATATATATATATATATATATATATATATATATATATATATATATATATATATATATTTTGTAATGTAATAACCAGTAGAAATGTTTAAAAGAATAAAAAAAATACATGCATATTCCCTATTACGAGTACCTATTAAAGTTGTTTACTATTATATACATATATACATATATCCATATAAAAGGTAACGTATTTGATGTATATACATATACATCAAATACATTACCTTTAATTATTGTAAATACTGACGTAAGCTTTACACCATGAGCAAAGAATATAATACATTACTAACACCATATTATGTAAGCTACGCTTACCTAAAAATAAATTCTAGCATTATCTGCATGTATAGGTGCCTAATGCCTATATATTATACTGATTAGTAACTATTTTTAATCAAACTACCTATATGTCTACCTTATTTTATTTGTCCTCCGTAATTTTAAGTTCTTCGAACCATAAAATGTTATAATTAGATATGGAAGTGCAGTCAAAACCAGTCGCACAAGATCAGTGCGTTATATCCGAGCAAAAAAAAAGTAAAATATAATGCAATGACAAAAATTACACACAAACAATATGAGATACAATAAATTGTGGTAAAATACTGAAAACTACATTGACGAATTTTATCAAGTTCATTTTATACTTTATTGGATTACGTCATTCTATGCAGTTTTTTAAGAATTACAATTTACTAGCTTTTGCTCTCGGCTTCGTCCGCGTCAAATTGAGGTTTTATTACAATATTTATAAATTATAGCCTATCCGTAAATCTGTACCTATATCTACCCCATGAGCGCGAGTGGAGTACCTACAGGCTGCACCATTGACCGTTTGAACTTATTTTTCTCATCCGTGCTTTTTAATTTGATGATATCTCCTAAGGTAATATTATACGTACTAATATTATAAAGCTGAAGAGTTTGTTTGTTTGAACGCGCTAATCTCAGAAACTACTGGTTCGAATTGAAAAATTATTTTTGTGTTGGATAGTCCATTTATCGAGGAAGGCTTTAGGCTATATAACATTACGCTGCGACCAATAAGAGCGAAGTATCAGTGAATGTTGCAAAAACGAGGAAAATTATAAATTTAAATTAAAAATATTGGACAGATTTTAATGATTTTTTTTTGTGTGTGTTCAAGTGGATTCAAGAATGGTTTAGATTTGCAATTGAACCCGGTAGATGGCGCTGCTGGCTGGATTCTATGGCGGTACGAAGTTCGCCGGGACAGCTTGTGTGTATATGTCACCGTAAAATTGTAAAAACCGTTAGATTGTAAAATAACTAACGAGATTGTAAAAATATGTCGAAAGATTAAAAACTATATATTTATAATCTAACGAAAAATAACGTGTGAAATTATAGGTAGCATATTCGCGTGGGAAGTCTATCAACATTTTACAATTTTACTAGTTTTATTACAATCTAACGGTTTTTACAATTTGACGGTGACATATTTATTAGCCTTTTACAGATAGACGATTTAAAAACCGTGTTTATTTCCGCGCAGCAAAATTGTCGCGGGTGAAGAACACAGACATAACAATATTATGTCCTCTGGGACGCACTAAGGATACGTAGGTTTGCCCAGAACCTACGCCACCCTCTCGACCTGTCTGGCTGAGTCCACATAAACCACGAGTCGATACGTACGGAGCCAGTTCAGTTGCAGGAGACTGTCACATTTTTCGGATTATATCGTACCTACTTGTGCCTAGCGAGATTTCCTTCTCCTAGATAGGCAGCGAAACAACGCTTATGAGGCTTCAGACTTATTTCCTGGGTTTGATTTTGGAGTTTACCGTCTCCTAGATAGGTTGCGAACCAACGCTAACGAGACCTATCCGCCCGAAGGTAATGTGTATAGATACTTAAAGTAACTACAATACGGCCGATGTATCTTGGCGAGTCTGAACTTCGCGCAGAAGGTTGCGCAATAACTGTTTTTAAGTGTTTTCGTATTTATTTTATTTGTACTAATTGGTCAACTGTATTAGGGAAATTTTATTAGTACATAGGTATATAAAAATAATACAATAACAGTTTTCTTCACGAGTTGTACATGCGCTAAAGTTCGCAGAGCCTATGTTCAGACCCGTCAAGATACAGCGGCCGTAGTGTAACGTTTTGTTTTATCGAGCTCATGACGTTCTCGTGTATCTTCTCATTTAAATTATTTACTCTTAGCTGTTAAATTCACGGTTAAAATATTATTTTAAAATAGCGCTTTTTTTATTTGATATGGAACCAGATCATAATATATGGGGATTTACACCTTATCTTAAGGGGTTTCATATTATTTGTGTGGAATTTTTTTCAATGCAATATATTTTACTTTTTTTACTCGGATACTGCGAAAGATCGCAATGGTCTTGTGTGACTGGTTCTCACTGCCCTTCCAAATCTAATTATAACATTTTATGGTTCAAAGAACTCAAAATTATGGAGGACAAATATAATAAAGTAGAGTAGACATAATAATAAGTAATTTGATTAAAAAAAGTTACTAATCACTTAATCAGTATAAGTACCTCGGTAACTGAGCTGTGCTCGGGACTCTAGTAGATTAAAATAACCTAACCAAGAGCAAATCAGGACATGTCTAAAGAGGGTTCCGAAACTTTTAACGCGTAAAAGGTTTTTTTTTATTATTTCAAAAGTTACTGTTCAATTTCGTTCAAAATAATTTTCCTAAAGAGTTTTTAGGATGATCTATCACCATGGAGACGTACAAGTTTCTATCTCTACACGTAGGATTTACACGTAATGTTTGAGTGACAGTGTTCCAGCCAAGGCTGTTGCTAGCAACTGGCAGCGTGATGCGGTAATTACTGATGTCCTTGTGTTTATGCGGACCTAGTCATCAATACATGCATAAAACTTAGGCCTTTACATCAGTTAATGGATGATTTATACAGTATTCTGTATAAATCATCCATTAACTGATGGTACACGCCACAACCTGGGATTTTTTTTTTTTTTTTATAAAACTAGGGGGCAAACGAGCAAACGGATCACCTGATGGAAAGCGATTACCGTCGCCCATGGACACCCGCAACATCAGAGAAGTTGCAAGTGCGTTGCCGGCCTTTTAGGAGGGAATACGCTCCCTTCTTGAAGGTTTGCAGGTCATAATGGTCCGGAAATACTGCTGGCGACAGTTCATTCCAGAGTTTTACAGTGCGCGGCAGAAAGCTTCGGGTAAAGCGCACGGTGGAGGACTGCCACTCATGAAGGTGATGAGGATGATAATTATTTTGTCGCAATGAGCGGTGGCGAAAAGTTGCAGCAGGTATAAGTCCGAACAATTCCTCGGAGCACTCCCCGTAATATAACCGATAGAGGATGCAGAGCGATGCTACATCTCTACGTAGCTCTAAGGAGTCAAGCCTGTTTGAAACACTATGGCGGTCGACAATTCGAGCGGCCCTACGTTGGATACGATCCAGAGGGAGAAGTTGGTACTTTGGTGCCCCTGCCCAGAGATGAGAACAGTATTCCATGTGAGGCCGAACCTGCGCCTTATAGAGTTGTAGGCGTTGGACCGGACTGAAATACTGCTTTGACCTGTTCAGAACACCAAGCTTCTTGGAGGCTAACTTGGCCTTGCCCTCCAGATGATATCGGAACTGGACCTCGCTCGATATGTTAACACCAAGTATTCCAATGTTGGAGGAGACAGTTATGGGTATGCTATCAAAACGAGGACATACGACCATTGGCAACTTTTTAGCGGTGAACGCGCAAACTTGTGTCTTAGAGGGGTTGAATTGGACTAAGTTAAGTCTACCCCATTCAGAGACCTTCTCCAATGAATTTTCAATTTGAGAGACAAGTTTGTTTCGACTCTCAATGACATTTTGCCGAGAGATTTTCGCGTGGCCGGTATATAAGGCATCACCTGTGCTGTCATCTGCATAGCAATGAATGCCATTGGTTTGTAACATATCATTGATATGCAGTATGAACAGGGTAGGTGATAGCACACAGCCTTGTGGGACACCAGCATCAACAGACAGAGTATCTGAGCATTCACCGTCGACTACGACCCTTATGCTTCGGTCTGCTAAGAAACTCGTGACCCACTTGCATAATTTCTCGGGGAGCCCATAGGAAGGAAGCTTCGAAAGAAGCGCTTTGTGCCAAACCCGATCAAAGGCTTTCGCTATGTCCAAACTTACAGCCAATGCCTCTCCCTTAGACTCGATCGCCTGTGCCCAACGATGAGTTAGGTACGTCAGCAGATCACCAGCCGAGCGACCTTTACGGAACCCGTACTGTTTGTCGCTTAGCAACTGCTGAACGTCTAAGTATCGAAGGAGCTGTCTATTAATAATGGACTCCATTATCTTCGAGAAGAGAGAGGTTATAGCGATTGGTCTGTAGTTGGAAGGATTGGAGCGATCGCCTTTTTTAGGGATCGGGTGCACCAAAGCTGTCTTCCAAGATGCTGGGACTGTGCCATAAGAGTAGGAGAGCCGAAAAAGACGCGTTAAGACCGGTGCCAACTCTGGAGCACACATTTTCAACACTATAGGAGGGATTCCGTCAGGCCCACTCGACTTTTGGGTATCAAGGGAACGGAGAGCAACTCGCACTGAGCGCTGATGGAACCGAATATCCGACATCATGCTCTTGCATCGCGGTATAGTCGGCGGTTCCTGTCCCCCGTCATCCAGGGTCGAGTTGGACGCAAAGAGCTTGCCAAGAAGTTCAGCTTTCTCTTTTGCGTCATGGGCCAACGAGCCATTTCCTACGTGTAGGGATGGAAGAGATGGCTTACAGAAATTCCCTTCGATAGCTTTGGCGAGAGACCAGAATGCACGGGTTCCCGAGGGGAGACGCTCAAGTCTCTCGCCAATTCCACTGATGTGCTGTTTCTTCGCCCAAGCGATCTCTCTTTTGAAGGACCTAGAGGCAAGGTTGTACTCCTTTTTAAGTTTGCTGGTGTTTAAATCCTGTGCTGACACTGCATTAGCCCAGGTTTGGTAAGCTTCCTGCTTCCGGCGAGAAGCTTTTTTGGAAGATGAACCAAACCAGGGACGGAATCTGCTGCCAGTAGGGACCACAGAGGACGGAATGAAAAGTTCCATTCCTTGTAGCACCACGTTGGCAACAGAGTTGGCAGCGGCGTCAGGATCATCCGGCGAGAAGCACAACTGCCCCCAGGGGTAGGACGCATAAAAAGACCGCATCCCATCCCAATCTGCTAACTTGTAGTGCCACACACGACGGTATTTAGCAACACGCTGTCGCAACGCGCTCGTGAGTTGCACAGAGCTGCGGACAAGGCAATGATCCGATGAGCCAAGTGGTGCGGCCACGGATACTTGGTAGCCGTCCGGATGTGACGTTAGCAGAAGGTCCAACAGGGAAGGAATCTGACCGTCCACATCTGGAATTCGCGTAGGCGCAGTAACCAGTTGTGTAAGGTCATATGCAAGGGCAAAGTCGCAGGCAGATCTCCCCGCATGATCAGTTTTACTGGAATTGAGCCAGGCGGCGTGGTGGGCATTAAAATCGCCAAGTAGTATGATCTCTGCGGATGGGATCTGCCGTTGCACGAAGTCTGTAGCTATTTGCAGATGCTCAAAGAGTCGGTCTATTTCGGGATCACCGCTATGATTGAACCTAGTCGGTAGACCGTTTGGTTCGCACTCGAGAGAGTTCTCGAGTGCGAACCAAACGGTCTACCGACTAGGCCACGGTGCTCTAATACCTAACTGTGCACAATGCACATACAAAGAGCTAGGTATACTCCGCTCCGATTCAAAAGCGCCCTTCCACAGAATAAATAATAGAACCTACCTACAGGCCCTACATACGTACAGTGCGACCACGAGAAAAAGCACGCGCCATTCCAACGAACCTGTAAATTGCTCGGGTCCGACAGTCCGATCTGGCATGTCGATAACAGCACACGCAGGCAGTGGTTGTATGGATACAATCGATGAATTTCACGTCGTAATACGACAGTTTAATCCACAGTCCAAACCGCACAGATCCCATAGGAACGCAGTGCGCGGTCGGAACTCTACGTGTGGTCGGCTCTCATGTATCCCAATTGTAAACAATGCTCAATATGGGCAGCTATAATGCTACCAATTTAAAAGTCACATAATTACCGTGCAACAGAACAAAACAATATCTGTGTTCCGCGAAATATAAATAGCGCTAACAAAAAAACATAAGCAAAATGGCGACCGCTGGCATTAATTAAGCAAAATGGCGAATTATGTTAGCAGTATTGAAGTTAGCAAACGTGTCCTTGCCGATAATCTGTTTTTCTTTAGAGCTAGCAAGCGCTAACAAGCGCTATTTTCCGCGGAACACAGCCATTGACACAATACTTTTGGTCGAATTTTATTTTTGAAGTGAAACTTCTATGCGCCCATGAGGGTATTAGGGATGAAAAGCAATAATAATATGAGCGACACGAATATGTGGGACGTTTTTGTGCAAGAAGAGAGAGAGAGTAATTGAGACCGATTGAGAGAGAGTGAGAAAGGGCGAAATTTTAATTTTAAAATTGAATTTCTATAATAATTAATTTTCAATTATTTTGTATAAATTTAAATGAGGTTAGGTATTTTTACTATATAGAAAAATTAGTTTGCCAAAGAAGTTTCACTCTGACATGTGTACTTTGTACGCACGCACTTTTTTTTGTTTACATTCAGATAACATTGAATCGGAACGGTATCAGAATAAATAATAGTACCTACAGGTACTATTGTGACTTGACACATCACACATAATGGCGGTGTGTAGGTGCGTTATTAATATATTATATTCTTTGGTGTAGGTAACACGAGGTAACACATTTAAATATATTATTAAATTGTTAAATTAATTAATTAGCTTTAATTAGCTATCGTTAACCAGGCGATGAATTCACAATATGACTTGTGAGGTATGGATATAATTATAATTAACTAAGGGTGTGTCCACATGTCTACGTCACGACGTCGTCAACATGAAACGGCACGGTATCGCAGCGTGCGTCGCGTCGTGGTGCGGTGCGCTACCACGTTGTGATTTTTCACGGAACAGAAACATCGCCGCAGAACAACGCTTGTACCTGTACTTTACATGTACTGTCACATTTGGTATGACCCCCTCCTACCCCATGCTATGTGACGTAATATGTGGATTGTGGATGGACCCTAATGTACTAGAATTATGCATGGCACGGCGATCCGTCATCGTGACGTGCATTTATACGACGATGTTTTGCACGTTACGTCAACGCACAGTGCCGCCGACCGGGACAGCACCACTGTTTTAGTTTTTACGTTGAACGTCATGACGTGACGTGGACATGTAAACCATGGGCGTAGCCAGGTTTTAGTTTCGGGGGGGGGGTTCAAGAAAATAATACGACTACAAGTACATTAAATAACCAGGGCCGTCTTTAACCTATTAGAGGCCCTAGGCACATTAGAATATATTTTTTTTTACTTTTTACCTGTTTAAGCTTTAAACCCGGAAAGCTTTAAACGTCAGTACTAAATTTTATAATAGGTTTTTTAAGCCAGAAACGAGCGAGCGAAGCGAGCAAGCAAATTTTTTTTCCTATTTTACAGGTTCAAACGTTCAAATCTGTTCAAACGTTAAACTAAAATATTAAAACCATAAAATCATCCGGCTAAAACACAACATCGGTAATAAATAATATAATGGCCTTTATGTTAACCGCGAGCGAGCAATTATTTTTTTCCTATTTAATGGGTTAAATTTGTTCAAACTTTAAATCCTAAAAGACTGTGGAAATAGGATCATTTTATAATATACATTAGAATAATAGGCGCCCATTTTTTTCGTTTTTACCTGTTTAGGCTTTAAAGCACAATCTTTCAGGGCTTACCATGAAAGATTATATAATTCGAAAAATACAAATATCAAAAACTGAACGTGGGGTACTAAATTTTATAGTAATATGTTCTGTAAGCCAAACACTAGTGAGCGAAGCGAGCGAGAAATTTTTTTTCCCATTCTATAGGTTAAAATCTATTAAATCGTTAAACTTAAACACTGAATAACGGAAAAATATCATAAAATGAACCAGCTAAAACAGAACATCGCTACTAAATAATATAATAATTATGTTCCTTATGTTAAACGCGAGCGAGCGAAGCGAGCGAGCAAAATCTTTTTCCTATTTAATAGGTTAAATCTGTTCAAATTTTAAACCCTAAAAGACTGTGGAAATAGGATCATTTTGTAATTTATTAAAGTAAAATTAGTGTAATTTCTGATGTTGCAAAATAGATGACAAAAAACTTATTAAGGTAGGTTTGTCATATAATACCTATTTCATATTTTTTTTTGTAATACATAATTACAAAATTTTGTGATGAGTGACATGCCCAAAATGTTGTGTCGCATGTTATACGGTCGAGAATTCGATGGCACGCGTGCCATAGGTTCGCGAACCCTGTTTTAGGCTATTCATTTTTTTAAAGTACAACATTCTTTCAGGGCTTAAAGTATAAAAAGATTTTAACAGGTTTAAAGCGTAAAAACATTCGCTCGCTTTCTCAGTTTGAACGCATTTAACAACATAAACACATACATATAGAACAAGTTAGTATTAAAGTTCTGTTTTAGGCAGTTGATTTTTTTTCTAAAATAACTTAAAAAAATCATGCAAAATTTCTAAATACGCCTCTGTATATGGGTCATCCACATGGACCAGTCGGCTCATTTCGGGGGGGGGGGGGGTTTGAACCCCCTAAACCCCCCCCCCCCCCCCTGGCTACGCCCATGATGTAAACCATGATATAGACCATTAGGCCTGAAGTGTTGAATAAACCAAGCAAATTGGCGAATCAAGAAATTAATATCATGAAAACCGTATGGTACTTGTATTTCATAAACGTTGGTTTCAGAAAGATCTTTTCTGCACGATAGTCGTGCTCGTAGCTTAGTGGTTCGAAGTAAATGCCCGCTACATATACCTAACTTTGCCGATGGTACACCATCGACAAAGTTCCTGCTCGACCAGTTTCATAACTTTGTCTATGCACAAGGACGCCTCAAAATAATGAAAAACAAAGGAAGTGACCACACCGACTGCAGACGTGGTTGAACTACATGTTTATACGAAGGTATGTTTGCGTGCTCCTGATTCAACGGCGATGTTAGGCGATTTACATCGTATGCCTGGTTGAGCGGCAACTTTGTTGATAGTACGTAATGGATATTATAGTTTACATAGGTCTAGGTATGTTGTCTTTACCATTTTAATAGGTTATTTATTGTAAATACCATCCAGCATTCTTCAGAGTTCAGCTTCTTATCATCGTAAGAGGCTCTTGAAAGTCAAGGTTATAATAATTATACTTCATTAGCATTTCAAGTGAAAAGATGGCAGCCTTGTTATAGGGAAGGCTTAAGATAAAACAACTAAAAGTTTTATAGCGTTGTTTAAAAAGAACTAGGAAGTAATCAAGTACCTATTTGAAAAGGGATATAATGCCCTACTAGATGTTGCCCGCAACTTCGTACGTGTAAAAAGAAATCCCCCGGGAACTCTACATATTTCTGCTATAAAGAACATAATTATGTGTTAATCCAGTGACTATAAACTACTACCGTACCAAATTTCATCTGAATCCATTGAGTAATAATTGCATGAAGGAGTCACAAACATTTATCCATACACCATACACCAATCCCCCCCCCCCCCCCCACAAACTTTTACATTTATAATATGTGACGTGGTTGAACGTCTCATTGCTCAAAGCTCGAGGCAAGAGGTATCGGGCGAAAACCATTCATTTTCAAAAAGTAGGCTATACCATTCCCCGTGTTCTGCTCTATCTGTGCCAAATTTCATCAAAATCAATCCAGTATTATTACCTATTCAATGTAAACCAACCAAATATTTCTCTTTTTATTATTATTGTAGACACGTAACGTGTCCTTTTAAGATTTAATCCTACGTAACTCTGTTGATAACTTTTAAGCCAATTACGAATTACGATTGTGATATAATAAAATCAAGTGAACGTTTATGGTGAGTGGTGACAACTTTCACGAACTTTCTACATACAAAATCGTTTAACTAAGTACCTACTTGCGTGCAGTTCTCGGCTGTCTCGTAAGTTATCATTGCAACAAGAATACCCTTCTCGTATCCTTCTGGTTTTACGTAACACTTTCTTTTTACCTGATTACGGCGAAGAATTACGGGTAATGATTTTGGCAGTATATATATGTATGTATGTTTTTTCTATCGTAGCTCGTAGCGCTTAAGCTACTGGACGGATTTTATTAAATGAGACTTAAACTTTCAATAGATTCGTACTACTAGCCCGAGTAATATAGGCTATAAAATTATAAACGACGACCTCTGTGGCTCAGTTGGTTGAGCGTGTTGGTGCTCAAGCCGGGGGTCGCGGGTTCAAATCCCGCCGAAGGAACAAAAGTTTTTCTGTGTTCCTGGGTCATGGATGTGTATTAAATATATGTATGATATAATATAATAAAAATCTTAAATATGTGTATAGTATAAAAGTATTAAATATATTTCCGTTGTCTGGTACCCGTAACACAAGTTCTTCGAGAACTTACCACGGGATCAGATTGACGTGGTGTGAAGCGTCCATAGATATTATTATTATTATTATTATTATAATTTACGTAGTTGGGTTATAGTTCTTATATGAAATTATTACAATAATGTTATACCTAAGCCTCCTTACTAATAATCGCTGTATAAGCTTTGAATAGTTATACAGTGTTTTGTCTCCTTTTATCGAATTAAAAATGTCACTTGTGTGACGGGAACAAAACACTGTATAACTATTCAAAGCCTATACAGCGTTTATTATTAAGGGGGTTAAGGTTTTATTTTATAAAATGTAAATAAAAATTAATTCAAATTCTTTGTTCTCTCACACACACATATAAAATATATACAAAGAAATTATTAATACACAATACATATTTAACCAATATACAGGATTATTTTTTTACCAGTACAATAAATCAACATACGTAATAGTTGTCAAAAATAAAAAATACTAGCGATTTTTGTTACTACCCCTTTGGAACAAAAAAACAAAATTATCAATCCCCGAACTTATCCGCTAAACTAATACAAAATGTGGATGCATTACGAATCTATCGATGCTTTGTTGCCAACTCGTGCGCCGCCCGGCCGATCGCTTACCGCACGCGCACCCCGCCGCCCCCTACCTCATACCGCACCCGTTGACGCCTTGTAGTTAGTGCGCCCATTATAGGATAAAATAATTGAAATGAAAAAAAAAATTGTGAAATGTACTCTATTATCGATACCAATGACGTGGTAAAATTTATTGTACCGATGAAAAAGTATTCCTGTATACACACACCGGCTTATTTAGCGGAACATAAAATAAAGGTTTAATATCAGTAAGTCATTTAAGGTTGCTGGCTGGTTTATACTGGAGCGAACTTCGAGTATTTCTTCCTTCTGAGTTTGATTTAAAATTTGATTGAAATACTGTTTTTTGTTAGTTTTTTTTAACCGCGTATCTTTTTGGAGTTTAGGACTGAATTATGCCTGACTTAGCCCTAACGGAGATTGCCAGGGCACTCGAAATTAGAAGAAATGGTGAAACCCACAGAGTGATATCCAGAGATCTTCGTCGACCAGTTTCAACGATCCATCGAGTATCCAACGGTTCAGGGAGACCGGTACTTATGATGAGACCGGTGAGAAGAGCAGGACAAGGCAGAAAAAGAGTAGGGATGATCGTTTTATTCGGCTTCGTGTACGTAGGAACCCCCGATTGACGGCTGTCCAAGCCCGATATGAGTTAGAAGCAGTGCGGGGTGTAACCGTAAGTGAGCGTATGGCACGAAGAAGGTTCGAAGAAGCTGGTTTGGGTTCATTTGGGAGCCCGCCAAGGCTCCAAGGCTCGAGGTAAATCATCGTAGAAACAGGTTAATTTTAGCTCAGGAACATCGACTTTGGAACGCGGACCAATGGAGTAAAGTATATTGTTTAGTGATGAGTGCAGAATTCTCTTAAATCAAATTGACGGCAAGCAAAGAATATAGGTACAACGCAAAGGAGAACGATACATTCTGACAAATTTTGAAACTACAGTTGCAAACGGTGGTGGATCAATAATGGTTTGGGCAGGCATTTGTTTGGGTGCTCGCACAGACTAGGTAGTGATTGACAGAGGGAGGCTGACTGCAGACCGCTATATCAGAGAAGTTTTAGAAGAAAATGTCGTACCGTTTGCCCCATACATCGGTGACGATTTTGTTTTTATGCAGGATAATGCTCGGCCGCATACCGCTCGGGTAACTCAAGCTTATCTTAATGATATGAATATCACTGTTATGGAGTGGCCGGCGAGATCACCGGATATGAACCCAATAGAGCACGTTTGGGACTTACTGAATAATATTAATTTTCACTTTTCCCGGTTACATGAAAAGTTCAAAAATGTACCATTTTTCCTCAGAATACAGAAAAATACAGAATGAGTGTTCGATCACATTTGTATGCAGCGCACTGTGTCCAAAACCATGGCAAAATACCGCCCCGCCCGCACTTTTCAATTTTTACTCTTTACATTTACAAAACAAATCGCGTTGTTATATTACGACAATGAAGAATGTTAATAGGTATACAAAATTGCTTAAAACGATTCTCCCAGTAAAGCTTGTATCTATACAAATACACTAGTTTTTGCTTTGAGTATATTTTTTGTTTCATTGAATTATTATTTTTAAACAAAAAATTAAACCGACTTCCAAAGTAAAGATGCACAAAAAAGTATGAAATAAAACTTAATCTCTAAATAATTCTCCTTTCAAATTCGGCTAAAATTTTTACTATTTCTCTACTCAATCTTCTTAATTTTGAAATCGGTACCATCCCAAACAATATTCTACAATATTTTATAGAACTTACGTTCATATTTGCTGGTACCGACTTCAAAATTAATAAGATTGAGTAGAGAAATAGTAAAAATTTTAGCCGAATTTGAAAGGAGAATTATTTAGAGATTAAGTTTTATTTCATACTTTTTTGTGCATCTTTACTTTGGAAGTCGGTTTAATTTTTTGTTTAAAAATAATAATTTCACCCTTTTTAGTGATATATTTTGTGAAGTTATTATTAATACGTCTTAAGAACGTCTAAACTAAACGATCGAATGTATAATTGAATACGCGCCAAGCTTCCATTAGGTATTGCTATTAAGATGATGATGATGATTACTGTAAGTTATAAAGTGGCATATGCTTGCAGTTCTTTAAACAATTCCGAAATTTGCAACCGCATATCTTTAAAGACTGAGGAGTTCTGTACAGTGCTTTTGGATCCAGGATATACCTAGGTACAATATCTTATTTTTTGGTAGCATATGCTTGTGTTACTTCAGAAAAAGTCAAAATCACTATATGTGTGGATATAAATTTCGAGGAGTTCCCTCGATTCCTCATGGATCGCATCATCAGGTTTCCACTTTAGTGACTAAAGGACCAATTTCGAATTAAACCCTTTACAACAACAAAAGAATTTTGCAAATAGGTCCATAAACGGTAATGTTCAAAGATCTCCGTGTTAGTGTAAAATACTATGAGAAATGCCTTTTATATCATCATAATCTGATGATGTATGGTGTGATAGTGGTGATGATGATGATGATTACTCTTACTGACAGGGTGGCATATGCTTGCAGTTCTTTAAACAACGCCGAAATCCCCAAACAAGTATCTATAAAGAGTCAGGAGTTCTGTTCTGTACTTTTGGATCCAGGGTATACCTTGGAGCAAAATCTTACTTTTTGGTAGCATATGCTTAAACTACTTCAGAAAAAGTCAAAATCACCATATGTGTCCATTTAAATTTCGAGGAGTTCCCTCGATTCCTCATGGATCCCATCATCAGGTCACCACTTTGATATCAAAAGGACCAAATTGGGATTACACCCTATACATCACAGAAAAAATTTTGAAAATCGGTCCACAGGCGGCGGAGTAATCGTTGAACATACAAAAAAATATATATATATGTCGGAGCGTGTTAAAGCTAAGATTGTCTTTGATTGGAAACGTCAAATAGTTTTACTATTTGGACTTGTTCGATGCCAGTGTTGACAGATGTGATGGAAAAATAAGGGTTGTCATGGAGACGGGATTATTATTTGCTTGGATTGGGAAATGACGGGATTATAAAATCTCAGGATAAATACGGGAGTTGGTAAACGTGGTGATGATATGCTCTTTGGTTGGTGATACGTGGCATCGAACTTGTCACGTTTCTGATCGTTCAGCGTTTGAGCTATTCGATAATATTGTAATAAATATCCTAATGGAGCCTTCGTTATCAGAAGTGCGATGAAACTCACGACCCACATAGAAAGACCCTTCGGAGCATAACGTGCAAAGGGCAGAATGAGAATGACACGCAGGATGAGCAAATTGCTTATATCGCAAATGAACAAATGCGTAGAGTCCAAAACGTGGGGAAAACCAAAAGTTGTCCGACGAAAGTAATAGAATATTAGATCGAAACCGATCAGAATGACACTAGAGTCAGAAGAGTGTATTTACTACTGTTAATCCGTAGCGGAGACTTAGTACACAAGATTCTTGACTTGAAGTTGAATTGTATTGATCGTTAAAAATATAATAATAAACATAAGAGATGGAAAGCCAAAACTAGAGAATATAAGATCCTGTGGTCAACACACTGCTCGCAAATACTTTGTTTGTGGTTGATAGGGACACAAGTCAATTGATTGTCCTGCATAAGGAAAAGTTTTGTTAAAGACGTTGAGCTGTATCAGAACATCAAAGCTAGTTTAATAGCAATTCTGAGATATGACATGTATTGTTTCTTTTTATTTTACAGCGGGAGACAAGGACACTATTTATTGACATACTTGGAGGGTATTGACGATAAATCACGTGGCAGATGCAGTTCTGCTCTCTTAAGTTGGTAAATAAGAATAAAGGATAATGTATTGGGCATAAAGATTCCAACTTGGACACTCAATAACTGTGGTGAGCGTATTCCTTCCATTACGATATTTTTCTCGAAATATTGGTAGAATTGATCTAGTATTGTTTATGAAGTCTCTTTCATATTTTGATACACATAGCGAAATTACCTAGCTAATAAAGATCATATAAGATGTTGCTTCTCTTGTTGCTAATGGCTTCATGGTCTAACCGAGTTAGCGCATCTCAAACTAAGATTTTAGGTTAGATACTAGTTTGTGTATGGAACGACTGCATATGTGTGTACCTACCTACTTATATAGCTACGCGTAGCCTGTTGAAGTCTGAGACGATGTGCATGAGTGTAATAATTTACTTTTTACAGTGTACTGCTATTTTGCAAATGATGCTATAAGAATGTATGACATAGTTGTTTAAATTTTGCAAATTTAAGTAATCTTTGTTATGTTATAGAAGGAGCGTGATCTTGCGCGTTCTCACGAATGACATTTTTATTTGAGTACATAATAACTTACAATTGATTTCATGAGACAAAAGTAAAAAGAATATTTAAAACGAACATAAAATTATAGTACTTCGCAACCTTTGGATCAAATTGAAAATACAGTTTTGACCGTTTGTCAGAATCTAACTTTGCAATAAGGATTCACATGATACTTATAGATAGTAGATAGTAGTAGAAAATTCATGTGTCAGGCGCTAGATTATTGTCTAACCAAGTGAAATTGTTTATTAATTTGGAATGATACGTATGTACTTTGGGATGATTTTATTTTGACAGATAATTATTGTTTGCATAAATTCTCTCTTGGTTTTAGTATTAGGTACAAGGGGGCAGTTCGGTGCAACGAGAATGGCGACATTTCAATATATCGCTCTGTCTTACAGGGTTAACGTTACATAAAAGCTACTTAAAACCACAACAGATGACACTATGTCGCTTCTGCCTCGCGCTATCGAAAACGCTAGACTTATGTACATGAGGCTCACGAGTGATTAATGTATTGTACCATAAAGACTAGCCAAATGGCAGTCACCAGTCCGATTAAGTTAAAACAACTTAAATGACATTAACGTAGCCCCATTCGAAAGAAAAACAAAAAAAAATGAATATATTGTTCTGCAGTATTAATGAATTGTTTATGGAGATGGTAAATCGGTTTTGTTGGAATATCAAATTGTATTCGAAAGAGGAATTTAACGATATCTTAAACTATAATTACGTATCTTAAATTTGTCGCCATATTCATATAGTCAATTAAGTAGTCCTCCTTTGTTGGAAGGCGGTTAAAATTTTTAAGAGGCAGCTCACTAGAGGCGCTTATCTGGTCCCAATTTTTTTTGTATGAGGTCGACATTCTTCTCCGTAATAAGTGTTCTGTGATTAGGTAGTGTGGTGGACTGATGCAACTTCCAGTTGATGAGAGATCCGAGCCCCAGCGTTGGGAATGTTAGTGATCAGAGCCGAGCCATTGAAAAAAATGTTTACTTAGAACAAAGAAATAACAACTTATTTCGATACGATACGAATGACTGTTTTTTTTTTACTATTATTTAACGAAATGACGAATCATCTATCTTCTGAACATAGGTTTCTGTTTTAAGAAAAAGCAGGCATAATGAAGGGGTTAATATCCGATTTTGCTAATAATAATTGTTTTCCTAAGGTCTATGGAGTATTTTGTATAACGGCCCCCAAACCTTCAGAAAAATGAACCACTTGAACCTAACCGAAAATGTCAACCTATGGCAACGTCATCATATAGACACAACATACATACTCTAGTTTGCGAAAACGAACATCAAAGCAAATCACCAATCTTTGTCCTGATTAGGGAATGTTATTATTCGACAAATTTTACTATTCGAATAATTCGAATAATGGCTAAACACTATTCGAATAAATTCGAATAATTCGAATAATACGAATATTGGTCAAAAACTTTAAATACAAGTAATATAATGCGTTTATATATACCTGCATATTTAGTAATATTAAAATGTGAAGTGTTTCACAAATTGCTGTAAAAAATCAACGTCTTTTTAATAATAAAAAAATCTTCTTTTAAGTTTAAAATACTAAATTGCAATAACTTTTTAAGACTACTAACACATGAACGGTTTAAGTCTGGAGCAGACCATGGATTTGGTTCCCAACTAAGGGGTTTCTCCCAAAAATTAAGGAAAAGATCCTCTAGGGGAAAGAATTTTTGTTTGTTTTAGAGGTTCGTATTTTCGGGTTTTTAATTGAGTTAAGCTTTTGATCGATTCAACATAGACAATCGATTTAAAAGGTCAGACTTACAGTCTGACTTTTTAAATTAAGCTTTTGGTAGTATATTTTAATGTATAAAGAACACTTATATTACAGAACCTATTTTTTATTATTATTTATATATCAGTTTGTTTAAGACTGGAGAGAAATATATTTGCAGAGTTGGAACACTGCACAGAAATTGGAATGCACTGTAAATAGTGCTCTGTTCTAATATAATGCAGCTGAAAACTCTAAACACACGAGTATCGTGCTGTCATAATGGTCTGCTCCAGACCTAATCGGCACATGTGTATAAAAACCATAGTAAACAAGATAAACCGTCAAAATAAAAAGCACTCAAAAAAGATTTTAAAGTTGTGTTATCATAACAAAAAACTTTATAGTTGGTAAAAAGTGTGTGAAAAATCGTTAAGACAAAAATAACCTTTTTCCATTTTCAAGTTAACCATGTTTTTGGTCTCTTTATTTTTTCTTTTTTTTCGTGAACGATGAGTCTTATTATAAAAAGGAAGTTAGACAACAGTCGATTTAAAAATTTTATCATAGCCTGAAGAATGTGTTGATGATTTTTCTGAAACTAGGCATCAGTACAGAAGTAGGCATCAGACGTTGTACTGCTAGAACGGAGTGTGTCATGTTACGAACCGTTCAGAAGATGAAGCGACAGTACAAAGAGACTGAGAAACATTTGACAAGGCCGTGTAAGAATTTAATGGCAGACTCGGCACTCGGCAAGACCGTTAAATTGTTTCCACTTGTTGAAAATCAACACCTAAATGCAGTTAAGTTCAGAAACAGCTTCTTCATACCCGAAGGGACTATGTTACTGACAGCACAGTGAAGAAGACTTGCTTAAGTAAATCTGAAACCCTAAAGACCGAGGCGAAGGGCGAGTGGTCTCAACTCGAGACCAAACTCGAGAGCCCTAGTATCGAGTAGCAACACTGTGATACGTCCGTGAACACATACAAAATGATCAACGAGAATGGTCCAGAATTTTGGTCCCAGATGAGTGGGATTACTCACTTAACTTCTTTCTGAAGTGGCTAAGTAAACGTGACTTGGTAGGCGATATCTTCAAGCCTACTTTTCAGATAGAGTCCAGTATGCTCAGGCAGAGTACATATACAATTGGTTGGCATACCTTCAGGAATCCGCACTAAGTATGTGGCCATGACAATTGGACCTGGAGAAATATATATATGGTCAAGAGATTCTTAAAGATTCTCTTTAATGTCCTCACCTCAACCCGATTAAGTATACCTTGAGAAGAGCTTAGAAGGCTAGTCAGAAGCTGCAAATTGTCACCTACAGTTAGTACCCTCACAGCACTAAAATACGCCTTGATATAAGAATGGGAGAGAATATCGCATAATTCGGCTCCAAAACCTCGTTTTCAGAATGACAAACCTTCTCCAAGGTGTTGTCAGGCCTCGAGGAGTTATTCAAAACCGCAGTTTTATATAACATGTAAATTTAGTCTTTAATACTAAAATTAAAATTGTTAATTTTTGTTTAAAGAAAATAATATACTGATATATATAATTTATTACTTTTAAAAAAAGCTGATAAATCTTGTTATAGTATTTTGAAAAGCATGAAATTTTAAACGATTTGTACTTAGTTTTGCAGGCCAGTGTAATACTGTGATAATCAACTTAACTAGGTATCCTTTATCGTTTCACTCTGTTTGTCCACCTGTTTCTCTTTCTATCTGCTCTTCTAGCTATATTGCGTCTAGATATCGGTTTTGGTTATAAAAAAGTATAATTTTATTTATTTATATAAGCCACCCCGGCTTTCCATACATGTGAAGTGTGTGTTGAATATTTTGTCTTTTAAAATAAAGGCAAAGTTTTATACGTGACTTTTACAAAGTCAACCATTTCTACGTAATCGGCCTCCAAATTGGTTTCACCCCCCCCCCCCGCCTCTGTCATTTCTGAACTATGAGGATTAGGAGCTTACAATTTCCATGCTGGTAGATCATGGTAAATCATCTTTAGGAAAGTTATTTTGAACGAAATCGAACAGTGAGTTTAAGAAACTAAAAATCGTATAACGCTTTATAGTAACAGAACCCTCCTTAGACACGTCCTGAGATGCTCTTGGTTAGGTTATTTTGACATGGATTTCTTTCACTGAGGCCTGTAAGAAGTATTCACCTTAAATATTTTTTTATTATTTAAAAACAGTCTCGTATTCTTTCACAAACAGTGTAATAAAATCGGTTTTAGCATATTATTGACCACAATATTAATAAATAATAAAAATAATGTATTAAATAACGAATCTTTCCGGTCTATGTACAAGTTTATTACTATTATTAACATATTTTTGAAAAATAAATAAAATATTTTTATTATTCGTTTTATTCGAAATATTCGAATATTGAACCCAGTCATATTCGAATAATAAAATCGTCGAATATTCGAATAAAACGAATATTCGAATATTCGAATAATATTCCCTAGTCCTGATCTTACTTTATCTGATATTTATGAGCTATTTGTACTTATAAATATTGTGAATTATTGATCGGTAAAGTTTTAAGTAGAAAGTAATGGCAAAGTTTCAGAAGCCTGAATTTTACTTGCGCATATTAAAACCGTGGACTTAAAATTGCAGTTACTTCCAATGAAGTTAAAGGATATCGACCAGAAAGTAACAGATGTAGAAGTAAGCTTATGAAATGTCAGGAGGAGGTTTTTCACTACTGGTATATTCAGTCATCTCTGTGTCAATTATCAGTTATTCTGAACCCCAATTCTCGTAGTTGACTTACACTTTTAGTTTGCTTTTGTTGAGTTGTGGATGAGTAGTCTTGATGTCATGAACTGATTTTTGGAGTTGTGCCCAATCAAAACGGGTTTGACGTTGGTTAGACGTTTGTGAGAGTGCCATTTTTACAGTTTTAATATAATATCGGGACTGGATCGTAACTGTATTGTTACGGAATTTGATTAGTAGAATCGACCTTTTGGTTTACTTTGTGGGCTTCGAATGTATATTGTTACACATGCTAAAATCAAATTGCCTAGAATATTGTGGGACTTAGATAAAACCAAAAATACTTAAAAATTGCGCGACAGGAGACCAAAGATTATCTTAACGACTAGCAACGCATATATGACTCTTTTGGTATGGTAATAAAAGCGACGGCTATGGTTATTTTCCATCAACAATCCGATTGCTCATCTGTAAACGTGAAAATGAACCTCGAGTTGAATACCCTTGTCGTTATAAACGCACCAAAGTTGCTTGCGACCAAACGATTATTGAATTTATGAGAAAGAAACGTATAATTTCCATCACAAACTGAAAATTCAAAAGTTTTATATTGATATCAATCTTTAGCGTAATCGTCCTAATATGTGTTATGTTCACTTAGTGTAACAAGTTACAACTGCTTACATTCGGCGGGAGTATTGTGAAACACCTGACCCTTCATCATTAATTGTAGTGTGTATAGCTAGAAAAAATACGAAATACTTTGACATTATAACTTTCTTTTCGTTCGCTCCAGTGCAAGCTCCGATTTCATGAAAAACTAAGATTCCCTTATATCTCGGAGAGTTGTGAAGGATATGATATTCAAAAAAGCTCAAAAGACGCGTATTCACGAGAAAATAAAAAAAAAAATCGAAAAAAGATATGGCTGAAACAGTGAAATAAAAATTAAATTTTATTCAGATTTTTTTTTTTTTTTTTTTTTTACATTTTTTGGAGCTCGATAATTTGGAAACGAAGAATTATTTCAAAATTTGCGAAAATTCCTCTGGACAAGTTAGTCAGCTACAATTTGAGCCTAAAACAAAGACGATCGGGTTGCCCGATCTAACGTTTTTGCGACAGTATTTTTTTCGAATTATGTAGAATAATTTTTAAAGTGCTCGATAGTCATGTGAGGCACTAAATCTTTATTTATTTCTTGTAAATGTGCTACCGGTTCGGTCAATGTTTTTTTGCTTGCCTGTCTCTGCTTCTGGATGTATTTATTAAAAAAAGTTAAATGTAAAAATATTTTGTTAAAAGTTCGTGACGTGTATGATAATGCAATACGACGCTCTGTTTAGCACTAAAGTAAAATGATATTAGCTTTTGGTTTAATAGTAGGTTTAGTTATTTCACCAAGATGTTCGGCGCGCTCAATCCGGTAATAATCTAAGCGGTCCAAAAGACATTAAGATTTTGAAGTACATTGTAAACTGTTTGTTAAAAGATGTAAACTGTGAATATTTTTGTTTGCACCTGTTAATTGCAACTGTAGATTGCGAATGCGAATTGCGACTGTGGATTGCGAGCGAGGATTGTGAATGGGTGCCGGACGGAGGCAGCCCATTACTTGACGAGAGTAGGCACCGGAGAGAGGTGGCCTTGTGACTGGGTGCCGGAGGGAGGCAACCCAGTGGTTTTTTGTAGTGAGGTGCACCGGATAGAGGTGGCCTTGAATTGTACCAATGCTGCAGTGGTTGAATATAGTTAGCCCGCATGGAGTCGGCTCTTTAGCTGCCTACCGGATGGGAATATAGTAGCATTGTTTTTCGATATTGAGATGGTACATGTAAAGTGTGGAGTGTGTGGTAAAGCATGTCATGATTAATTTGGTAGCAAGATTATGGTTGATATTGTGTTGTATCTGTATACTTCATGTGTGTTTAATCTAAGAGTATAAAATGTGAGAGTATAAAATGTAAATTAAAACTTAACTCTGAGAACACTAGATAGAGGTTAGATGAAGGATGTTAATTAGAGTGTAATTGACACAGGAGGGAGGTATTGATGTGTTAGAATATGAGAAAATTAAATGTTATGTCCATGGATTAAAGCAGTTCTTATTAATTTTCCGAGGTCAGGTTGACCGAGTGAGAACCTTTTACTGTGCTGTCAAATGTTTTTTTCAGAAACTTGAAACGAAGACGTGAGACGCTTCACACCGGGACGTGTGCATGGACAGAATAGCCGTGTCGGAGCGTTGATGCACATAAATATTCTTCACACAAGGATCTCAGAGTCACCAGGGTGATCTTGTCGGAGTGTCAACGGATTTGTTTCGCACAGGGACGTGCGAATTGTCAGAATGGCCGTGTCGGAGCGTGTTAAAGCTAAGATTGTCTTTGATTGGAAACGTCAAATAGTTTTACTATTTGGACTTGTTCGATGCCAGTGTTGACAGATGTGATGGAAAAATAAGGGTTGTCATGGAGACGGGATTATTATTTGCTTGGATTGGGAAATGACGGGATTATAAAATCTCAGGATAAATACGGGAGTTGGTAAACGTGGTGATGATATGCTCTTTGGTTGGTGATACGTGGCATCGAACTTGTCACGTTTCTGATCGTTCAGCGTTTGAGCTATTCGATAATATTGTAATAAATATCCTAATGGAGCCTTCGTTATATATATACAGCCGAACGTATAACCGCCTCCTTTTTTGGGAAGTCGGTTAAAAAGACCAAGTATTAATGGATTTATAGACATTTCAAATTCTCGTAAATTTCGCGGCCCGTAGCAGGCGCCCGTGGACAGTGTGACGTTACTGCACAATGCCGGCCGAGTTACCTAGTACATATCTTGCTTGCGCTCAGCTATTATTGCAGTGTTTTATATTGTTTCTCCGTACATTAAGTAATATTAAGTTTAATAAGTGTCTATTAGTATTTGGTAGTGTAATATTACTGTATATAATATTGTTATTTATGTGCAGTACAATGGATGACGGATTTGAATTTGAAACGGTACCAGCCTGAACAACCCAGATAAAACAATATTTAAAAATTATAAATTAGTTCCATTTTAATTAAAATAGAACTCACTTTCAAGTTGGCTGGTACCGACTACAAAATTATGAAGATTGAGTAGAGAAATAAATTAGAATTTTAGTCAAATTTAAAAAAGGGCAATTACCTAAGTACCTATTGAAAAAATAAGTTTTATGTCATGCTTTTTTATGCATATTTACTTTGGAAGTCGGTTTAATTTTTTTTTTTAATATTTTTTTCACTTTTCTATTGATATTTGCAAAATTATTAAAACATTATACGACAGTAGCGAAGGCTGCTTCTCCTTTATAGGGAAGCCGGAGCCTATATTATAATAGGTAGGGATTTCTATGAAGGTTTGCAAAAGGTAAGTGACAAGGGAATCCGATAGGAATGGAGTTATAGGAACCCTTCGCCACTGTTATACGATAGCTTTAAATAAACGATCGATGTATAATACTGAAAATGCGCCATTAGCTTCTATTAGGTATTGTAAATAAGATGATGATGATGAAGATTACTGTAAGTTACATAGTGGCATATGCTTGCAGGCTTTTAAACAATGCCGAAATTTCCAAACGCGTATCTTTAAAGACTGAGGAGTTCTGTTCAGTGCTTTTGGATTCAGGGTATACCTTGGAGCAAAATTAACTTTTTGGTAGTTTATGCTTGGACAACTTTACAAAAGTTTCAATCACCACACCACACATATTACCTAATGTGTATTGTGTACATATAAATTTCGAGGAGTTCCCTCGATTCCTCATGGATTCCACCATCAGGTCACCACTATGATGTCAAAAGGACCAATTTTGGGATTATACCCTATACATAAAAAAACAATTTTGAAAATCGGTCCACAGACGGCGGAGTACCTAATCGTTGAACGTATAAAAAAATAAAACAATATAGTCTATATACAGCCGAATCCTTTTTTTGGAAGTCGGTTAAAAAGGGCAATCGTATAACCTACCTAAAACACATGATTTTCTAGCATGTAGATTAGACATTTTTAACTTTAATAGTAAGTTAAAGGTACGGGCGACGCGGTGTTACTGAGCGAGTATTGCGATGTATTGTGCAGTGACGTCATCGCCCCGAGCGCCGGCCTGGTGGAATCCCGAGTCGCGCACCTACTTTGGAATTAAATATCTCTGAAACTACACGGCGTATCGAAATAATTTTTTCACTCATATTTTTTATTTTCAACTGAGTTTACGGAGAGCTAAAAAACAAAATTTGTGAACATTCTTCATTAGGTATTATGCGCGTGCAGTGGAGCGTAAAGGGGTATAAAAAGGGCGGTCGCTAAGGACCGAGTATCAACATGACTTCAGTCGCGTACCACATCATAACTTGCGTAGACGTGCTCAAGTATTTGAGCGAATTTAATCAACATGGAGGACGAAGTTCAACCCCGACTGACGCCGTCACCGACAGATCGGGACCAAGTCGTGGAAGAGGACCAAATAGCAAAGGAGCTGATGGACGAGGAGGAAGAGTGGAGTCACGAGATGAGTGTGGAATCTACGAAACACAAAGAATTATGCAAGAACTCAGAAAGAATATCCAACAAGAGGAAACGGGAAGAAGAGGAGGAAGAAGTGGAAGAGATACCACTAACTCAGACAGAAGACCAACAATCACAATCATCGAAGAAAGTGAAAACTTATTCGACACCACCGACGAAGACCTACACGAAATCGACGAACGACCGGAACGAGCCGCCGATAACATCGACACCATGGGCACCCACGAAAGTAACCCCGATTACGATAATCTGGATTGCGAACCTATTAAAAGAATGCGGGACATCGACGGATATAAACAATCTCCTTGGAAAGTCATTAGTGACCATACCGGAATCCGGAGGAAACATTATCATATCATTTATATCAGTACAGCAAAAAACTGGGACCATAATTCGAAACTTGGAAAGGCTATACGATCAAAGGAATACAAATGTACTTCAATTGCATGTATTGAGTGCCTTGTTGAGTACATCACTACCGGCAATAATCGTAAGACACATAGAAATATTCTCGAACAAAGTGATATTAACTTATTAACTGTCGAAGTTAATATCACTTTGTTCGATTTCTATGTGTCTTACGATTATTGCCGGTAGTGATGTACTCAACAAGGCACTCAATACATGCAATTGAAGTACATTTGTATTCCTTTGATCGTATAGCCTTTCCAAGTTTCGAATTATGGTCCCAGTTTTTTGCTGTACTGATATAAATGATATGATAATGTTTCCTCCGGATTCCGGTATGGTCACTAATGACTTTCCAAGGAGATTGTTTATATCCGTCGATGTCCCGCATTCTTTTAATAGGTTCGCAATCCAGATTATCGTAATCGGGGTTACTTTCGTGGGTGCCCATGGTGTCGATGTTATCGGCGGCTCATTCCGGTCGTTCGTCGATTTCGTGTAGGTCTTCGTCGGTGGTGTCGAACAAGTTTTCACTTTCTTCGATGATTGTGATTGTTGGTCTTCTGTCTGAGTTAGTGGTATCTCTTCCACTTCTTCCTCCTCTTCTTCCCGTTTCCTCTTGTTGGATATTCTTTCTGAGTTCTTGCATAATTATTTGTGTTTCGTAGATTCCACGCTCATCTCGTGACTCCACTCTTCCTCCTCGTCCATCAGCTCCTTTGCTATTTGGTCCTCTTCCACGACTTGGTCCCGGTCTGTCGGTGACGGCGTCAGTCGGGGTTGAACTTCGTCCTCCATGTTGATTAAATTCGCTCAAATACTTGAGCACGTCTACGCAAGTTATGATGTGGTACGCGACTGAAGTCATGTTGATACTTGGTCCTTAGCGAGCGCCCTTTTTATACCCCTTTACGCTCCACTGCACGCGCAATAAACATTATATTTAATTGCCTTTGTTCCTTTCACTTTATCATCATCATCAGCGTGCGCACCCATGAGTGACTTTTTAACCTTTCATTGTCCTGTATAGGTGTAGGTAGGTAGGTTTTGTATAGGTATTAAGACATGTTTTAACATGTCTAATATCGTGTAGTAGTAGTAGTAACCTAACCTAACCTTAACCTTAACCTAACCTAACCTAAAGGTAACCTAACCCTTAACCTAACCAAACGTCACCTAAATTTTTCCTATCCCACGCTTCCTTCATCCCCTAATCCACCTCAACTTTTTAATTTATGCATAAAATTCGTGTTCGTTTATATGGTTCGGGTCCTCTCCATACTGTCTATCCACACCCCCAATATCGAAATTTTGCCTTTATAAATCTTAAATGTCACGACCCCTGGACTTAAAAAAAAATAAAAAACAGAAATTGCTGAAGAGCAATTTCGAACGAGAAGTCGTGTGGCCCTGTCTTCCGCCCCCGGCTGGACTCCCCTATACTGGCCCCCGGCTACTGGCTAGGCTGCTGCTGCTCTCCATTGTATTATTACATATACAATGGCTCTCACCACTTTACGTTTAAGTCGCGACTTTAAAGCTAAAGTGGTAAATATACAAGGTGTGACAAAAATAAGTGATAATACTTTAGGGTGTGTACGTGTTCCTTATAGAGAGTTCACTGTGAAAGTAGCAGCGCTGAATGAGCAATTTTTTTTTTCACTTTTGTATGGGGAAACTCGCGACGCTGGAGCGCTTTCCCATACAAATCGCAAAAAAAATTTGCTCTTTCATCGCTGCTGCTTATTTCACAGTGAACTCTCTATAAGGAACACAAACATACCCTTAAGTATTATCACTTATTTTTGTCACACCTTTCATATAATTATGTGTATGTACCACGATAATCGCGGCACACGTGCCGCAGTCCGGGGGCCCTCTCCCAAATCTAATACCTAACCTAACCTAACCTAACCTAACCTACCTACATACCCTAACCCATATTTATATAATTAATTGAAAAAAAAGTTGGGTAAAATATTCCGTTATTCCGTGGCAACATATTATGCGGATAACCATTGTGGATAAACATTCCAATTTGGAGTGGTTGTGACGGCCTCACTTTCAAGCGTGTTGACGGTTTCTGGATTTTTCAGTAATTCTGTGCATTTTTCACAAATAGCCTTTACTCGCAAAATCTGTTCTTAATGTGATCTCATTTTAAGTAAAACAAATGAGACTTTAAATAACAAAAGAAGTGTAGTAAGTAGATTTTAAAATAAAACCATATTTTTTAATTATGGACCTTTTTTTTGTGTTCCGCTAAATATGCCGGTGTGTTTATCACGTCGAACTAATTCCGTGCTAAGTAGAATTTGTGTTACGGACGGGTATCAGACAACGGATATAATTATTTTTAATTTATTTTACACTTTTTGTACGTTTTAATCTGACGGAATTAATGCTAAAAGGCATATTAATTATATTATCGATACGCAACAAAACCAAAACAAAACAGTCTCAAAATGGCGGCGCGGCGTGGCCGCGGGCGCTTATTAAGCAGCACAATCCTTCCTTATGTTATTGGATTTAGTATCCTCTAAGCTCCAAGTCCTCTAACCAAACACAAATAACTATAATTTTATAAAAAACTATATAACCCAACTACGAAAATATATAGATTATGCTACCCGGCCCCCGGGCCATTACTACGAATTCCTTCCTTTTGGTTTTGCCGTAGTTGGATAAAAAAGGACTCGACAGTTACTATTCGAGAAATCTATTTTTTTTTCTTAAAACAACAATCGGGCATGGGCGAGTCTGAATCGCGAACGGGGGGACCCGTATCAAACGGAAAAAAACACGTTCGTTGTATGGGAGCCTATCAGCCTAGTTTAAATATTTATTTTTCATTTCTCATACTCGGAAAGTAGTGTTGTTTTGATCTGATTATTGGGTGGAAGATGCTGCTTTCCTTGGGGGGGGAAAAACTAATACAAATTCATTCCGGCCCGAGGGTCTTCAAAACTTCAAAAATAGAACTGCTGTCAGCTGTGAAGAGTTTTAAGTAAAAAAAAGTATTAAAAAATGACATAACTTTCTAAACAGCCAGTGTGAATTTAGCGCAAACTGCTTTGAGCGGAATAAGCCGCGAGTGCCGCGACAATTACGCGGCGAGCGGCAAGTTCCATATTTAAAATTTAAAAAGTCAACACAAATTGGCGGGATACTAAAATCTGTTATGTATTTATTTGTGATGGACTTTTGTGCTAAGATTTGAATTGAATTTAGTTTTATTTTCCACATATTCTAAATGAAAAGTAGAGTGTATGCCACGGGTAAAAGAATGAATTCCTAACTACCTCAGGAATTGATTATTTTCGACCCTAGGCTAACAATCTACTATTATACATTGAAATTATATTGCGCATGTCGTCTGTTATGGCGACTCGTTACTCGCCACTCCAACGTGTATCGTGTAATGTAGTTCAAAAGGAAATCGGCGCGTATACTCGTATACTTAGTTGTAAGTATTCTAGGAAGTAGGAAATAGGTAGCTTTGACAAGTAAGTATTGATGTAACAGCTTTACAATGTTATTAAAAAATAATAAACAATAATATCTTACTAGCTAGTGACCGCAACTGCGTTTGCGTGAAACTATTAATGGAAACGGATCCCTAAGATTAAAAGTAGCCCAAGTTACTCCTAATAATAATGTCTATTGTATTAATTTTATGAATTGGTATATAATGAAATGGTAAATAAATAAATAAAACTAACATTAGCTATCTATCACTGAAAGTCCGATCAAAATCGGTCCTGCCGATTGGGAGATTAGCCGGAACAAATAGACGAACAGATCCAAAAATTAAAAATTTACTTCTTAGTGTAGGTACCTTATATACCTACTTTCATAATTATGCATTTAGTACAAAGCTGTTAATTTGAAATTACAAACAGACACTTCAATTTTATTTCGTTGTATAGAAAAGTAGATTAAATATTATGTCGTATTGTTTTAAGACTCATAAATAACGGAGGTTTGATCCTCGGCCCGTCTCATGTTTTTTTTAAAACATGACATGTAAACAAAAAACCTCTCAATATTCGTTAACGGTTCACCAGTAAACTGAGCTTCGTTATTCATAACTGTTTATCGATACTAATAACGATTTCAAATTAAAACTTAGGGTTCTTCACTCAATCACAAATAACCTCAATACGCAGCAAAACCGTCTCTAAAGTCAAAATGGCGGCGCTTTTCATGCAGCACAGTCCGCTCTTATTTTTTTTTTTTTTTGATTATATGTCAATGATTTCAAAACTAAGGTCTACTTGCGCAGATCTGGCTTAAAGTTTGGTTTAAATATCGTGTTATTTCTCTCGTTCTTCGTATTTATGAAAGAGAAGGCAATATATTGTAACCCAGAGTTAACTTTAACCCTGAAAATCTTCATAAAAGTAAATGTTACGCCATCTTGATTTCAGAAGATTTTGTCAATTCAATGCGGAGAAATTAAACTGCGGAAAGCAATAGTCAAAATGTCAACATGACAAAAGTGAAATGTTAAATTCTAGTTGCCCCAAACAACCCCAAAACTGCCCCACAGTTTTACGAAGCGCCGCCTGATGGCAGGAAAAGCGTCGAAAATTCTTTATTCACGAGATGGCACTTTGAGCAGAACGAGTCTTCCTGCTAGCGGCAGAATAAATATAGCAAAAGACTTTTTATTTTTGAGCAAAATAGAGAGGTATTACTTGTTGCGAAACAGATAACATCTATTTTGCTCAAAAGCTCGATTTGTCCTTCTTTATATTTTCTTCTTTATCATTTTTGAAGATTAAGTACACAGAACCCAATAGCGAATACTTTAACTTCTCACTTCAAACGCTATGAAATGAGTTTCTATAAATACTTTTCGTCTTAACAAGTCGTTATCAAGTGCTACTTGTTTTGATCATCGTGATCTTATCATCATAAATCAACATTCAGTAGTTCATATATTATTACGCTGTTGTTTGCTTATATCAATCTATCACAATGCATACTTATGTATTGTGATAGATTAATATAAGCAAATACTGTACTCACAATATCTACTTATGATAATTATTTGAAAATTCTAATACTTTTATGAATGTGAAAGTTTGCGAAAATGTATGGATGGATGTTTGTTACATTCCATGTAAAAATTACTAAACGAATTTTGATGAAATTTGGTATGGTACTTGTAGTTTCAGTTCTGGTATAACACATACTGGCTACTTTCGATTCTGGTTGGCGGATGCTAAATTGTACAATCGAAGTTTTCTAAGATCGGCGCTATACATATCTGAAAACCACCACAGTGGGCTTCGGCCTGATCGAGCATACCACATCGCTTTCCCTTTGGGGCTACTACCACTATTCCCACAGTAACATTAAATGCGTCAAAGAGTTTCGCATTTGCCTGAATTATTGTCATCAGCTCCTTATCTAATGTGGGCGAGGACATGCAGGTCTAAAAAGGCCACTTGCGCAATGTTGCTAATTCACCACTTTTGAGATTTTTTGGGGAGATTTTGAAATTTGAGGTAATTTTAACTGACTTCCAACAAAAAGGAGGCGGCTGTACGTTCGACTCTGTATATATTATTTTTGTATACAGTTCAACGTTACTATGTCTGGCCGAATGTGTACCGGCTTTCAATTTTTTTTTTGGTTGTATAGGGTATAATCCCAAATTGGTCTTTTGACATCAAAGTGGTGACCTGATGATGGGATCCACGAGGAATCGATGCATATGCATGCTACCAAAAAGTAATATTTTTCTCCAAGGTACCTATATCCCGGAGTCCAAAAGTACCTACCTACTGAACAGAATTCCTGACTAAAGAGTTATAGATACATGTTTGAGGATTTCGGTGTTGTTTAAAGAACTGCAAGAATATGCCACTATCAGCCCGTTTAAATAATCTACTTGGTTTTTAGTATTCTACTAAGCTGTCAAATGAATGCATTTCAGCTTATGAATTGTGCCCAAATCAAATTATGAATTGAAATTCAAGTAGGCTGTTTACGATCTTTGTCATTTTTTATACAGTAATTCATAACAAGAATTGAAAATAAATTGCCAAATAAATTCTGCTAAATAAAATTAATACGATTACAATCCCGATACGCTAAAACTGTCAAACGGTATTCTCGTAAACGTTACATAAACAGCGAGAAACGCGCTCTGATTGGTCCAACGTTCATAAAATCAGTTTATGATAACATGTCACTTTACTTACAGTACAATCAAATTAAAATAAAAGTCTACTTTGAATACGAGAATTGAGGTTCTAATATGTAAAAGAGCGTGTAAAACTTTTGTTATAGTTATTTATTTATTTATCTCACCCCTAACACATAATCTATCGTCTCCCTACCGTCGCAGGTAAGAAGTACTTAATTGAACAATTTGTTTTTTTTTTTAGTCAATTAATACATTTATTATTAGAGATTATGGAGGTGGGAGGTGGTCGAGGCGAATCTCATGATATCTCACCAGGGCTGAAGGGGGGTCAATAATCCTCAAAAACAACTTACGTCCTAACTCCTACTACTAGGCACCTATTGTAAATCTGAAAGTTTGCGACGATTGATGGATGTTTGTTACTCTTTCACGCAGAGTAACGCAGAGAGTAAACTGAACGGATGTTGATGAATTTTGATATGGTAGTAGTAGCTTAACACATAATATGCTACTTTTTGTCCCGTAAAAGTCCGTACTTTTCCCATGTTCCCGTGGTATACTGTATTTACGCCGCCGGAGCCGGCAAAAGTTAGTATTTATAAACACCCCCTTAGGTATTAAGTTCGACATAAACGGGCTACTGATTATATAGGCAGACCGTTTAAATGAATCCAGACTAAGGGGTTGCGAGAGGGCGCGGGCGGCGCTCGTAGCTAGGAGACTATAATAATTCCGGTAAATTCGGTGACAGTAACAATTTATTAATCAAACACTCTGTATCTTCATCGGCTGTACTCCGATAGCCTGAGCGACGCCCCTGTATATATCTATTTGTCGCTGCGGATAAACTATGGTGCCTCTCTTCTGAGTTGCCGCCGCGTTGTGCTTCTCTTTGTCGCCTGGTGCTAGGACCGGAAAATCGGGGTTCACCTGGAAACCAAATAATAGCTTTAATACTTATAGTCTACTCGCGTTAAGAATGTAGTGAATCATCAGCACAAATGTCGAATTTGACCAACGACTCAGTGAGTCCAACGACGCATACGCCGTGTTCACATTAACCAATTATAGTAAGCCATTTTGACATGTGTCGACGTCTAACGCAAGATTCACTCAAACGCAGAACGCAAGGTTCACGTATAATAATTATAGTCATGAATGCAGTGAATTATGAAATTTGGTAAAATCAATTACAGATACTTCGGGCATAATATGATCTACTGCTTATTTTTTAAGCAGAAAAATAATTGACATACTCGAAAAAAAGTTTTCGTTTTGCGTAAAGTCACCCGACACATGAGATGGTTTTTTTAGTTTGAGTATGACAATTATTTTTCTGTCTAAACGTCTTTACATAAGCAGCGGATCATGTATCTGAAGTATCCGTAATTAATTTTTGGAGACCTTATAGATAGGTAGTAGGTACGAGTCCAAGGAAGTTCATGTAGGTAAAATAGGTATACATTACCTATATTTCATATTCAAACGTTTAAGTAAGTATATAGTCTAATTAATATTATCTAAGTATAAAAATATATAAACCCTATTTTATTTAAAATATTAAAGACTAGCGACCCGCCCCGGCTTCGCACGGGTACAATAGTATAATTATATCTGTATAATCTATGGGTACAATACTAATATTGCGGGTACCTTACTCATAGATCTAAACTTCCCTCCCGCACGCGCATCCCCGCCTTGGTGACGCCCACTTCGCAACGGGCCGTGCAGCAGAAATCGTAATATTTTAATTTCGCCATAACTTCAAAACCAAACGTCCAATTTTAATCATTCAAAGACCAAATATTATCTACATAAACTGTACTTAGTGATGAAATAATTTATTTTGAATAGGATTAATAGCATGAGTAAAATAAACGCGTTTAAATGTAGTCAAAAAAAATCTCAAGATTTCTAAATAAAAAAAAGGTTATTGTGCCTCACTCGACATAGATAGGTATAGTGTGTCGCGGACTTTTTTGTAGATATTTATAAGATCTACAATTAATTAGAACATTTTACGGTTCTATCTTTTATAGTTTAGGCAGCGTAGGTACGAAAAATAAGTAACTTTTCTGGTTGATTTTTTACACCTTGTGTCCGAAAAACCCAAATATCTTACGGAACCCTATTTTTTCCAAAATAAAATTTAGCCTATGTTACTCGTGGATAATGTAGCTTTCGAATGGTGAAAGAATTTTTGAAATCGGTCCAGTACTTTTTGAGCCTATTCATTACAAACAAACAAACATAGAAACAAAGTTTTCCTCTTTATAATATTAGTGTAGATTACGATCACACACATCAAAGCCCCCGTTTCTCTATGACACATCTTTAACCTACATAGAACAACGCGAATATACGCACTCAGTTCCTTCATGTGACCGGACACGTATCTTTATATGTACGTATATATACCTATAGACTATAGGTAAGTCAATGCCAAAGAAAGTTGGCACATGCGAGCACCGTTAAAAATAAGCAGGACTCGCGTATAGAATGGAAGCGTGTTTTGAGCTCAGTAAATCTTTTGTTTTAGTTAAATATTTACAAATAGAAACTTAAAACATTGGCGCAGATAATTTCTTACGTTGAAAATCTTATACCCTAAACGAGACGATCTTGTATATTTATAATCGGAATCTCGAAAACGGCTGGTAGGATTGCCATAAAATTTAGTATGCAGGGAGTTTTTCGGGAGAAAAATCGATCTACATAATATTATCCCTGGGAAACTGCGCAATTTTAAGATATGAAAAATTCCGTACAACATAACTTAGGCCTTTTCATCCGTTAATGGATGATTTATACAGTGTTCTCCGAGCGAAGTAGGTAACCACTCTTGAAATACTGTGTGCCTGGCCTGTGCCTGGGATAGTCGGATTTTTAAACTTCGTAGTGTTGCCCAAGCACATACGGCATTCTCACAACATAGTCAGCCTAGTCCAGAGGAATGACTGGTCAATACGTCTGGTTGGCCCATGTGCGGGTTTCCTCACGATATTTTTCTTCACCGTTAAAGCGTCCGTATAATGTACTTGAGATCTGAAAAAGCCTCATTGGTACACGCCACACCTGGGATTCGAACCTGCAATCTCTCGAGTGTGAACCAAACGGTCTACCCACTAGGCCACGGAGCTCACTGCATCACAGTCCTAGCAAAATATAAACGTAAGTATATATTATGTTGTCCGAATCGAGTAGAAAAAAGCCTCAAAGTAAATCTTATATTTGGCGAGAAATTTCTGGCAGAAAGTTTACTTACATATATACCTTCCTTTGCGTAGTGATTGCATAAGTTTAAGAAGATCCGTAAGATCGCTTTCCACTCTTGTTTCATACTAGATGTTGCCCGCACATTCATGCGCGCAAAAGGAAATTCCGCGAGAACCGTACATTTAGCCGCGATAAAAAGTAGCCTATTTCCTTCCCCGTGATTTATTCTATATCTGTCTCGAATTTCATCAAAATCTACCAAGTAGTTTCGGAGCCAATTCAATGCAAACAAACAAAGCTTTCCGCTTTATAATATTAGTATAGACAAAAGTTCATTTTCACATTTACCGGTTCCAAATTTCGATAGTGGTTCAAACAGTCCGCTACCCTGGTGCCAAAGCCGGGAGCGAACCTTGCGGGGTCTACTGCTATGAAGCACTGCCCCAGGTCTGGGGATTCCGTCTGGTTGTGCGTCCAGGCCGGCACGTTGTGGGTTGAATTTGAGCCTGGAAACAGTTTCAAATCACAATAGGGAATGTGCATGTATATTTTTTTTTTATCTATCTATCTTGTTGTGTAAACCGTGTGGTAAAATCAGTTTTTGGATATCATTAAAAATAACAAAGATATAAACGTTTAAAGTAGTCTGTTAGACAGAGATCGGACGTGTACCGTGACGTCACATAACACGATTTCATACTAAATTTCGTTTTGCTAGAAAGAGATAGATTACAAACTTTGACCGCTCATATCTCGCTCATTTTTCAACAGATATTGATAATGTTCTCGCCATTTCCTTTATTTTTCATGTTTTCAGTCTAGTATCATATTATTATATTTTAAGTTATTTTTAAGTTTTATGCATATTCCCTATTGATTATTTAATTCCAGAAGGATGTAAGTTTCTTTTGAGTTGTAAACGAGAGTTTATATCAGACAATATTTTTATCTTGTTTAATTTTTTTTTGGCTCTCTAAAGTGATGAATACCAATTCCCTTTAGTATTTCGTGCTGTGTACTTTTTCACGAGAAAATATAAGTTTCATTTCAGGAGATAAAATTTTGAGCTGCACCGGGCTGCGTACCGCCGCTCTTGTAATAAATAAAGTTTAATTTTGAATAGCTATCATAAAAACTGCGCGCTGTGTCCCGTCGTATCTCGTTTCGGTGAAAGCTGACCCTTATGCCAAATAACTTACGGTCTGTTTCACCTATCTAGATAAGTTTCGGATAGGTTTGTACACAAGATTGACTCTGCCACTTGACATAAAGAACAAATGGCAATTTTGATAAAGTATCAGAAGGTAGGAAACAGGTTCTTATGCCTTTTGCTAAAACAAGCAAAAGGTACTGATGTGCCTTTCAGTTGATTCTCAATAATTGTGCTAATGAGAGGTAGGTAACCTCATCAACAAAGGCGCAGTAACAGTTGAACATAACAATAAAAGTTAATGAAAGTGTTAAGCTGAAGTTCTATGTTACAAAAATCGTGGTCTAAAAAATGTTACTCATTTCAAAATAGAAGAAATATAATAGAAATAGTATTTATTTCGTAAAAATGAACGCAACAAAAATGAACTAATTAATGACAATACAAGTTCCTACTTTACCAAATTGGTGTCGGAAAGGAATGTAAGGAAATCATATAAAGGCCTGAATCTAAAATAGACCGAGACAGAGAAGTTCTTAATGAATCTACTCGTAGAGTGTATATGAGATTTAAGACTTTTATTAAAGGTTTCAAGAATAAGTTTCTAAATAATATATTTAAAAGAAACTAGCTTTTTACCGCGGCTCCGCGTATATGTATATAGTATCGGGTATCCCACAAGGTACTTTTTCGGGATGAAAAATAGCCTATAATCCAGAGCCTAAACTACTACCACACCAAAATTCCATCTAAATTCGTTCAGTAGTTTTTGCTTTAAAGAGTAACAAGCATCCATCCATCCATCCTCACATTTTCACATTTATAATAGTAGTAGGATTACCAGATAATCCACTGCATAATACTTCCACCATCGCGCTCAGCCCGAACCCCTTGTAGCCGCTAGTTTCCTCCAAACCTCCGAGCGGCAGCAGTCGACCAGTGTCAAATGCCTGAAAATAGTTAATAGCAACAAATCCTTTAAAAGAAACATAAGTAACGATTTAAACATTTATAATCTCAGCTTTTCGTAGCATTTTATTTACCGAAAACTTGTCGGAGCATCGACTTAGGCCTCTTTTTACAAACTTACCACTTGCGGGTCTGTAGCTAACTTCCCATCAGGCCCTAACGCCCAACCAGGAGGCACGGGCTCGCCTTTATGTATTAGAACTTCAATCTGAAAGTGAAATTTCATTCATCATTTAAAAACCAAATTTACTCTCATCGTATCTCTGTACTCGTGTATTGAGCCATACTGAACAAAGTTGTTATGTTAGTATTAGTAGCTTTCTACAGCTGGCGATATATGCAGCCTTGATATTTCGCTCTCAACGCCGTTAAAGTAGTTTCACTTCAATAAGAGTATGTATATAAATTTGTGAAAAATCTTTAATCTTTATACAAATAGAAGACGCAGCAAAATGTGGTTATGTATGAGTTATGACATGTAGTTACAATAAGCATATTAATATATGCATAATTTGCACACAATTACTTGGAGTTTTCACACCTGACAAGTATCGGGTTATTATCATAATTCTGTTTTACATGAAAAATCTATTTGAGAGAATTTTATGTTTAATTTTAGTGGAATTTGCGTTCTGGAACCCTACCTTTCCCATAGCGGCTGCTGTGGTGGCCATGTCAAGCACGAGAGAGTCACCGTTGTCAGCCGGCGCCGCCAGGGATATGGGGTTCGTTCCGGTCGCACTCTGGAATTTAGGTAAAGAAAATCAATTATGATTGTAGGGCATAAACTATCTCACATCTGATAAGACTAGAACTACGAGTTTTCACAGTCTGTTTTTGTGCCTGTGTTTCATAATATGGTCATTTCTCAGCCAAAACCGAAAACGATATTAAGATAATATACACGCGAAAATGTTTTATTTTACAAAAATCAGCGTTTTTTTTTTAAATACCGATTCGACGATACACACGATGGAGTAAATATATATATAGAATGAAAATAAATTTTGACTCACCTTCGGTCGGTGGCAAAAGGCAAAAAGCGTTTCCAAAGATCTATTGACACCATGTAACATGATTTCATACAGACAACAAAGATAAAGAGGTTAAAGGTAAACAACTGTTTTGGGACAATAACATCACTAGTCAGTTTATATTTATCTAGAATTAGAAATCAACACCCAACGCTATCTACATAATAATAATATATTGTCCATGATACTGCTTTTAATAAACTACAATTTTTATAAAAATGTATAACTTGACTACGCAAATTATACAGCCTATATTAACCGGTCTGTTATAACGATGTCATGGGGTATCCCAACTTACCTGTCCCGGCTTCCCTAGCTATTACTGTCCTATCCCTTGCCCTCCTGGGCGGTAATATCCTACATTCCCTATTTCGCACTCTAACTTACCAATCTTCCTTTCCACACCACCTATCCTTCCCTTTTCCTATTCCTACCCTCTCCACCAATCCGTAGAAACGCAATAGATAATCAAAAATAATTTAATTATCCAAAATGGCGGCGATGTGGTTCGCCACCCATCACGTCTCGTTTCTCGCGGAGGCGAAAAGCGGACCATGGAGAGACGCTTGGCTACGTTGAATGTAAGAGGAGGAATGGATGGCAAGAATGAAAGTGGACGAAGCGAAAGAAGTATGTAAGGATCGTAGCAAGTGGAAAGAAGTGGTCTCTGCCTACCCCTACGGGAAAGAGGCGGTCCTGCCTACCCCTACGGGAAAAAGGCGTGATTATATGTATGTATGTATGTTATAACGAATCTATTGACACTTTATTTATTAAAATCGGGCCAGTAGTTTTAGTGCTACGCTACGGTGGAAAAAACGTAGGTATACATAGATTGCAAAAATCATCACTCTTTCTTTTGGTTTCGCCGTAGTCGGGTAAAAAGTATATTTTAGATGAATTTAAATCATACCTTATTGTTTCAATGTCATGGGATACTCATCCCAACTTACCTGACCGGTAGTTGTGGTATAGTATACGGGTATGCGACCCCGGCTTCCCCAGCTATTACTGTCCTATCCCTTGCCCTCCTGGGCGGTAATATCCTACATTTCCTATTTCCCACTCTAACTTACCAATCTTCCTTTCCACACCACCTATCCCATCCTTTCCCTATTCCTACCCTCTCCACCAATCCGTGCGAACGCAATGGATAATCAAAAAATAATTTAATTATCCAAAATGGCGGTGATGTGGTTCGCCACTCATCGTCACGTCTCGTTTCTCGCGGAGAAGAAAAGCGGACCATGGAGAGCCGCTTCGCTACGTTGAATGTAAGAGGAGTAATGGATGGTAAGAATGAAAATGAACGAAGCGAAACAAGTATGTAAGGATCGTAGCAGGTGGAAAGAAGTGGTCTCTGCCTACCCCTACGGGAGAAGGCGTGGTTATATGTTTGTATGTATGTATGTATTATTTCAATTAAGCCCACTTGCGTAGATGTGGGTTAAAGTTAATCCTGGGTTAATCGTGACTTCAGCTTTCTCTTTCATAAGACGAATAACGAGAGACATAACGTGATAACCAAGGGTCAACTTTAACCCAGGTCTGCGCAAGTGGACAAGAGCGAAAATATACCTGTTTTGACCTCGTAGGCACCATGATGGGTGCGGAGTTGGTGAAAGCCATTCCAATCAGACCCGCCTTCTCAGCCTGCAGCGCCCAGTACCCAGCCATGCCGAAGTGGTTGCATCCTGATATATTTCCAATCGACATGTAACAGATCATTATAATATTAAGGATCATATTTGCAAAGCAAAAACTTTGTACTCCGTTTTACAAAAATAAACGTAGAAGTATGAAATTCGGCACAGCTAAAGTTTATATGGAGGAGGAGAGCGCTGCACCAAATTTTTTACGATAATGCTTAAAAATTGGCTATATTTATACACTTGTAAATCCTCTGGTGTTGCAGTCTAATGCCCATGGGTGGCAATCGCTTACCATCAGGCGATCCATAGCTCGTTTCCTGGTCCACTTTACATACGTTTCGCCGCCACCCATCCCACGCCGCACTCCCTCGCCTTCCTCACAGCCACATCCATGCAGAAATGGCCGACGGTCGCGCCGAGACCATTGCAGCCATCCACCCACGCCGTGGCCGCCGACTCTTGGAGTATAAGTGGCTTAGCCGCTGGCTTGGTCGCACCGTTCTTGATGTCGTTTAAGTACAGCTCTAGAAACACGACAATTATTATGAGCCTGAAGTTAGTTATTAATTATACAACGTGTCCCGACAGCTACATCGGAGCCTTTAGTGGTAAAAAATAACTACTTATTATTTATTCTACAACGATAGAAGAGAACGTTTGCTAAAATAAAATACTACACTCATATTGTTATAACTTCTAAACTATTGCACTGAGAGTTTAGAAATTAGGGTTAGTGTTTAGGGTTCTGTATTTTATTTTAGCAAACGTCCTCTTCTATCGTTTTAGAACAAAAAACAAGTATAGGTATGGCCTAGATTTTTCACAAAAAGCAAATACCTAATTTAAAAAATACACGAAAAAAATAACTATATTTTTTTATTAATAGGGTACTGGATCATATAGTCACAACCATGGTCTGTAGCCCTCCCATCTTCAAAAGTCAATAAAATAATTTAAATCCAAAACTAACCGAGTCTATTCAGTCCGTGGCTAAAGTGGCCCGTCAAGTCTGCATGTACCAGGAGATCAGAGTGCGCCTTCGCCTCTGACGGCGGAGCTCCCACAGCTACCAGGCTCTCAACCATGAACCTCCTCACCTCATCAATACACACTTCTGGCATGGCGACGCGGACACTAATGAATTCTTATCAGCTGACATTTGATTTTATACTGTAATCAATTAATCATCAACAAAGTAACCAAAACGTGCGTCGTTTTGCTATTAAAGCATAATAATAATAGACATAATAAAATTATTAGGCATGTATTTAAACTTGCGACAAAACAATTAAATTTTGGATGTGAAAATACCCAATATTGAATACTAAATTACCAAGTTGGCGAAAGAATGTAAGAAACAAAAAAAATACTAATCTGGTGACTAAATAATACCACTGAATTTTCCAAACTGGCAGACAGATTATGTTTTAGCGACTAAATAACCATCTTGGCGACAATTTGTGAGTACACATTTAATTTAAGAATAGGCACATATATTTTCCCTGATGTAGGTAACTCAAAAACCATACAAGCAGCGAAACGAGCGCACACAAAAAAACCATAAAGGAGCGTACAAAATTCCCAATTTTTTATTTTTCTCGGTTTTAGGGAGGTGTAGATTATTGTGTAGATTAATTTTGAAATTTAAAAATGGCGGATATTTATTTTTCGTAAAATTGATATGGGTGTCGTTTACCAGGTTTTTGGGAGTGCTGGATACGAAAATGACATTCGTTTTGAAATTCCAATATGGCGGACATACTTAATTTCATAAAAATAATATGGGTGTCCTTTTATTGGTTTCTGTGGGTGCTGATTACAAAAAAGTCATCCATTTTAATTTTCCTTAGTAACCCAACAACCTCATATTTTCTTTATGATGGGAGAAAAAGAAATTTGAAAATCCTGAATTTTCCAACATTTCTATAGCTTTATACATATAGGAATGTATCTCAATGTAGAGCATTTAATATTTTTTATAAAGTTGATTCTATCTCGGAAACGGTGCATCCTATTGAAAAAATAATGAAAATTTCGCCCCCCTTTGAAACCCCGCAACATCATATTTTCTTCGTGATGGGAGAAAAAAAAATTCATAAATCCTGAATTTTCCAACATTTCTATAGCTATAAACATCCGTCGAATCTCAATGTACAGCATTTACTTCTTTTTTTATGAAATTGATTCTACCTCGGAAACGGTGCATCCTATTGAAAAAATAATGAAAATTTCGCCCCCCTTTGGAACCCCGCAACATCATATTTTCTTTATGATGGAAGAAAAAATTTTTCGAAAATCCTGAATTTTCCAACATTTCTATAGCTATAAACATCCGTCGTATCTCAATGTACAGCATTTACTTCTTTTTTTATAAAATTGATTCTATCTCAGAAACGGTGCATCTTATTGAAAAAATAATGAAAATTTCGCCCCCCTTTGAAACCCCGCAACATCATATTTTCTTCATGATGGGAGAAAAAAAATTTCGAAAATCCTGAATTTTCCAACATTTCTATAGCTATAAACTTCTTCGTATCTCAATGTACAGCATTTACTTCTTTTTTTATAAAATTGATTCTATCTCGGAAACGGTGCATCCTATTGAAAAAAATAATGAAAATTTCGTCCCCCTTAGGAATAACGCAACATCATATTTTCTTCATGATGGGAGAAAAAAAAATCGAAAATCTTGAATTTTCCAACATTTCTATAAATTGATACACCCCTCGTATCTCAGTACAGCATTGTCATATTTTTTTCTATAGTCGCTTCTATCTCAGAAACGGTGCATCCTACTGCAAAAGTAATGAAAATTTGCTCCCTCTTATTAATCTAGAAATCGCATATTTTCTTCATGAATCGCATAAAAATTCATGAATCCTGAATTTTTAAAAATTTCTATACCTACATAGCTGGTACTTTGAACTACATAACATACTGAAATAATAATCATAAATCCTAGTTAGGATCCCAAAGATCTTTTAATTTAGTATTCATATTCATTTTCCGAAGATTGAATATTTTCCATTTTGGAAAATGAAATTGGAAGACAATTTTATAAAAGAAACCCAGAATTCCCAGAAACCGGGAAAAGGACAACCTTGTTAATTTTAATAACAAAAATTTACGCCATTGTGGAATTACGAAACAGATTTTATTTTCATATTATTCTGCACCCCCAGAAACCTAGAAAATGACACCCATGACAAAGAAAAACATACTCCAACAGTAGGTATCCAAATATAGGATTTTCCGTAGACTGCAAATTGAATTTTTAGCAGCCATTAGTTTATCAACCAAATCTGGTTTTATAGCTGCTTATATGGTATAATGGTCACCAACTCGGAAATTAAGTCACCAACTTACAAATGTCGATGCGAATTTGGATTAAATTTCGCCTCTTTTTATCTGCCGACTTTAGAATTTTTTGTCACCCGAGTGTTTTCGCCAGTTTAGTAATTTAGTCGCCAACATATTAATTCGCTGCCAAATTCAGTAATACAGTATGCTCACGTGTAGCCGCCAACTTATTTTTTGTTCGCTCGATTAATTATATCCCAAATTATTACAACTAACTTTTATAATAGTACATATAATAATAAATGTTTTACTTTCTATGAAAACATTCCTTTGGGTTTATCAAACTCTGTTACGCCCAAAGGAATCACCGTCGGAGTATATCTATAATCCCAATCACACCTAAAACAGTAAGGAGATAATATTTTTTTTTAATGAAATTTTGACGACCTCTTTGGTTGAGCGCTCAGTGCTCAAGCTGGAGGTCCCGCGTTCGAATCCCGGCAAATTAACAAAAAAAATCCATGTTCCTGGGTCATAAATGTGTATTAAAGATATATATAATAAAAAATATTTAAAAAAATACAAAAACCGACTTCCAAAGTATAAGCAATAACATTCTTAAAATCACTAAAAAGTATAAAATAATTCTTAATGTCGAAATAGTTCCATTTTAAATTCTGCTAAAATTTTACAATTTTTCTACTCAATCTTCTTATTTTTGAAGTCGGTACCAGCCAATTTGAACGTGAGTTCTTTAAAATATTATTTGTACTTATATACATATAAGGACGTAGTTGTGTTAAAATTAATGATCTGTTTTATTGAAGGATTTATACAATTATTTGGGCTGGTACCGACTTAAAAAATAAGAAGATTGAGTAGAAAAATTGTAAAATTTTAGCAGAATTTAAAATGGAACTATTTCGACATTAAGAATTATTTTATACTTTTTAGTGATTTTAAGAATGTTATTGCTTATACTTTGGAAGTCGGTTTTTATATTTTTTTAAATATTTTTTATTTTTTTCTTTTCAGTGATATTATAATATTATTAACTAGTACCTGGGAGACCGAGCTTTGTTCGGAGTTTTCATAGGACGATGAAATATTTAAAAATAAATAAAATTGAGAAAAGAAATAAAAAGGTTCACAAAAATTTTTATTGACCGGGTTTCGAACTCGAGGCCAATTCGTAAACAACGTATAAATTACCATTCTACCATCCAGCTGAAGCTACATTTTATGGCGGCAAAATGTACGGTTCCCACAAGATTTCCTTTTGCGCCCACGAAGTAGCGAGTAACGTCTACTATAGTTTAAATTATGTGTTTTCAATGTCAATTTTAAGCACTTATGCATATAACATCTCCATGAAGTTGTAGTGACACCCTCGCGGGGGTAGTCAGGGAAGCTTCCTGTGACCTCAGAATGTCGAGATCTGATGAGAATTAGATTTTTGCAAAACGGGGTAAAACCAGTATCTTCCCGATTTTTTGAAAATCTTAGATTTTCTTAGCGGGAAGTTAAAAATAATCCCCTTTTGTCTTGTTCATTCATTGCATGAACTACTAGACAAATTTTCATAAATCTTGTGTATTGTATTGACAGAAAAAGTTGCGGGGAAATTAAAAAAATGTTTAGAAAATCATAAGCATTGCTTTTAAGAGTTTCCTTGATTCCTCGTGGATCCCATAGTTATCATTATCCTTATTATCAAATGTAACACTTTTAGTAGGAAGGTATATAAGCTTGGCACAACATTTTACTTTTGAGTAGGTCTGAATCTGAATGTTCAAACAAATCGATATCACTTTAAAATACTATGAGAAATACCTATATCAACATAATATCATGATGTATGGTGTGATGATGGTTGTGGAGATGATGATTATTTAATAGTGACATTTGCTTGCAGTTCTTTTAACAATACGGAAATTTCCAAACGTGTACCTTTTAGGACTGAGGAGTGCTGTTGGGCCTTTTTGGATCCAGGATATACCTTGGCACAATATTTTACTTTTTGGTAGCTATGAATGTTCAAAGGAATTGACATCGGTGTAAAATACTATAAAAATACCTATATCGTCATAATGTTTTCATTTTGTATGCTATGATGATGATGATGATGGTGGTGGTGGTGATGGTGATTATTATTTAAAAGTGGCATATGCTTACAGTTCTTTAAACAACGTTGAAATTTCCAAACGTGTATCTTTAAAGACTGAGAAATGCCGTTCAGTGGTTTTTTATCCAGGGTATACCTTGGCACAATATTTCACTTTTGGTAGCTGTGAATGTTCAAAGAAATCGATTTCGGTGTAAAAAAAACTATGAGAAACACCTAGATATCAACAAAATATCAAGGTGTATTGTGTGATGATGGTGGTGGTGATGATGATTATTTAATAGTGACATTTGCTTGCAGTTTTATAAACAATACTTAAATTTTCAAACGTGTATATTTAAAGACTGAGGAGTGCTGTTCAGCCCTTTTGGATCCCTGGATACCCTGGTATACCTGGATACCTTGGTATAACATTTCAATTGTTGGTAGCTGTGAATGTTCAAAGAAATCGATATCGGTGTAAATTACTATGAAAAATACCTATATCATCATAATTTATCATGATGTATGGTGTGATTATGATGGTTGTGGTGATGATAATTATTATTTAATACTGAAATTTGCTTGCAGTTTTATAAACATTGCTGAAATTTTCAAACGTATATCTTCAAAGACTGAGAAATGCCGTTCAGTGATTTTGGATCCAGGGTATACCTTGGCACAACATTTCACTTTTTGGTAGCATTTGCTCTAGTTACTTCAAAAAAAGTCAAAATCACTATCGGTGTCCCTATAAATTTTGAGAATTTCTCTCAATTCCTCATGGATCCCACCACCAGATCTACCATTTGATGACAATGGGACCAATTCAGGAGTTTTGAAAATCCATCCACAAACGGCGGAGTAATCGTGTAACATACACACAAAAAAAAAAAAAAAAACATACACACGAATTGTAAACCTCCTCTGGAAGTCGGTTGAAAATATTAAATATGTGCATAGTAGGTACTTATAAAATTATATCAAAGATTAAAGTATTAAATATATAATATCCGTTGTCTGGTACCCGTAACACAAATTCTTCCAGAACGTACGACGAGACTAGATTCACGTGGTGTGAAAGCGACCGTAGATATTTAGAAAAAAAGATATTATAAGTTTTTTAATTGTGTACTATTAGCCTAGGTCCAGTGCCTAACGAATACATTTATATATAGTTTAATACAATAGTTGGATTATGGAAATTACTTATCACTTACTATTTATGTCAATTAATATCATTAACCCATTATATTATTTTGATCTCAAATATACATGTTATTAATTTCTTATAACCTGAATGCAAGTTCTATCAACAATTAGTATTCACTATACTTAAATTGTAGCTAGGGAGCTGGTGGCTATTTATGATTTCACCCAAGGTCTAGTGGTTAGAGCTTTGCTTTCGACTCGGAGGTCGTGGGTTTGATTCCCGCATTGGAACAACAAAAAATGTTGTTTCTAAATTTGGTAAGGACAATGCAGACTGATCACCTGATTGTCATTTGTCTGACAAGAAAGATGATCCATGCCTCGGATGGGCATGTAAAAAGTCGGACCTGCGCCTGATCTCTCGTCAGTCGTCAGTCGTGTTGGTTATCCGTCTCACGGGGTTACGAGAGTAAAGGAAGAGAGAGTGCTCTTGAGTACTGCGCACACACTTGGGTACTATAAAATTACTTCTGCGTAACTGGCTTGGTAGCAATGAAACCGGCCACTGTCACCGAAATCGGTGTAGGAAGTTATTATTATTATTATTTCATCTTACTAAAACGTAATGTAGTCTGCAACTAGAGAAAAATGAGGGCGAGCTCAGCTAGCACGTATTTTTTAAAATAAATAAGTTACGACGAAATCCTTGTTAACAGCCTCCGTGGTCTAATGGTAACAGCATTAGCCCTTGACTCGGAGGTCGTGGGTTCAATTCCCGCATTGGAACAACAAAAAATGTTGTTTCCATGTTTGGTTATGACAATGCAGGCTGATCACCTGATTGTCTGACAAAAAAGATGATCCCTGCGTCGGATGGGCATGTAAAAAGTCGGACCTGATCTCTCGCCAGTCGTGTTGGTTATCCGTCCCACTGGGTTATGAGAGTAAAGGAAGAGAGAGTGCTCTTGTGTACTGCGCACATACTTGGGTACTATAAAATTACTCCTGCGTAACTGGCCTGGTTTCAATGAAACTGGCCACCGTCACCGAAATCGGTGTGGGGAGTTTATAAATGTGAAACTTTGTGAGGATGCATGTGTGATACTCTTTTTGATGGATGGATGTTTGCTACTCTTTCACGCAAAAAATTTGGTATGGTAGTAGTTTAGGCTCTGGATTAAAACAGGCTACTTTTTATCCCAGAAAAGTATAGTTTTCCCGCGGGACACTGGATAGTAGGTAGATTGTAGGCGGGAAACAGTTAGTCAACCTAAATTGCCGCTGACTCCCTTGCTATTATTATTATTATTGTACCTATAAGTCATCTGCCTATTACCAGTCCACAGATCCTGATGTAACCGCATCGGTGTTGGTAATGTCAAACACGTACAAGTCAAACAATGTATGTTTAATCATGTATTGTATATTTGTATAGTTATTCCTAGATGACAATAATTGTAATATATAAAGGGTGTATTTTTATCCGAATGATTTATAATTTACCCAACATCACACGGCACACCTCAATGTTGCGTACCTAAGTAATGACAGTATGCATAAATAAAAATGTATGTAATTTACAGAAAAATAATACTTTAAATTTCCTGACGATTCTCACTACATCCATATGTAGTGAGCGTTGTCAGACAATGCCGTACGCCACGTCGGCTTTGAAGGTCACGCGACTGCCGCTTAATATCGGTCGCGCGTCTATGAAGTTAGTTATTAATTTAAGGTTTGAAAGTGGCTCCAAATGGTTCGTTTAATATTACACACAGTGCTGCTCGCCAGTTCTGTTACTTAAACTTGGCTTGACACGACACTGCGTATCTAGATAGGATAGTCAACATTTAAGGTACACTACCGCCGATGTATCTTAGCGAGTCTGAACTTCGCGCAGAAGGTCGCGCAATAACTGTTTTTAAGTGTTTTCGTATTTATTTTATTTGTACTAGTTGGTCAACTGTATTAGGGAATTTTTATTAGTAGGTACATAGGTATATAAAAATAATACAATAACAGTTTTCTTCACGAGTTGTACATGCGCTAAAGTTCGCAGGGCCTATGTTCAGACCCGTCAAGATACAGCGGCCGTAGTGTAACATGTTATGTATATTTTGGAACGAGAATCGAATTATGATATTATCCTTGAATATGTTTTGTTTTGTTTACAAGCCATAGATAAAGAGTTTAAATAAAAATGGGATGGCTAGCGGTTACGGGCTACGGTTTATGGATAGCGTACATGTATCACGAGAAACTACATTTATTTTCTTTATATAGTTAAAAATAAACATATTTTACTTTAATACGTTTATTTAAACATTTGCTATAGCGATTACTTTAAGATACTAACTTTTTTATGTTCATGAACGTCCTTGGACTTACTAATTTCCTCATGATCTCTTATTGGAAATCGAAAATCTTTTTTGTCATTACGAGCAAATACTTCCTAGGAAAGAACTTTAATTTAGGCATTATTGATTGCTTTTTTGCATCAATTGTATCATTAAAAAAAATACCTTATCTTTATCTACCTTGGTAGGTTAACCTAAGTATACCTACCAAAACATAAAAAATTAGGTCATCAAAATCATCAATTTAAATATTATCTTAGCTCAAAATATTAATTTAAATTTATTTTTGGTATATATCTAAAGACAGTTTTGACAATAGCACTATTTTATGATTTTACGTTTTAACTTCATTCGTGTTATAAATTCTGAAGCGCCTGTTACATTTAAATAGCAATGACTAGAATAACTAGAAACGACAAGTACATTTTACTGATTACGTAATCATTCTGTTTTATTTTAGGGTCTGTTTCACAATCAAGTTAATGATTACCTAAGTACGTTATGTATTTAATCAACAGATTACATAATTACAAAATAAAAATTAATTGAAAATTCATTTCTTAAATTAATTCTCTCTGGCTCGTCTTCAAAGACAATATGAAATGACGTTTAACGTTTTATTGAAACTAGTTTCTTGATAATAATTTAATTTAGTCGGCTCTGAAACGCGTACGGGAGTTTACACGTTTTGTCCAACATTTGTTCAATAATATTTTTTTCGTTTAATTTACAGTACTTTTCTTCACTGATCTTTTCATTACTTTAATAGGTATTTGGTGAGTTCATTTACTTTCTTTTTAGATATATAGCACGTAATTTAAACAGTCATAAAGTTACAAGAATGTCGTAATTGAGCGTGGAATATGTTTATTTTCAAACCAATTTGAAACAATTTGCTTGTATTAGGTTAAAATTAGAAATCAAAGGTGACATAATTTAAGTAGGTACCTAATTGTAAATAGGTATTATGGTGTAAAATTAATAGTACAAAACATTTTAAAAACACGTATATCTTAGAATTAAGATGTTGGTAGAGCTATTGTCAACAAACTAGTCCTTTTGATAGCTCGTGCAAATATTTAAAACGGATTAAAATAACTTTTTTTTTATTTATTTTTTTAAATAATTTATGTACACACAGTAAAACATTGACATTAAAAAATTAAAAACAGTAAACAGTTTTGTACAAAGGTGCTACTTATTCCAAATTGTAATTTAAAATATTGGATAAAACTAAAGACTTATAAAATATAATAATCAATAATATTGTATGACACTTTAATTAAAGTGGGTTTGATGTCAGGCTAGGCCCAAAAAAAAGCCCAAGTGTCTTACTCTCATGTATCTGAGTTGGTAGAGAGTTCCAGAGCTCAGCTGCGTGCAAGGAGTAGGCAAAAAAGTCAGTGCGATGGGAAGGAATATCTAGAAGGGTGCGTCTAAAGGGTCTACAAGATAAGTTGTTAGATACCTTATGTTAGTGCGTGATCTTTATCTTCAAGAGAAAGAGAGACCGGTTCCGGAACAGACCCTTGAGGTACACCTTTCTCAAAATTCCCAAAATATTTTTTTATTTTATTTTTTCGTGGCTTTTTTTATCTAAATAATAAAATATAATATATTTTTATTAGAGCTGTAAACTGTTGTCAACAAACCAGTCCTTTTGTTAGCTCGTGCAAATATTTAAAACAGATTAAAATTACTTTATGTTACTGCGTGATTTTTTGTTCAAGAGAAAGAGAGACCGGTACCGGAAGACTCTTGAGGTACACCTTTCTCAAAATTCCCAAAATATTTTTTTATTTTATTTTTTCGTGGCTTTTTTTATCTAAATAATAAAATATATATTTTTATTAGAGCTGTAAACTGTTGTCAACAAACCAGTCCTTTTGTTAGCTCGTGCAAATATTTAAAACAGATTAAAATTACTTTATGTTACTGCGTGATTTTTTGTTCAAGAGAAAGAGAGACCGGTAGAAAGACCCTTGAGGTACACCTTTCCCAAAATTCCCAAAATATATATTTTTTTAACTTTTCGTGGCCTTTTTTGTCTAAATCTATATAAATGCGAAACTGTGTCTGTCTGTCTGTTACCTTTTCACGCTTCAACCGCTGAACCGATTTTTATGAAATTTACTACAGACATACTTTGGGTCCCGGGAAAGGACATAGCATATTTTTTATCCCGAAAAAGTAGTGTTCTAGCGGGATAATGTATTTACGCGGGCGGAGCCGCGCGCAAAAGCTAGTAATAAAATATATATTTTTATTAGATATATTATAAGTCGCTTACGATTAAACATGATTAATGATAGGTTTCTAAACATATTTATATACCTACTAACTACAATACGTATAAACTCTAACTGGCGCTGAGTTTCTGAATCCCATCCATTCTCCAAACGGCATTCACGTTTTCCAAGATTACCTTCTAATGTGTACAAAAGTTAGTGATAGTTTTATTAACATTTTACGTATGGGCGTTTATTGTATGAATGAATGGAATTTACATTTCTGTGGTTTAACGCAAAAGAATAGTAAATATATAACATGATATTATGATCTTTATCTATTTATTTATTTATTTATTTAAAGTTAATTAAAACGGGTGACCCCAATTACATCAATTAACTAATAACTAAGTTCTTACACAAAAATAATAAAAACAAAAAAAATATTACAATAACATTAATATCACCAACAAACAAAATAACAAAACAACTTACAAAAGAAAATACAATTACATTTATTAACTAACTATAGAAGATACTCTTTCATACTTTCCCTCACAAAATTTCAAGCACACTCTCTTCACATCCATCCACTTATCAGCAAACACATCACATTCGGGATTGGTGGATATTATTAGATGTTGCCCGCGACTTTTTCGTACCGTACATTTTTCCGCAATATAAAGTACCTACCCTATACCTGGTCACCTCTATATCTGTGCCAAATTTCATCAAAATCAATCCAGTAGTTTCGAAGCCTATTCAATGCAAACAAAAAACTAAATTTTCCTCTTTTTTGATATTATCTATTACTATTATAATAAATAGTTTGCTACAAATTTAAGTCTTATCGTAAATAATAACAAGAGTTTATCGACTGTTTAATTAAACAAACATTATAGGGCATTGTTTAGCATTGAGAACTATTATTAGTTTGATAAACCCTTATGATATAATTAAGATGGACTATAAGTAGAGTATAACTAAGGAAAATAAGGTTAGTCGTTGTTTACTAAGCGTAGCTTGGTGGTGGACTGTTTCCAGTAATGCGAAGCAAAGAAATTAATAAAATACTTAGTGTCTAAGAACAATGGGATCTGAAGGAGAAGGTAAACAATCCTATTTTATAAGAAATTCGCGTGGAAAAATTATTTATTCCAAGATGGGCTTGTGATGAAACGTTTAAGCGCCAGTCTGCATAGCAGTCAAATAACAACATAATTGCCGTTAATAATTCTAATAATATTCTTTTCGATACATTCTTTGAAATTGCCTGAAACTTGAAAGTAATATAAAATATCGTGGTCAAAAATCTATACAGAAAAACCGAGATTCGACAGCGTGACATGTTGGCCGCCAATGAGTTCACTTTAAATCGTATTTAATGTCACCAAAATGGGAACCCCGAAATACGCCGGTTGCAAGAGTTATACATCACAATTCACAAAGCAGCAATTTATACAACATTTGCTCACGCCGCGCTGGTTTCTTATAAAAGTAGGAAGAGTCTACTCAAATTAAACACATATCTACTCAATGGTTTCAGGATACAAAATGGGTAGAGTAGCGACCACCGAAGCTCTGCGGTTCATGGTGGACTGCCTGAAGGCGGCGGGTGCGGCGGCGCGACCGGCGCAGCAGCAGGCGGAACTGCTGATAGAGGCAGACAGGCTGGGACATCCGAGCCATGGACTTAATAGATTAGGTACGTAAAATTAATTAATATTATGATTTAAAGCAGTATTCCGCCAAATAATACCCACAACCTGCAAGCAAATGTGTGAGTGCACGCATAAGCTAGTACTAATGAACTTTGTTCGCAGGTCCACTTCCTGAGGATGCTCCGGGTTCGGGGAGAAACGCGCATCGAGTTTTGCAACCTGCATGGTGGTGTGGGGCTTTGTACGATCTTGCTGACATTGTTGCTTTTGTGGTGGTGGTATTTGCACGATCTGTCATCTGAGTGCACGCATAAGCAGTGTGGGAGGAGGAAGGTGCGTTACGCATGCTTATGCGTGCACTCACACATTTGCTTGCAGGTTGTGGGTATTATTTGGCGGAATACTGCTTTAAATCATAATATTATAGTAGATTATGCACCAAAGGGATAAAGCAGTGTCTTACGTCACGGGCAGCATATTGGACCCTGAGCGTAACGAGAGACTCTAGAATTAACTCCCGAGCGTAGCGAGGTGAGCGTGTTATGTAGTCCTGAGTGAAGCGAGGGGTTCAAGCTGCCCAAGACGAAGACAGGCTTTATCCCAGAGGTGCATACTCTACTTTTTATACCTACTGCGAGGCAGTAAAAACCCAGGGCTACATAAATAAAACATTTATCACTTCGCTCGGCAGTTAAGTTTTGACTCTAGAGTCTCTCGTTACGCTCAGGTTCTAATATGCTGCCCGTGACGTAAGACACTGCTTTATCCCCTTGGTGCATAATCTACTATTATGCTATGGATTTCCGCAAAGTAACGCCTGATTCTATTAACTAGATTAGGTACGTGTTTATCTGCATGGTGGTAGCTTCAGATATATAATATACATATATCTGAAGTAGCGTAGAGTAGCGGTCTCTGAAGCTCTGCGGGTCATGGTGGACTGCCTGAAGGCGGCGGACGGAACTGCTGATAGAGGCAGATAGGCTGGGACATCCGAGCCATGGACTTAATAGATTAGGTACGTGTTTATCTGCGTGGCGGCTAGTAGCTACAGGTAGATATGAGTACCTACGTAATAGGCAGAATAGCGACCACTGAATCTCTGCGATTCGTGGTGGACTGCCTGAACTGCTGATGAATAAAGTTTTTCCGAAGTTTTCTGCATAATAAAGTTATTCCGAACATTCTTTTCTTTTGTAAATGGCCAAATTTTATTTTTCTGCCTAAACGTCCTGATAGAAGCAGTAAACCATATTATGGGCAGAATATTCGAAGATCCGTAATTGATTTTGAACAACCTTATAGTTTTAAGGTGCATTTCATGCCTATCACAATATGCCAAAAGAGTAAACTTACCTATTGTCTGATGAAAAACGGTTGTCGTTGGCAACGGACACCCGTAATGCTAGCGGAGCTACATGAGCTTCGCCGGCCATTTACATAAGAATACCGTCTTTTCTCATATGGTCAAAATATCCCTAATTAATTATATAATCCTTATATATTCCCAGAGTTCTATGTGAACGATATCCTCAGCGGCGACTGCAAGCCGAACAACCAGCCGACAGTATTGAAGGAGAACGCGTCGACCGCATGGGTGGACGCCAACTGCGTGCTGGGCGCCACCGCCAGCCACTTCGCCATGGACATCGCGATCGGGAAGGCCAGGCAGACGGGCGTGGGCTGGGTGTCGGTTAAAGGTAGGAACTACAAAGCGACATATTCAGCGGAATGTAAAATAATTACGAAGCACGCGTACACCGAGAGCCAACAAGAGACATTTTGAAATTACCTGATAACTGTCACTCGTCTTTTAAACTCATAACTAATTTCTGAGTAGGTCGTATCTAAAACTCTGCACTCACGTACACTTCCACGTAGACACTGTTTACTTTATTTCCCAGAATAAGATACCTTGGTGATTGGTCCTTGACGAAGGTGACGACTCTTGGGGTGTTTTTCTTGGACACTCATAATAATATAGTCCACAATCGTAAGCATAGAAATAAGAGACATAGTACACCGTTATACACTAACCCCCTTACAAATAAAAATATTTATCCAGTAGATAAGCAATGCAATGTTTTGTCCTTGTCTGTCAAGCGACATTTCCAACACATAAGACAAGGAAAAAATATTGTATTGCATAGATATCTACTGGATAAATAAAATAAAATAAAAATAGCTTTATTATCCCATAACAGAGCAGTTTAAATTTAGTATAATTATTATTATTTTACTTAATTTACATTAGTACAGTTAAATCTAATTATTTATAACATTATTTCACTCTATATAAGGGCCGCCTCTGGCGGTAAAAGCCTCCTCCAGATGTTGCCAGCTTTTTCTATCTCTAGATAGTCTCGTCCAAAGTGCTCCAGCTACTTCTGCAATGTCATCACTCCATCTTTTGGCTGGTCTGCCTCTCCTTCTGGTTTTGTAAATAGGGCTCCAGTTAGTAACAGCTTGCGACCATCTTCCATCTGTTGTTCTTTGAATATCACCGGCCCATTTCCATTTTAGTGTTAATATTTGTTTTACAGCATATTCTCTGGCCTTTGTTGTTTTTCTGATGTATGTGCTCTTAATCTTGTCTTTTAATTTTATACCCATGTAGCTTCTTTCAATGCCTCTTTGACATGATTTTATTTTATTAAGATGTGACTTTTTGAGCAGCCAAGTTTGACTTCCATATGTTAAGCAAGGTGTTAGGCATAAGTTCACAGCTTTTGTTTTTAGTTTTATCGGTATTTTTCCTTTAAATAGTTTCTTCATTGACCAATATTTATTCCATGTAATCTTTATTCTCCGCTCTATTTCTTTTTCTGTGCAGGATTTAAAAGAAATAATATGACCAAGGTACACATAGTCCTCTACATATTCTACTAGCTCTGACCCAATGAATATTTGTTTTTTATATCTGTTCGTCATAATCTTTGTCTTGTCTCTATTAACTAGAAGTCCAACAGCCTCACTATGGTGACAGAGAGAGTTTAGCATGTATTGCAGTTGTTCCGGGCTTTCAGATAAGAGCACAATATCATCTGCGAATCTCAGATGTGATAAGTATTTTCCATTCACATTTATACCAATGTCTTCCCAGTCTAGATTTTGGAATATGCACTCTAACACTGCAATGAACAGCTTAGGCGATAAAGGGTCGCCTTGTTTTACGCCTCGCTCTATATGGAATATCGGTCCTTTTGTCTCTAGTCGTACTCTTGTCCTGCTTTTTTTATATTTAGTTTTAATCAACTCTATATAGTCACTTTCAATGCCTTGATTTGTGAGTGCCTGCCAGATAGAGTGGTGCGATATAGAGTCGAAGGCTTTTGAGTAATCAATATAAGCTATATAAATTGGAAGATCATGTTCTGTATATTTTTCTATTATAAGTTTTAGTGTATGTATGTGATCGATTGTTGAGAAATTTTTCATAAACCCTGCTTGTTCGATCGGTTGCTTTTCATCTATAGCTTTGGTTAAGCGTCTAAGTAGAGTTGAAGAGAACACTTTATCAATACAAGATATCAAACTGATCGGTCTGAAATTTGTAATCAACTTTGGGTCCCCCTTTTTATACAGGAGCGCTATCTCTGAAATTGTCCAAGACTCTGGTATTTCTTTCTTTACTAAGATGAGATTAAATAATTTTGTTAAGGGTTTGACAAGGTAGTCTTTGTTCGCTTTTATCATTTCATTAGTTACCCCGTCGGGTCCCGGGCTTTTACCGGTTTTAAGCGTGCTTATAGATAGCTCTACTTCGCTCTCTATGAAAGGTGCAACCGAGTCTTCGTTAGTACCTGTTATTAAGGGCTGGGTGTTCTTTCTGTCTTCTGTATATAAACTTTTGTAGAAGTTGGTAGCTATCGTCATTATGTCCCGTCTGTGTGTAATAGTATTTCCTGAGATGTCTGTAAGTTGTGTCAATTGCTGTTTGGTATTGTCTATCTTTCTATATGCTTTTCTTACGCCTCCTTTTTCTTCTAGGTATTTGCTTAGCGTGTCTAGTCTATGGTTCTTAATATTTTCCTTTATTTATAATACTCTCGTACTTCGAAATACCACGGGCTCACAGAAAACCGGCGTGAAACAGCGTTTGCGCTGTGTTTCGCCGAGTGAGTGAGTTTACCGGAGGCCCAATCCCCTACCCTATTCCCTTCCCTACCCTCCCCCATTACCCTATTCCCTCTTAAAAGGCCGGCAACGCACTTGCAGCTCTTCTGATGCTGCGAGTGTCCATGGGCGACGGAAGTTGCTTTCCAGGTGACCCGTTTGCTCGTTTGCCCCCTTATTTCATAAAAAAAAAAAAAACTCTATATAACTTGCTTAATTTAAGTTTTTCTTCTTTTGATTTATTTTTCTTGTATTTGAGATCATATTTTTGTTTTATTAGTTCTTCAATTTCTGGCGTAATAATTTCTTGTCGTCTGGATTTCGTGTTCTGTTTTGTTGAGTTATTGATTAATAACATCTCAATTTTTTTATTAAGGGTTTGTATGTTTTTTTCACAACTTGAAAATGAAAAAGTGGAGTGCGTTGTATGAATATTTTGTGTCATAGTAATATTCCATAATAATAGAGCAAGCAAGTAGCTGCCTCTATCTTCAATCTTATATCCCTCTCTCCTGACCTCGGATATGCCTAGAATGTCCCATTTTATTTGAGATATTGCATATTCCAATTCCTTAATTCTAGCTTCATTTGCTAGTGAACGTACGTTAAATGTTGCTATGTAGTATTTATTTAAGTTTGGCGTATTTGGAGGGTGGTCGTCTACTACCCCCGCGGTGACGAGCCGTTCTGGGGGAGGTTTTCTAAGGTTGCTCTGACACGGTTTTATTGTTTTTGAGGATGCGGCATAATCAATCATCTGGGGTGGCTTTCTTGGTTGCTACTCATCGCAGGGTAGAGAGGATCCATCTAGCTCTAGGGAGAGTGATGTGCAACTATTTTCTTTGCTGAGAAAACTCTCCATAGAAGCTTGACTGCTCCCTGGTTTCCTTGTAAATATTTTATTTTTCTTGAGTGCTTGATGTTGTGTCTTTTCTCTCTTTATATTTTGGGCTTTGTTTGGTGGTGTTACTTCTAATATTCTTTTCTTGCTGTTTCTGTTTTCTTTTTCCTCTCGCTTTTGTCCTTTATTATTTTTTGTTGGTTCACGTATTATAAGTTTGTCATATCGTAGGTGGGCGATCTTCCCAGCTGCTTTTTCCTTTTTTAGTTGTTCCTGTTTTTTCTGATCTCTAAAACTTTAGGAGGAAAATCTTCTTTTATGTATAATATGTTGTCTGATTTTATGATTTTTTTTTTTTTCATTATGGCGTTTTCCTACCAAAAGCATGGATATAGTACCTATGGATAGAAGACTCCGAATTTTGTAATTGCTAAAAAGAACTGTATTACCTTAGTAATAGAGTGTATTTCACAATGCACGTATCATAGAGGCAAATCCGAGCCGAGCGAGATAGCCAGGAGAGAGGCTGTGTGTCTCGTTCTTGCATGTTGCCAACCAGAAAAATGTTGGTATTTATAAAAAGTAACTTGAAAAATCTTAGATAAAACGAGTGTACTATATTATTATTTTAACAAATGTTTATAACTATATCATATTCTAATTAAAAAAGTTAGAAATAGTCATATAATACTAAATAAAAATGCAGTTTACATTAAATCCTTTTCCTTCTTTTTTATTAGATGGTATCATTCGCAAGACAATAGATACGCCATTACACATATTTTATGCTGAACACCGGATAATATTAAATTTGAAAATAGTTTTTATTTCTTACTTCATGTATCTCCGTAACTATGTTTTTATTATTTGTTTGATGATTTAACAGTCAAAATGGTGAAAAAAATGTTGTATATATTCTTGTCGAAGTGAAAGTTCTGCTGGTTGCAATATTTCGTTTATTAGTAACATTAGTAAGTTAATTGTTAATGTTAATCTAGTTATTCTAGTATAAAAGTGTTAACATTATAGCAACTGACGTTATTAAGAGTTATAATTGTACTACGTTTTGTTATAAACTAGTCAGTAGCGACTCGCCTAGAATCGTAGTAAGTTAAGTACCTAGTTACTGAGATAAAACGTGTGAAGTCGAGTAAGGCCTTTAATGATAATATAATACAGTTTTTATAGATTTCCCAACAATGAAGAAATGCGACAAAAATGGCTCAATAGTGTTTAAGTAAGGCAGAGAATTACATAAAAATCTGTTATGTATATTAATGCAGCCGTCACTTCAAACCTTCTTGATTTTACACTATTCAATCTAGTCGACTTTTAAAGCCTCAGCTGTATGTCATTCAGTGTTTCACAATTTGTCTCACACAGCTTTGCAGTTTGCCACAGCAGAAAATATTATTGTCACCCTACTAGAAAGGGACACACGGCCTCTCTTCCAACCTCTCGCTCGGCTCGTTTTTTTGCTCACAGTAGTCGGTCCTGTTGTTATACTAGGTCCATTACCAAAAGTAGTTAAGGTCAAAACAATTGGTCTTATTTTGTTTTCTTGGTATTTACCCATTCTTTTTACCATCTGCAACTCTTGTCGATCACATGCCATATTTAATTCATTTTTTAGTGTACTTATAATTTTGGATTCTAACTCGTTATATGATTTTTCTTCTTCCTTTATTCCAAAAAATATTATATTTCTCTTTCTATTTTGCTTTTCTAAATTGAAGATTATCTTTTCGTAGTCTTGGTTTTTTTCCTTTATTTGATTAAGTTCTTCCTGCATTGAACCAAACTTCTCATCTATTTTTTCAGTAATCTTTGTTGTGATTCTATCTTCGAGACTTTGTAACGATTCAATACAGTCTTTTTTAATGTCAGTTCTCAGTTCTTTTAGTAGTTTTTCTAATTCAGACATTATTAATATTTTTTTCAATTACAGATAAAACTTAATTTTGCACTTCGTAATTTGTTAGGTGGTTCTGGTTTAAAGTATAGGTGGCGCCACAATATATTTTATTTTCAGCGCCCTCTGTGATTTGTTCTCCGTACTTTTACGTAATTAATCGATATACCTTTAGATCTTGCTTGGTAGTTTCGGCGTGAAATGATAGATGGCTGCACTGCGCTGCAATTTTCGGTTGATAATTTAATTAATATTAAGATTTTAGATAATATTTTGTAATAATGTTTTCACAGTTATTGTTCCAGTTTTTCACTTCAGTTTTGTGACTTTTATTTAGCACTGTTTTATGTTTGTCCAGTATATTTAGCAATAATTGACACTCTGTTTGGCGTTTTTGAATTGTCCGGTTTTCACTGCACGTATGATGTAATCTCAAGTTTTTGTCACTTTTATGATAGTAAGCACTACACGTTATTATTAAATCAGTTTTTTTTTGGTTTATACGATATTTACACTTTATTTGCTTAAATAATTGGGGAGCTCAATAAAACTCAAAAAATCTACTGGATAAATATTTTTATTCGTAAGAATTGTACATTCTTTCATTTTCCGCGATAGAAAGAGCCGAAGGAGTACTTAATCTACCCCTGTAACAAATGTATTAAATTCGAATTATTGTAATTTTGTATATTATTTTGTAGTGAATAATGTTCAATTTTGAATCATTATCTTACGCTTCGCGTCTCAGTGTAAACTGGGCCTCTAGTCAAGATGCTTTCGATAATAACGACGCGACGGCGAAGTTAGAAAACAAAATTTATGGGATTTGACATAACACATCGCAAGCGATAGGTATGTCATATAGCGATGACTTATGTCAAATCCCATACATTTTGATTTCGAAGTTCGCCGTCGAAATTATCGAATGCATCTTGACTAGAGGCTCTGACTTAACAGTTACTTTCGAATTTATGAAATTACTAAAGATGCTTTAAGGCCTTGTTTTACGTTTCAGGGTCCAACCACAACGGTATGGCTGGCTTCTGGGCGCGGAAGGCGGCCGAAAAGGGGTTAATTGGGATGGCTTTCACCAATACTTCCCCATTGTTGGCTCCGACTAGGAGTAAACAGGTGGGTAATTTAATTAAGCCCTTGACCTACCGAAGTATTTTTTACGTATTTTAATATTTCGGCTATATTATGATCTACTGCTTATGTTAGGCAGAAAAATAATTAAAATTTTCTAAATAAATATTATAGGTAGGTAGGTAGGTATAATCTGGGCTCAAATGATCTTTCCTCTTTATAATGATGTAGATTCATCATCATTTACCTCAGACAAACAGCGTAATGTAATTTTATTTAGGGCTGATTGAAGTGTTTGCTGCCTTTTAAATCACCAGCTTGATTTAAAAGGCAGCAAACATTGGTAACATGTCGCTTCACTTTCAATCCAATCAAATTAAAATGCAATTATAAAAGTCTACTTAAATACGAGAATTGAGGTTCTGGTATAAAATATTTACCTATTCAACAGTTTGTTCTTTCCAAATTCCAGGCAGCCCTAGGAACGAATCCCATATCAGTGGTAGCGCCCGCGTCCAAGTGTGAAACTTTCTACTTGGACATGGCGACTACTTCTGTTGCTGTCGGCAAGGTAATCCTTTCTTTATATTGTAAAATATATAAATGTAAGTGTGTTTGTTTGGTTTTTAATTATACTAATTTTAATTATTATCTAGATAGAGATGCAAATGCGCAAAGGAGAGCCTTTGCCGAGCGGGTGGGCACAGGGCCCCGACGGCAAAGAAACTACCGACGCAGAACTGGTAATATCATAGACCTCTATATTATTATACAATATAGAGTATATACAGAGCATATCGATGCTAAAAATGTCCTTTCTTTGAGTGCCCTATTCTATGGGGGCACTCGAATTTTACATTTGATTCTGTAATAGGCATTGATTCTGTAAATTACGACAAAACAAACGAGTTCCTAATAAAATATACGATATAAGATTAAAGGTAAAGGTAGATTTATATCAGTTGTTTTTAATTAAAGTAAGCACGTAATAGAGCGAAGCGAGGGAGTTATGTAGAGTCCTGAGTGAAGCGAGGGGTTCAAGCTGCCCAAGACGAAGACAGGCTCTATCCCAGAGGTGCATACTCTACTTTTCATCCCGCCTGCTCGACAATGTATCGGATATATATCACGCAATCTCAACGTAAAGCATGTTATTGACTCCCAAGGGAGATAATGTTGTATGAAACTCCCAAGGGATTAAAGTGATTTGAATTTGGAACGATAAAATTTGTATGAAAACTCCTAATAGATACGTATCTATCATAAAGTTTTTCAATAATAATATGGTATTGCTGAGAGTTTATTCGAAAATCGAACTGGCCACCTATAATTTTAACATTATCACGTGTCAAAATCGTCAGCCACAAGTTCCTGAATCTTTAAGTACCTACAGTGCTCAAATTTTGGCTCAAATAAATTCCACGACAACTTCCATAATTATGTATCTAATTTTAATTTTTTTTTTCTAATTTTTCTAATCGGACATTGTCGAGCAGGTGGTATGAAAAGTACATTTTTCATAATATCAAAATTAAAACCTTGCAATGTTTAGTTCGTTCGCTTACATTATAGTCCTGACAGTCCCGGATCTATGGGGAGCAACTGGGGGCACTTGCCCCGGGCGGCAGTTTCATGGGGGGAGGGGGGGCAAATCCGCCAAATCCTTGAGACGAGTTTTTCGAAAAAGTCGTAGATCCTTCACTGAGTCCTAACGGTTATCAACAATTGATGTCACTTTTTCGTTTTATGAAGAATTTTTATGGCTTATTAGATATTATATTCTATAGTCAATAAATAGTATAATTTTAAGGGTATAGCCCACATTAAATTACTCTGAAACTTTTTAAAATTAGTAACTACAATTTCAGGCCTTCGAAACAAAATGCCTCATGCCGCTAGGCGGAGGGGAACACACTTCTGGCTACAAGGGCTACGGTCTGGCAGCCGTGGTCGAGATGTTCTGTGGAATGTTGTCTGGTATGTATACAGTTTCTTCTTTCTTAGATTAGATAAATAAGCTGGTTACTGGCTAAGAACCTACTATTATCATAATGTAGTGAACCAGTGGCGTAGCGTGGGTGTCTGCCGCCCGGGGCGGACGTCAATTTTGCCGCCCCCTTACTTAGGTTTTGCCGCCCTCTTACTTAGGTTTTGCAGCCCCTTTACTTAGGTTTTGCTGCCCCTTAAAAGTGATCCCCGTAATTGAGACCATTCGTTATTAACCACACACAGCTGATTGAATTGATATTATTTAGGTAAAGACTTTGCTTTCGGTTTAAACACAGCTGATTCTGTGAGGTTAATGACCTCAGCACCTGCAAGATCGCAATGTAATTTAATTTATTAGAAAAATTTTAATTATTTTATCTGCCTAAATGTCAATTTACATAAGCAATATGATATGCCCAAAATATCTATCTGTAATTGATTTAACCAAACCATACATATTACCCGCCTATTAAATTAAATAGCCAATGTTCCTCGATCAATGTCGATCACTCAGAAGTAGTTTCGTAATCTGAACCTCAATTCTCGTATTTAAAGTAGACTTCATTTTACTTTGATTGGATTGAAAGTGAAGCGACATGTTACCATGAACGGATTTTATGATGTTTCGATCAATCAGAGCGCGTTTCAAGCTGGTTTAACGTTCATAAAAACACCGTTTGAGAGTTTAAGCGTTTCGGGACTTGATTGTAATTGTATTAATGCAGGTTTTGTGGTAATAGTCATACTCTTTACAGGCTCCAACTACGGTCACCACATCCGCTCATGGTCTCACAGCGGAGACGGCGGTCCGGCGAACTTGGGCCACTGCTTCGTCGCGGTCAACCCGGACAACTTCGCGCCTGGCTTCGGAGAACGACTCACTGACTGTATGCAGCATTGGCGACAGTTGGAACCGGTAAGACAGGTCAAAGGTGTTTAAATTCGTGACATTTTTGTGACATGACGTGATAGCTTTTTGACACGACAAGAACCGTAGGGCTACCAAGCGCCGCCTGGTGACATAAAAAGAACTGAAAATTCTTATTGACCGTTTTTGACACCACTTACGCCACCAGATGACGCTTTGTGTGCGTTGGGTCTGCCCCCTAGCGGCAGAAAAAATATCGAACACCTTCATTAGTGAGCAAGTCCCAATTGTTATTCTCAAACTCAATTTTTTTATTTCCATATATACTTAGGATAATATATTATATTACTTACTATAACCAATAACTTATAGAATTGTCCTACATGATGCCTACCAATGTAGACTAATCTAGTAGGTACCTGTGTCCTGAACACTAGGCACTCCAAAGACGGAACCACAAGCTGGACCCAAACCTATCTTCTATCCTTCAGAGTTCAGACAGTATTTTTTTAAATTACTGCTGCCTTTTAATAGCAGCACCAATGATACTGGTTTGTTCTTCACACAGGCTATAACAATAACATTACTAGCTGGCCCGGCAAACGTTGTTTTGCCTTATATAAGAAATAGATTACGAGTATTATGACCAATTCTCAGACCTTTGAAAACCTTTCTCAGGCAAGCTAAGGCTTTTCGAGAGCTGCTTGAGTTGAGTAAATAAATAAATATATTATACCTAATACAGTAAATAAGTACTTTCTGCTGGAGTCTGCTTGTACTTATAAACTTAATAAGCAAAGGCGCCATAGTGTCAATCGAGAAGCACAGCTTGTAAAAGGCTAAAAACTCATATTAATATTGGAAATATGATTCATCGTAAAAAACGACATAAAGATTTCAACATTTAACCCTAAAATACTCCACGACGAAGATGGTTTTTTATAATTTATTTTCTTAAGACGGATCACAATCTACCGGTCCTGGCGCCGGGAGACAAGGAGAAGAGGGCAGCGGAGATCACCGACGCGTGCGGCACCGTGTCCTATGTGGAACAACAGATCGAGTCCAGCGCGGCTTTGGCGGAACGACTCAAGGTCAAGCCTATGAGGGTGGAACAGGAGAAATGTTAAATTCAGTGATATATAATGTCACCGTAAAATTGTAAAAACCGTTAGATTGTAATAAAACTAGTGAAATTGTAAAATGTTTATAGACTTCCGACGCTAATATTCTGCCTATAATTTAACACATTATATTTTTTCGTATGATTATAAATATATAGTAATTAAATATCTTTCGCCATATTTTTACTATCTCGTTTGTTATTTTACAATCTAACCGTTTTTACAATTTCACGGTGACATATACAATACGTTCATAGTTATTTTACCTCTGACAGGACCTTTATGCCGACGACATAAGGCTGGGATTATATACTTCGGAATCCGGACGTCGAGCTATGACATTGACATTTGACTCGGCAATGTGTTCGATTTTCAACTTTATTGTATTAGAGCAGAGCTCTATTTTCTATGCTCTGAATTTTAACCGTCGTTCCGGATTCCGGAGCAGATAGTCCCGGGCTTTCTATAAGTGTGATCCATTTTTACAATTTCGTTAGTTATTTTACAATCTAACGGTTTTTATAATTTATGGTGACATATACAATACGTTCATAGTTATTTTACCTCTGACAGGACCTTTATGCCGACGACATAAGGCTGGGATTATATACTTCGGAATCCGGACGTCGAGCTATGACATTGACATTTGACTCGGCAATGTGTTCGATTTTCAACCCTATTGTATTAGCGCAGAGTTATATTTTCAATGCTATGAATCCGGATTCCGGAGCATATAGTCCCGGGCTAAGGATCAAACTCATAGAAACTCCGAGGTAAAATAGCCCTCAACGGACTATCTACATAATTGTTAATGTCAAACATCTAATCATGTGACCTGGCGCGATAATATGTTCCTTCTTGAAAGAAGAATATACATAGAAACAAGGAGACTAGAGAAAAGAAAAACAATGTTTTTAAGGGAGAAACGTCGACAAAAATAATTGATTGATAGTAGATCTTGAGCTCATCGTCGAAAATGGAGGTCATCGCGAACAAGCATTGGACCACTGCAGATCGCTAGGGGCCTAAAAGTTTGGTATAAAACTTTTGCAGCGCAAAAACTATTAATTTGACGTAAAACTGCTCATAGCATAAATTGTAGGAAATTGCATTTAGTTAAATTTTGCTGAACAAACTTGTATCAAAATAGTTTTCTTGTTCCTTATCTATGACCTTTTTTTACTCAAAAAATCTTCACACATTTTGGTCAATAAAAAAAAATCTGCCAGGCTTAGAACCGCCAGACCGGCGATTTCATATCAAACTTTTAGGCCCCTAGCGATCTGCAGTGGTCCAATGCTTGTTCTCGATGATCTCCTTTTTCGACGACGAGCTCTAGCTCTATAGTTACAAAACTGACTAGAATGGCGGTAGTTACAAGGGTGTACCTATGCTACGGTACTAATAGAGCAATAAGAGATGGAGTGAAGAGTTGAGTTTAGTTAAACATTTTTAAAGGATTTAGTAGAATGTAGTTAAATTCAAATTACTCTCAAATTGTGCCGCTTTCTTTAAAATTTTCATAATTGATACAGCAGCGACACCCCTATAACCTTTTTATAACGGACACTTTCGTGATGCCAGATGGTGTTCCTTTCCTCTAGTCTCTATGCATGGAAGGTACACCAAAGTCAATAGGTTTTTTTTTACTTTGGTTGTGTTTTTGGTCTTTTTTTGTACGATGGGTGGGTTAGCTTTAAGACATCTCTTTCTTCCCCATTAATACTTAACTATATCATAAATGAGAATACGGAACGACATAATATTAATAAATGTCTTCTTCTCTAGCTTATTAGCTATTATATTAGCCAGGTATCTATGCAATTTAAAGTTGTTAATCTGGCCATTACATGTACATGTAAGGCCATTACAAGCGCCATACTTACAGTCCAGTGCAGCCTGCAAATCTAAGGCCGCGGACTTGTAGGAAAAAATTATAATTATGAATGACACTGACGGCCATTAGTACTAGTGCTGGATTTGCGGACTGGCTGGTAAGTATGGCGCTTAGGGCGCGTGGAGACGCGCCGGTTTCTACCCGGCACGACGCCGCGACGGCCCCAGGGGTGGTCGACTCTGTATGAATGACCTTGGACCAAAAAGGGGGCAGTTCGGTGCGACAAGAATGGTTATATTTCAATATATCGCTCTCTGTCTTACATGGTTAATATTACATAAAAGTTACTTAAAACCACAACAGATGGCGCGTAACAGACACTATGCCGCTTCTAGATCGCGCTAGCGAAAACACTAGACGTATGTATATATAAGGGCTCACGAATGGTTTGTAACGTAGTGACTATTTGGTCGTGGAGGTGGTTGCTCGGTTTTGTTGAAATGTAAAATTTAACTCTAAAGAGAAATTTAACGCTAACTTAAACTTTAATTACGTATCTTCAATTTCCCGCCATATTCATATAATCAAATATATAGTCCTCCTTTGTTGGTAGGCGGTTAAAAGTTTGAGGGGGCAGCTCACTAGAGGCGCTAATTTGGTCCCAATTTTTTTGTATGAAGTCGACCTTCTTCTCCGCGAGTAATAGTGTTCTGTGGACGGCCCCGTGCCAGTTATGTCTGAAACCGGCTTCGAGTCGAACCAGCGCTAGGTGCCGGCGCGCGGCGGCGCGTCGACGGTGTGAAGCCGGTTTCATACTTATCTGGCGCCGTGTCAAGCAGAAACCGGCGCGTCGACACGTACCCTTATAGACTGACAGACACAGATATGTACATTTATAACAGTCTGGAATAGCATGTTTTACTTCTATTCCATTTATCACATTATTATAATTTTCGCTTTAGTATTTAAAAATAATGAACTAAAATAGTTTGTAGAAATTATCCTAAAAGTAATTTTACGGTTAATAAAATTTTTGTCTCAAAGACTATAAATTGTTAATTTTTACTATTGAAAATGTTCACAATATAAAGTCTTAAGTGAAGTTTTTATAAAATATGTTTTAGTAGGTAAGTTGGATATTAAAAGTATTTTTTTTTAGATTGTTTATGTTCCTCACCACAGATGTATTATATTTTCCTAACTTTTATTAACCTACTAGTATGTTCTTTGTAGAACATTATTTTCAACGGACTTCTAAAACATAGGAGGAGGTTCTCAATTCGTGTGTTTTTAGGGTTCTTAAGGAACCCTTATAGTTTCGCTCTGTCCGTCTGTCTGTCTGTCTGTCTGTCCGCGCCTCTAGCTCCTGTAATTATGAATATAAATTGATGAAATTTGGTGCAGTTATAGATTGTGTATAGATCACGGTTTCGGGATCATAAAAAAATAATCATTTTATATTTTAGGGGTGGCTCTCCATACATCATGTGAAGTGGGGATGAAAAATATTTTTTCACTCTACCCTACTATTACAATATTTTATCGTAGAATAGGTCTTTTAAATTAAAGGCAAGGTTTCGTACTCACGTTACTTTTTTATAAAGTTGACCATTTTCGAGTAATCGGCCTCCAAAGTAGTTTGTAAGTTGGTCCCCTCCCCCCTAGCATTTTTAAACTATAGGAGATAGAAACTTGCAAATTTCCATGCTGATAGATCATGCTAAAAACTCTTTAGGAAAATTATATTAGACATGTCCTAACATGCTCTTGGTTAGGTTATTTTTTTTTTTTTGTGTGTAAAGTAGGTATGTTACGCGATTAATCCGCCGCGCGCCGCTTGTAGACCGATTTTCAAAATTATTTTTTTATTTTAAAGAATTGACTCCTGGATTGGTCCCATTGTCACCAAATGGTAGACCTGGGGATGGGATCCATGAGAAATCGAGAGAAGTCCTAAAATTTTATAGGGACACTGTTGTGTATTGCGTATTGTCAGCTAATGCAATAAACCAGTTAACGTTCGACTCCCGTCTTTCATTGACGTGTCCCGAGACGCAACGAGGATGGGATGGGATGCGACGATTGCATTGGATCGGAACGGCACACAGTGAGTCGAAAATCGGCTTTCATAGACATAGAAATGAAATCTCGAAAGTGATAGATTTTTTGATGGATATTGCTTCAGTTTAGTATTACTATGTAGAAAATTAAGTTTCAGATAATTTGGCCCAAAAATGAGGGAGTAATAATTTTTTTACGAAAAACTTGTATGGAGCCAACATGAAAAATTCAATTATTTCAAAAACGGCAAGTTTAACCGTAATATCCTGACAGATGGTTATAGTACCAATTATTCATGATTTTTTGGCATACATCATATAACGGTTTTAGCTGCTCTTTTTTTTTTAAATCGTCGAAATTTTTGAAAAAAAGTCATCCTGTATTATTGCACGATTCAATAGTGTTACTATTAAGGAACAATTTCTGGAAAGTAATAGTATACGGAAAACTTGAGGAAAGTGTTGAATTTTAATAAACTCCTTCATATTTTGAACAAATGTATGAACAATTATATAAAATGCTAAAATTAAGCACTTTCCTTAACTTACTCACATATAGTTACTTCCCAGCAATTGTTATTTACTAGCAAGACTATCGAATGCTGCAATAATACAGGTTGACTTTTTTTCAAAATTAACGGATTCGAATCCTAACCCAGGATGTTGACTTGGCTATAATCTGATAATGCAGTTATATTCGTCGTACACTGTGAAGTGAAGGAAAATTATGTCAGAGTAATTGCTTCCCAAAAATACTGGATTTATAACTTTTTTATAGAAAATTTCTATGAAGCCAATGAGAAAAATCCAATTATCTTCAAAACGGCAAGATAAATCCTTATATCCTTACATGCTGTTATAGTACTATTAATTCGTGTTCTTTTTACACAGTTCATGAAACGGTTCTATTTGCAATTTTTTTTTTAATCACTGAAATATTAATTTTGAAAAAAAAAAGTCACCTGTATTAATGCACCATTCGATAGTCTTGCTAGTAAAGAACAATTTCTGGAAAGTAATAGTATACGGAAAACTTGAGGAAAGTGTTAAATTTCAATAAACTTCTTTATATTTTGAACAAATGTATGAAAAATAATATAAAATGCTAAAATTTAGTTCTTTCCTCAACTTTCTCATATGTAGTTATTTCCCAGCAATTGTTCTTTACTATCGAATGGTGCAATAATACAGGGTGACTTTTTTTTTTCAAAATTAATTTTCGATTATTTAAAAAAAATGGCAAATAGAACCGTGTCATGAACTATGCAGAAAAAACATGAATTAATAGTACTATAACAGCATGTAAGGATTTAAGGATTTATCTTGCCGTTTTGAAGATAATTGGATTTTTCTCATTGGCTTCATAGAAATTTTCTATAAAAAAGTTATAGATCCAGTATTTTTGGGAAGAAATTACTCTGACATAATTTTCCTTCACTTCACAGTGTACGAAGAATATAACTGCATTATCAGATTATAGCCAAGTCACCATCCTTGGTTAGGATTCGAATCCGTTAATTATGAAAAAAGTCACCCTGTATTATTGCAGCATTCGATAGTGTTGCTAGTAAATAACAATTGCTGGGAAGTAACTATATGTGAGAAAGTTAAGGAAAGTGCTTAATTTTAGCATTTTATATAGTTGTTCATACATTTGTTCAAAATATGAAGGAGTTTATTAAAATTCAACACTTTCCTCAAGTTTGCCGTATACCATTACTTTCCAGAAATCGTTCCTTAACAGTAACACTATCGAATCGTGCAATAATACAGGGTGACTTTTTTTCAAAAATTTCGACGATTTAAAAAAAAAAAGAGCAGCTAAAACCGTTATATGATGTATGCCAAAAAATCATGAATAATTGGTACTATAACCATCTGTCAGGATATTACGGTTAAACTTGCCGTTTTTGAAATAATTGAATTTTTCATGTTGGCTCCATACAAGTTTTTCGTAAAAAAAATATTACTCCCTCATTTTTGGGCCAAATTATCTCAAACTTAATTTTCTACATAGTAATACTAAACTGAAGCAATATCCATCAAAAAATCTATCACTTCCGAGATTTCATTTCTATGTCTATGAAAGCCGATTTTCGACCCACCGTGCGGCAGCGCGCAGCGCGCGGGAAATAGCTATCCCACCAAAAACATTTTCATGTAAAAAAATGATGCCAAGACGATACCATATGACTAGCACTGTCAAAAAGTTATGAAATCTCATGTAAAACCAAGCTTCTTACCCTACACGCCTTAACTCTGCAAGCGTAAGTTCAACTAACAAACTCTACACCTTAGTCATTTTATGTGGCCTGGCCATTTCGCTACATTCACTTGGCCAGAAGGAGAAAAATGTATAATCGACTGTTTTTCTATTATACTCTCTTATAGTAACGAAATGGCCAAGCCACATAAAATGACTAAGGTGTAGAGTTTGTGAAGTTACGCTTGCAGAGTTAAGGCGTGTAGGGTAAGAAGCTTGGTTTTACATGAGATTTCATAACTTTTTGACAGTGCTAGTCATATGGTATCGTCTTGGCATAATTTTTTTACATGAAAATGTTTTTGGTGGGATTTCACTTCTTTTTGTAAGTTGTTATAACAGAATTGTTATTTTCTTTTTCTTTTTTTTTTGGGTGTATTTCTTTCACAACAGAAACGCTTTTTTTCTGCCCACTCTCTCTTTGCCTTTTTAGGGTTCCGTAGTACTTAAGAAACCCTTATAGTTTCGCTCTGTCCATCTGTCTGTCTGTCTGTCCGCGCCTCTAGCTCCTGTAATTATGAATATAAATTAATGAAATTTGGTGCAGTTATAGAATATGTATAGATCACCGTTTCGGGATCATAAAAAAAGTATAATTTTATATTTTAAGGGAGGCTCTCCATACATGTGAAGTGGAATGAAAAATATTTTTTCACTCTACCCCATCGTGTGGGGTATCGTAAAATAGGTATTTTAAAATAAAGGTAAGGTTTCATACGTTACTTTTTTATAAAGTTGACCATTTTCGAGTAATCGGTCTCCAAAGTAGTTGGTCCTTCCCCCCCCCCCCCTTTGTCCCCTAGCATTTTTAAACTATAGGAGATAGAAACTTGCTAAAAATTCTTTAGCAAAATTATTGTGAACCAAATCGGACAGTAACTTTTAGAGTAATTAAAAAAAAAAGCATATTACGCGTTTATAGTTACGGAACCCTCCTTAGACATGTCCTGACATGCTCTTGGTTAGATTTTTCTTTGTTGGCTTACTATTTACAATAAGTGGCAGATTAGGGCGATACTTGGCTCTTAGTCGATTATATTCGACTACAGCTGACTCTTGTGTTTTAATACAACTGAAGTCAATATTTAACTATGTGAACGCCTTGCAAATTGGTCACTAGAGAGTGCTACATAAGCCTGCCCACAAGAGAACGTAGATGACTCAATATCAATAAGAGCATTTTTCAATCTAAGCCCTTGACTTTTGTGAATGGTGATAGCGTACGCAACACAGATCGAGAACGTATCGAACGAACGATAAGAGATACGTAATACAAATTACAATACAAATTTTCATTATCTGATAGTACCTACTTCAAACAAGCAATTTTTTATTCTGAAAAAGTGGGATACGGTATTTACGCGAGCGGAACCGCGGGCAACAGCTAGTTATGAATGTAAATTGATGAAATTTGGTACAGTTATGTAATATGTAACTTAAATGTCAGTTTTGGCATCATAAAATACTTATTTTATATTTCAGGGGCTTCATACATGTGAAGTGGGGATGAAAAATATTTTTTCATTGTATGCCATTAATGTGAGGGGTATCGTTGAATACGTCTTTTAAAATAAAGGCAAGGTTTCATACATTACTTTTTTACAAAGTCAACAATTTGGAGTAACTGGCGTCCAAAGTGGTTTACAAGTCAGCCCCCCCCCCTCCCTTTGCATCATGCTAAATAATAATAACAATATCTACGGACGCTTTCACACCACCCGTGGCTTAGTTCTCGAAGAACTTGTATTATACGGGTACCGGACAACGTAAACGTATATTTAAATACTAAACATATTTATATTTAAGATTTTTATTATAAAATACACATACTTAATACACATCTATGATCCAGAGGAACACAGAAAACTTTTTTGTTCCCTGGCGGTATTTGAACCCGCGACCTCCGGCTTGAGTGCAAACGCGCTCACCACTGCGCCACAGTGGTCGTTAGGTACTTATTCTTTCGGAAAATTATTTGAACTAATCGGACAATAACTTTTGAAGTAATTTAAATAAATACCTATTGGCTATTACGCGTTTATAGTTACGGAACCCTCCTTAGACATGTCCTGGCATGCTTTTGGTTAGGTTATTCCTTTTATACTTTTTTCTTATTCCGTACTATTGTTTAAACTCCGAGCAAAGCTCGATCTCCCGGGTTACTCCTGAGCATGACTCCCGTCTCCCAGGTACTAGTTAGTAGTTACTACAAACAACTATCCGAATCTTTCAGGGTAAAAAACTTTACTCACGTTATATGATGCATATATAATGTACTCTGTGCTATGATGTCTTATGACTAATTATGTAATAGTCGAAGCACTGACATCTGTCGGTAGCAGTAAGTACTACTTGAATGCCCATTTATAATTGATTATTGTTTATAAGCTATGCTAGGTGGCGCTTTTACTAGATTTTATTTATTCTAAGTTACTCGGATACTGTAAATATTTTGATGATACTAAAAAGTATGTAACTGTAATTTGATACATAGTTTTTTTTATTATTTCATTCCCTTCAGTTAATTATTATTAATCGTTTTAATGATAAATCATAATATTTTTATAGTTTTGTGTAAAAGTGACATCTATCTCGTACATTATGAATTTTGTTAGCTATGTGTTCGTTTGTCGCTTGAATTGGAATCAAAATTGACGTAATATTTAAATACCTAATTATTTCCCGAGTATTCTTTCAAAATCAAAATCAAAAAAGTTTTATTTCCTTAGTAATTTCTTTAGTCATTTAAACGGAAAATACATACGGGTAACATTAACAAGTGCAATAAAATATGTTGATAAAGATTAAAAAAAATATTGTTTTTTGTTGTTAATAAAGGGATACATGGTTATTTTATTAAATTGTATTGTTATTATCGGATCCCTAATAAGAACAACAATTTTCAGGCCTCTAGCTAAATTTGTGGTAATATTATAGAAACTTCCATCCTGTAGTTTAAGGGGTTGAAGGATAAAAGTTTATAATATGAGACTTCTTACGTTAATAATTCTTAACATAATTAAATGAATGTTGCATATATGTTAAATTTTCCGTTCAAATTCAGAATATTCGGGAAATAATTATTTCAATCAATATTAGTCAATTAGTTTACAAGCCTAGCGATGAACAACGACATAACTTGTATAGTTCATAATAACGCGATAGATGGCGCTTTCACAGATAATTAACTTTAACTCCCTTGTTTAAGGGGTTGGAAGATGAAAGTTCCAATTTTGAGAATTTTTATGTTGGTTGTGTACTAATACAATCTTACGTAACAAATTTCAGCTTTCGAGAACATCCGGAAGTACGATATAATTTTGTTGATCATCAGTGAGTCAGTGACGGAATCAGGGGTTTTTAGATATCAATAAAATCTAAAGTATAAGACGTAGGTAATCGAAACTTTACATGTTTAATGAGACCGCTGATGGGAACAAATCCTGAAAGTTTCATTTATCTGGTACAATCCAAACTCAAGTTATGAGGGTTCAAAAAATCGACGAAACGCTTCGAGAAAAGGTGGTTTGGTAGTGCCCTTGCGCTTCGCTTGACGTCTTGGCATGGGGGCACTACCGTGCCCCCAGATACCTTAGCAACGATGATGATAGGATCATAGGGCATTTTGAGTTAATTTTTGAAATTGTGAGTGTGGGACCTCTCGTTCCTACTAACTTCATGGAGGTGTTTTGTGCATAAGTGCTTAAAATCGACATTGAAAACACATCCATAAACTATAGTAGGTACTTAGACGTTTCACGTTACTCACCACTTCGTTCGCTCAAAAGGAAATCTCGCGAGAACTTCTACTTCTAGAGAAGTCTTATTACTACAACTCCAAACAAAGCTCGGTCTTCCAGGTACTAGTTACTTAATAATATTATTATTATTATATACCTACCTACACTGAAAAGAAAAAAAAAGTGTTAAAAAATAAATAAAAACCGTGTGGTTATTTAAACTTACTCAAAGATTAAAATCACTATAAAGTATAAAGTATGAAATAATTCTTAATGTCCAAATAGTTCCCCTTTTAAATTCTGCTAAAATTTTTCTATTTTTCTACTCAATCTTCTTATTTTTGAAGTCGGTACCAGCCTTTGGTACCAGCCCATGCACTTACGTAAATCCTTTAATAAAAAAAATAATAATTTTAACACAACTACGTTCATAAATTGTTTTATAGGTACATATCTATTTTAAAGAACTAACGTTCCAATTGGTTAATAGTAAAATAGTAAAAAGAGCCGATTTTATTTTTATTTCGAAATAATTCTTTAAAAGTGCGTCATGCTTTCATTGTTGGACATCTACGAAGTGGTAAAAAATACTAAAAGACCATTTCGTGAGGGTGAACCTGGGTGAACAGTCATCTGTCATCACTCATCACAGATAGGTAGGGGTATAAATATAGAAGAGTGAGATTTTGCCGCCCCCTTAAAAGTGCCACCGGGGGTGAATAAACAAAGGTGGAGATTGGAGAGCTTTCTGTCAAAGGGTCAAACGGGAGTTTTGCCATTTGTGTTTCTTTTATAAGAAGTTTCAGTAAAGCGTCTACCACTTTATTAACTCGACTGACTTGACTGATTGACTACCCTGACTATTTATTTGGACTTTGACTAGACTTTGGACTTGACGATTTACAAATACGGTGATGAAAATTTTAACGAATATTCAATAGAATATCCCACATTTTAACTTGACACTGGCAAATGGTTAAAGCCGACTCCATATTTAAATAAAAAAAGGGTCTAACGTCAAATTGTCAATTCGCATTTCACGGACCACATGGCTGTATGGGCAACGCTCCCTTTGCCTGTCCCGACCGGGTCGAATTAAACAAAAAAAAAAAAAAATTTCACGGACCACGACAAATGTCAGTGGCATACTTTGTACTTGTTTTGACGGAACTTTTCGTAAATACTCTCAAAATTTTATGTAAAAAAATAATGTAAAATTTTAATTAAATTGTCTCGTAAATAATATACCGCGTCATCTCTGTTAAGTTTATTAATCATTAGAGAGAAAAAGTCATTATTGTATTCATCTTGGTAGTGCAGTGTCGTAGACTAATCGAAGGGATCGTATTCAGTGTATTTAAAGCTCTTTAATTTATTTCTGTGTTAAAATTAAATGACTAATAGTTGGTGGTTATAAGTGTGTATTTTCAAGAAGGAATATCTATCTTTTAAGCATACGGAGTCACTTTTCGCGAAAAATAAATTAACTATATGGTAAGTACCTAAGTTTTCCTTATAAAAACGTAGAATTAACTGCATTTATTGATAAAGAACATAACTTTTTTTTTAATGTAAACTTTTTATGTTCTAGATCTTAAAAATACAATAAGAACAAGAGTTAAAAGTAATAAAAAAATATTTTTCATTCACTAAAAATAAAATTTCAGTTTTCTGTAGTTAGGCTGTATCAAAAGACAAAAAGAATAATATATTTTGTTATGTACCGAAAAAGTAAACAACAGTTGCATATGGTCGTCCTCGTTTGATCCTTCAATAGCTTCTCATTTTCAAAGAAAAACTTAAAATTATCTTGAATGCAATTGAAATCTTGGAAGCAGCAAGTCCCACATACCCGTGCATGTTCTCTTATATTATGAAGTATTTTGGCCAACATATGACATGTTTTTCCCTTACCCCCTTACAAATAAAAATATTTATCCAGTAGATAAGCAATACAACGTTTTGTCCTTGTCTGTCAAGTGACTTTCAACGCATAAGACAAGGACAAAACATTGTATAATGTATTGCTTATATACCTACTGGATAAATATTTTTTATTAGTAAGTCTTTAGTGGACTCCATTTCAATAATTTGAGCATTACACCACCTACCGATTATTCTTTTGCAACACTGTATCCTCAGTAATCTCATATTATACCTATGTGGCTCAGTGGTTCAGCGCTTTGGTGCTGAAGCCGGAGGTCGCAGGTTCGAATCCTGCCGACGGAACAAAAAGTTTTTCTGTGTTCCTGGGTCATGGATGTGTATTAAATATGTGTATAATATAATAAAAATCTTAAATATATGTATAGTATAAAAGTATTAAATATACTTCCCGTTGTCTGGTACCTGTAACACAAGTTCTTCGGATACTTAGCACGGGGCCAGATTGACGTGGTGTGAAGCGTCCATAGATATTATTATTATAGATATTATTATATATTTTTTTCTTTGTTGTTATAATTTCTTGTTTTTGTTTGTATACCTAATATTATGTAGTAATTAGTAGTGTGTAAGTTAATTACCTGTAAAACTGTGTTCCCGTTTACTGGATACATATTTTAAATGTTATGTACTTATTGTGGTTTAATGCCCAAATTGTTTTGAATAAATGTTTTATTATTATTAAGTAAGTTATTATCATAGAACGAAAATACTTTTTTTGGGAATTTATTTCCCCAACTGGTTGTTTGTGACCTTTGGTATAGTTAAGTAAAATTAATGTACACAGTCAATGACAATTTCTGGTGTACCATATTTTGACAATACTGCCAACAAGTTTCAATATTTCAATTGGTAACAAATTATTAAGACAGTTTTTAAAGATTCCCACCGATTGTTTAGCGTCAACAGTTGTCTTATGATAATATTATGTGCTGGTTCCCACAGAGTTGCTCAATCTTTCATGCTATGCTTTCACCATAATGTCACACACACCGAGTCATGAAGCAGCACTACATTTTTAAGATAGTAATTCAATTAATGAATTTTCCATTACACAAAAAGACACATGTTTCATTTGCAACAGGTCAAATTTCAAGCTGCTCGCTCAAAAATACAGCATCGCGACGCCTCTCAGTGTGATATGACCCTAATGATAAAAGTATTAAAAGGTAGTTCACCCTTAAAAACAGATGCAATATATTTTGTTGTTTTAAATACAGGACACAACTAAAAATCACAGAATACAGAACATCCAGAAACTGTCAACGAGCTTGAAAGTGAAGCCTTCACGACTGCTCCAAATTGGAGTGGCTATCCACACAATATGTTGCCACAGAATACCGGAATATTTTACCCAACTTTTTTCTATAAATTTTTATTGAATACCTTATTGTCGTAACATAATAACGGGATTTGTTTTGTAAGTGTAAAGAGTAAAGTAAAGAGCGGGAGGGGAGGTGTTTCGCCATGGTTTTGGCTACAGTGCGCTGCGTACAAATGTGATCGAACACTCATTCTGTTCTTTATTCTGTGCTAAAAATATATGTCATGTTACTACTATTACAAAACAATATTATAGGCATTGTACATAATATTCATTGAACTAATCACTTTCCTAGATAAAAAGGATAAATCCCACAAAATATTTCCTGTAAAGGTAATCTGATATTCCCTTTACACAAGAACAAAATTGTAAGTAACATCATGTCAACATTCGAATTGATATCTAGATAAGAATCTAACAGTGGCAAAGGCTGGTTCTCCTTCATGGAGAAGCTCCTAGTCTGTATAATAGGTAGGGATTTGGATCAGGCCTGAGGGACTTTCAAAAGGTAAGTGGTAAGTGAATATGATAGGAGTTATAGGAACCACACTACTGGAATCTAATAACACATGACAATTCTGTTCAACATCATAACTCATAATATTCATACCATTCAAACATTTACATAATTTAAATATAAAATTCCAGTCACAATATTACTATAGTTAGTTAAAATTGATAAAGTAACCAATCTAAATAATTATTTCCTGTGTTGGATAGAGTGACAAGTATAACAGGAAGTTTAAATTTTATATTTACTTAATAATTTAGGAAATGTAAATTGTAATAACTGTGCATAGAATTACAGTAGAATTTTTTATTGTTATATAATATTATATCTTATTTCTATACCCTAAAGGTCTAAAGGTACTGCATAAGCAAATATATGAAACAATTTATTTGAATAGCGGAGTGTCTTTGCATGCAGTTGCATACAATTTCGCGGTGTAGCAGCCAAGCCGCTCGGTCGCGCGGGCGCATATAACTAGACCCTTAGTCTTTATTTTTCAAAGTGAACTTAAATTAGGTATTATTTTTTGCTTTAATTTTTATGGTTCCGTTACCCAAAAGGCTGAAATCCTATTACTGAGACTTCACTGTATGTCCGTCTGTATATCCGTCTGTCACCAGGCTGTATCCGTTTAACCGTGATAGCTAGACAGATGAATATTAAAACGAATTATGTATTTATGTTGCCGCTTTAACAACAAATACAAAATATAGGTATTTAAGGGGGCTCCAATAGGCAAAATTTCGCGAGCCTCCTAAAAACGCTCCATAGGTACTAAAATCGCCATACAAATGACGTCACGGCCGCAGGAACATATTTGTAAATATCTCCGATATTTGTACGTTTAAGTTCATACTTAACATAATGAATGTTTTTGTATAATATGATGTGAGTAAACTAATGATGTAGGTTTTGTTTACCAGTTTCGCAAAAAAAAAAAAATTTTTTTGGTATAAAGACTCACGAAATTTTGTATACAAATCGCTGTACCTTTGAAAATATTGACTTTTGATATACGGTTTCTTCTGAGAAGTTACTCATATTTAAGAGTACTATTCATTTATGCAATAAAAAAAATCAGTGCGCTCGCCTATACAACAATCATGATTTTTTGCCGTTTTGTACGGAACCCTTCGTGCGCCATTCCGACGCGCACTTGGTCGGTTATGATACGAATCCTAATTCTTTGCTTTTGGAATACCAACATCTATACTTCTATATCTATACTCTATACTTACTTAATATTTATAAATGCGAAAGTGTCTGTCTGTTTGTCTGTCTGTTACCTCTTCACGCTTTAACCGCTGAACCAATTTTGATGAAATTAGGTACAGACATACTTTGAGTCCTGGAAAAGTACATAGGATACTTTTTATCCCGAGTAAGTACAGTGCTCCCGAGGGATACTGTATTTACGCGAGTGGAGCCGCGGGCAACAGCTATTCACGCAATAAAAAACGCCTAAGTAAACTTACCCATTTCCCATGCCTCCATGACTGACTGCAGTCTACACTACTGACTGAAGGACTCTCGAACCTATAATTTTCTTAGGTAGATACGTGCTTTGGATCTAGGTCAACCAGAAGACGAACACTAAGGCATAAATAAGCTTTCAATATTACAAACTAGGTCATGTTGATCATAAGACGGTATAAAAATTTTCTTTTCGCAAATATTTTTAATGGTTTTTTGTGTTGTAAAGAACTTGTTATACATATTCCTATCTTTAACTAGCAAACATTTTTCATCTAAGAATGCCCTTAATAATATTATAATACCTACATCTATACTAATATAATAAAGAAGAAAAGTTTGTTTGCATCGAATAGGTTCCGAAACTTCTGGACCGATTTTGATGAAATTTGGCACATATATAGAATATACCATAGGTATTTTGTCGAAAATAGTAGGTAATGACGCGAGACACGACTCGTTTGTTTGCATCGAATATGTTTTTCAAATTTGGAATTCTATTTCAACGGGCTTACTGCCTAATATTTTTCTTTAAATACAAAATAAAAAATTATGTAACTCCCGAATTGTCAATCAGTGAGCGAGCTGATGATGATGAATTATAGCTAGGAACACTCTCGATCATGTCAGCTTACATACAAATAACTAGATCAAAATCGGTTCATCCGTTTGGGAGCTACAATACCACGGACAGACACACAGACAGACAGACAGACACACGTCAAACTTATAACACGCCTGTGTTTTTGTCGGGAGTTAAAAATCCTACTAATATTATAAATGTGAAAGTTTGTGAGGATGTATGGACGGATGGATGGATGTTTGTTATTTTTTCACGGCAAAACTACTGAACAAATTTTGATGAAATTTGTTATCTTAGTAGTTTAGGCTCTGGTTAACATAGGCTATTTTTTATCCCGAAATAATACTGTGTCCCCGAGGGATACTGGATTTACGCGGGCGGAGCCGCGGGCTATTATAGCTAGTACTATTAAACAAATTGCATTAAAACAGTTAATTCAAATATTTTAAGCTGACTATAGTGCTGGCTTAAGTAATCTCCTGCCAAGCTCGTTGGAAATACTAATGTTTGTATGGGAGGTCCTAAGGGCACTCTCAAAGAGGTCCTTTGCAAGTCTGAAGTTGTTTCTCACAAATACAGTAGCTAACACACAACCAGTAAGTCAAGTTGAGAGAATGTACCATATATCAACAACCTTCGTTGGCTAAAGATGGATGGGCGCATGCAAGTACATTTCGCCACTCTTTTGTTCGGGGTAGTTAAACACAAAATACCATCCTATCTCTTCAACAAACTACAGTGGGCTAGTGAAAATGAGCTGACTGTCACTACCAGGGGTTCATCTTTTTTGCTTGTCACGCCGCTGCATCACACATCCAGTTTTAGAGGCAGTTTCAGATACCTTGCCAGCAAAATCTGGAACAACCTTTTGCCACATCTTCGTGCTCTGAAAACAATATATAGCTTTAAGTCAAAACTCAAAGAACATTTACTACGTAAACAACTAGAAGCGTAGGTACATATTTAGAATACTAGTTTAAAACATTTAACTTATAACATTATAATTCATTTAATTCAATTTGACATGGCTGTAATTTTAAAGTAATTTATTATTATTATAAGTATTTAATATTATTATTTGTATTGTATCGGCATTATCTTATTTCTTTGTAATAATTATATATTTTACGTAATATTGCATGTAGGTATATCTCTTGATATTAATTTGATTATATGATGCCGCTAGTGTGTATCTGTCAATCGCCTGACAACAACGAGGCTCCACAGAATACCAGGGGTTGCGGGATAGTTGTGTACTATGCTGCGATCGTACACCTGAGTCAGTACGTTAGTAATATATATTCTTTGCCTGAGTGGAGTCCTTTTCGACAGCTGTTCGCATTACACTGCCATATACCTTCCTTTTTTTTTTCTATTTTGTTATTTGTCTATTCTTTTTCTGTTTGTTAATATTAATATGTATAATCTAAGTTATTTTTTTTTCTATCTATGTGGTTTAGGCAAATGTCCGTTTTACTCATTTTGCTGTTATTTGTTATTTCTTCGTGATTGTTTATGTTTAATGTCGATTTTTGTTGATAATGTAGTGTAATGTGAGCGTTTTGTTGAATAAATGTTTTATTATTATTATTAATGTGTGTAGTGTAAAGTTCGTACTTTTTCCTAGGTATTTACGATGATTGAATACGGTTTCATTTAATAATAGATGTTGCCGCGACTTTGTGCGCGCAAAAGGAAATATTGCGGAAACCGTGCATTTTTCCGCAATAAAAAGTAGACTATGTCCTACCCTGTGATCTAATCTATATCTGTGCCAAATTTCGTCAAAATCGGTCCAGTAATTTCGAAGCCAAACAAACTTCTTTAATCTATGTTTCTGTACTCGTAGAGTCGTGTCTCGCATCATTACTATTTGAAAAATGTTGCGCGATTTATTAAAATCAAAATCAAAAAAAAATAAATTCAAAGTTGGTATTATCATACTCTTTTTGAACGTCGATGTACATTATGCCTACCACCGGTTCGGGAACTAACCCGGCGAGAAGAACCGGCGTAAGAAACTCTTTGTTATTCTGTGTTCAACCCCTAATTTTCTAGCGGTCTCGTCTTTAAAGACGTTATACATATTATATATATAGGCCGGGGTTGTTAAGCCGGGATTACATTGTCCGAAATCCGTAAGTAGTAAGGCCGGGGAAAATTCAAGGTATCTGAATTTTTACAGGCCCGCCGGATTCCGGATCATATAGTCCCCAACCTTACGTTTGGAATAAACCATTTTGTATTTGCTCTGAATCTCAATTTTCGTATTTAGTAGTAGATTCGTAGTAGACCTTCATTTTCCTAATTGTATTATAAATGAAGCGACTTGTTATCGTAAACTAATTTTATGAAGTTTGGACCAATCAGGAGGCGTTTGGCGCTGCTTTATGTTTACGAGAATACCGGCACCGGTTTGACAGTTTTAGTATATCGGGACTTGATTGTAATTGTATTATAATAATATCTATGGACGCTTTCACACTACGTCAATCTGGTCCTGTGGTAAGTTCTTGAAGAACTTGTATTACGGGTACCAAGCAAACGGAAATATATTTAATATTTTTATACTATACTTATATTTAAGATATTTATTTTTTAATACACATCCATGACCCAGGAACACAGAATTTTTTTTTTGGTATCTGGCGGGATACGAACCTGCGACCTCCGGCTTTAGCGCCAACGCGCTAACCACTGAGCCACAGAGGTTGTCTAAAATTGCAGGTTTTATTTAGCTTAATATTGCCCCTCAAGTATAGGTACAGACTAGGCGCGCTAGCAGGGCAGCTCGTTTCTACTATAGTTACGTAGGTGTGATTAGCGAACAATTAGTATCAATTGAGAAGAACAGACCTTGCATCGTCTGTAATTAGAACAAAACGTCTCAACACACGTGTTTATAATGGCTCAAGAAATTATCTCTTTGAATTTGTATGTTCTATAAGTTCATCAGTGGCGGTATTATGCGCGAAAAAGTATTGGTAACGTTATTGAATTGAAAATCCGTGGAATTCATGATAGCGCCCATTAATTTTCGTTCGATAACGATAACGTTGATCACCCACGTTTGATCTGGACTGCTACTGTACTATTAGTTTACATGTACATATTTATAATCTAATAATAATGAAAAATAATGCGTTAAATAATAAGCAGAATATTCGCGTCTGCAGCAAAGAATATATTACTAACTGTCTGCAGTCTTTCAACATTTTACTAGTTATATACTCGTATATTACAATCTAACGGTTTTTATAATTTTACGGTGACATATCCATTGACCAAACGTAAACAATACGAATACAATAGCGGTACACAACGGATCCGAGTGCTAACTGCTAACTACCGTACAATACTATTGTCGCGCTCGCGACTCGCGGGCAAGATAGGGCGTTCAACTCGCGCAATGCTAAATGATACAGTCTGCGAAATAAATTGTGTACGGGATTTAATAAACTCCGGCAGTTCGAAAATGGCCAGATTAAGTGAATGGTATTATATGAATAATCATCTATTGAAATCAGTGTCGGCAACCTACAGTTTTAACTGTAGATATATAGTTTTTCGGAAATTTTCTCACTTTTCAGTGTAGGCCTTGAAATCTACAGGTTTTTATGTAAGATGCTCGCGTCATCTATTTTATTAGTCCGTACACTAAGTCAGCGTCAGTAAAACCTACTACTATCGAATCGGAGGTTACGGTTAGGTCAAAAATTCAATAAAAATATGTATGATTTCAACAAAAGTAAAGATGAAACGGAAAATCAAGAAGACTTGCTTATTGAAAATGAAAGGTATACATGTAGGCACTGGAAAAATTGCAACTTTAAGATTTTTGATTTTGACATTTAATTTGATTAAATTTTTTGATAATGAAGTACACGATTTTTAATATTTTTAATGCCTATATGTAATGTATTATATTCATTACTATTATTAAATTATACAAAATATAATATAAAGATAACGAAGTAGATTTACTGTTTTTTAATTTGATATTTACAGTTTTCTACAGTTTTGCTCTATGCTGGGATTGGCAACACTGATTGAAATCGAATAGACGATGTTCATAATACGAATCACTCAATGTGGAAGTTTTAGACCTACAGTAGCAGTACACATAAATGCATAATGTACTTCGGCGATATCGTTTTTCTATGGAAATGACAGACGGAACGACGAATGATGATTCGCGAAAGAATTTAGCAACTTGGCTTTAAATTGTTAACCTCTGCCTACAGCTATGACTTATGAGGTCGGTTGGCCTCTGCCTAAGACTACGGGGATCTGCAGCCTCTACCTACGGCAATGAGGTTAGGTGGCCTTTGCCTGAGTTTATGGGGCTCTGTGGCCTCTGCTTACAGCTATGAGGTTGGGTGGCCTCTACCTAAGTCTAAGAGGTCGGGTAGCCTCTGCCTAAGTCTATGGGGCTCTGTGGCTTCTGTGTTGGGGGTTACTTAATCCTACTTTCCCACTAATATTATAAATATGAAAGTTTGTGAGGATGGATGTTTGTACCTCTTTCACGCAAAAACTACTGAACGGATTTCGATGAAATTTGGTATGGCAGTAGTTAAGGCCCTGGACTAAAACATAGGCTACTTTTTATCCCGAAAAAGTAGTGTGTTAGTAGTAGTGTTGTGATACTATATTTACGCGGGCGGAGCCGCGGGCAATAGCTAGTAATTAAATAGTATTTCTCGGGAATAACAACCCGTTTTGATGTAAAAGATTAAATAATTAACAGCTGCTTAACAAAAATGAACGATGTAATTTAATTAACTAAACATGAACTGATTCGTAAAATGATCCTTTTACGATAACGAGTGGCCATATCGCGCAGTGTTAATGGCCAATTAAAATTATATCGCCAATCAAATACATGTAACTCGGCACGGTAGGAAGCGATAAATAACCAGGAGCAAAGAATATATTATATTACTAACGTACCAGGAGCATGTGGACATGTCTATAGTGTATAGAGGGTTCCGAATCATCAACGCACAATCGGGTTTTTTCATAGACGTATATAATATTTTAATTTATTATAGACGAGGCGTGTAGAGGCACTAAAAGTCATGGCCCTAAATAACGACACCTACACCTACAACCTACACAAATATCTACACCTACCAACGTACTGGAGCTGGCCGATTTTTTTACAAATAAACTAAACTACTGAGCGCACCTATAAATATTTGACAGTCAAGTGACAAATACTATTTAGTAATCTGTGACACAGTGAACAGTTCGTATGGGAAAATTCAATTGTCGTTTTTAGTATTTATATTAGTTTATAGTTTCTATTTAGTTAAAGAACTTATAATTTATAAAAAAAATATATTTAAAATATAATATATGTACCTATTAATAAAAACAGTAATAATTGTCGAAAGGAAGGAGCGGGATTCTCCTAACACAAGTATTTAACTTAAAAGGAAATTCCCACACTTTTTTTTTCATTTTCAGTTTCATTAAGTAAGTATATACTTATTGTAAAGAAAATACATTTTTTTTCCCTGCAGTTTTTTCAATATTTCGCACCGTTTAAACCTGCCATGAACTACCACAATTATTTCAAGGCCTATGGTACGAAGACCCGACCTTATGCAACTTTTATAGCCTACTAGCATTAATTGACTGCGACTTCGCCCGCGGTAAATTAGGTTTTGGGGGTTGAATTTCGAAAAATCCTTCCTTAGTGGATGCCTACGTCATACCTATGAGGAATACGTGTGCAAAATATCAAATTTTATCAGTCAATCAGCTTTGCCTTTTATAATATACTAGCTGTTGCCTGCGACTTCGTCAGCGTCAATTTCTGTTATTATGATCGCGTTTTAGAAGTTTTTAAAATAATATATTTTAAAGTACTTACTTCTGCGTAAATTATATTTTTAGTTTTATTTTCTTGTGGCAGAAGAACAAAATTATGAAGAAATGGATCTTACGTTTACGCAGCGCACGCAACAGAAGCCCTCAAATATGAATAATTTTCCCCGTTTTTGCAACATTTTTCACTGACGCTTCGCTCCTATTGGTCGCAGCGTGATGTTATATAGCCTAAAGCCTCAATAAATGGACTACCCAACACAAAAAGAATTTTTCGATTCGAACTAGTAGTTCCTGAGATTAGCGCGTTCAAACAAACAAACTCTTCAGCTTTATAATATTAGTATAGATTAAATTAGATAGATAAATCGTTTACATAAAGATTACTAGGTATTAAGACCAATTAAGACTACCTACTTGTTTTACTTATCGTACGTTATTTACGTTAATTACTTACTTATTGTAAGTAGACTTCGTTTGTTTTTATCCCTGTCTCTATGTAGACGCGTTATATCTGAACCGAAAAAGCGCCATCTATTCGAGACGGTTGGCAGCCGGAAGTTTCATAACTTGCCTGAAAGCTTCGGTTTTTCAGTCCCGAGTTTCAAGTAAAACGCCATCTAGCTATCAGATGCTGTTCAAGTTAAAAGAGAAGCCTTCGTCCTGTTTACTGTTAACATAGTAAGGTGGCGGTACGAGGTGCAAATGAGCCACGGTTTGCCTGATGGTAAGCGATTACCGCTGACTATGGACATCCGCAATTATCGTTTTTAACTTACTTTCAATTTACTTTCAATTAATTATAAATGAATTGTCTTGAAATTGGTCTAAACACCGAAATTCAGTTTAAGGATTTTTGGAGTTTGGACCAATCAAAACTCGTTAAACGTTGGTTTGACGTCTATGAAAATACCATTTTGCTGCTTTAGTATAATATTACTATCGAGATTGCATCGAAACTCTATTATTGTAATTAACTAAGTATTAAGACAAATGACTATGATTTGGTCAAAGGTAAATAAATTATGTAATATTATTATGAATATTGTGTTATAACTTATAATATTATATTTAGCGACTATGTATATTAGAAATATCTTGTACTAGCTTTTTCCCGCGACTTCGTTCGCGTGGAACAGTTACTTTGGGAATTGGGATATCGCTAAAATATACCGGTTACTTCATTTACGTTGAAGGAGAAGCGCTTCCCTGCCCGCGACTGCCCGCCGCGCGCCCCATTATTTTATTACTGCGATATCTTCTAAAATACTCCTTGGAATCAAATGATGTAAACGGCAAATTTCTTCTAAATTAAATGCTTGTAATGAATAACGTATTTACTTGGATAAGGATTAATATCATCTTTATGAAAACACCCTCACAAATAATGCTTAATTTTGGAACAAATTTGGTTAGCATAAAAAGGTTATTGTGAGTCAACCTTAAAAGATAGACATGTAGGTACTGTCGCGGACTTTTTTTTAGAAATTTTAAAGGGGAACAATTCTGTCATACATAATTTTAGCGAAACTTTAATCGTTTCCGCAGCGTATGCAGCGAAAGCTCTCAAAAGGAAAAAATAACCCCCGATTTTGAAACATTCTTGGTTGGTGCACCGCTCGTATTGAGCTTAGCATGATGTTATATAGCCTAAAGCCTCCCTCGATAAATGGACAATCCAACACAAAAATAATTTTTCAATTCGAACCAGTAGTTCCTGAGATTAGCGCGTTCAAACAAACAAACAAACAAACAAACTCTTCAGCTTTATAATATTAGTATAGATGTATTTCGTGATGTAATCGTACATTTGTCTGGGGATCTAAATTGGACACACGTAATTACACAATCATTTTCGATAAAAAACTTGCCAGCAGCGACTTGGTTCTTACAACAGGGGTTCCGTTTAATTCAAAATATCACTTGTTTTAAGTTTTATTTTGAAGTAGCTTTTGCCCGCGGCTCCGCCTGCGTAAATACAGTATCCCACGGGAACACTGTACTTTTTCGGGATAAAAAGTAGCCAATGTGTTAATCCAAAGCTTTAACTACTACCATACCAAATTTCATTAAAATCCGCTCAGTAGTTTTTGCGTAAATGAGTAACAAACATACTACATCTATCCATACATCCATCCTATCAAACTTTGAATTTATTATAGTCGTAGGATATGATATTACGAGTGATCATGTTTTTTCACAAAGAATATGATTTGTCATTTCATCGTTACCTAGAGAATATCATTATCATGTCGTCTGAAATATAGCTAAGCAGCTTCCGAAACTATTTCTACAAGATACCATTTCTATGCTGGTCACTGGTCAAACTTAGGCCTTTTCATCCGTTAATGGATGATTTATACAGTATTCTCCGAGCGAAGTAACTACTCTTGAAATACTGTAGTGCCTGGGACAGTCGGTTTTTAAATGTCGTAACTCGTATGGTTGCCCAAGCGCATACGGCATTCTCACAACATAGTCAGCCTAGTCCAGAGGAATGACTGGTCAATACGTCTGGGGCCAACCATGTGTGGGTTTCCTCACGATGTTTTCCTTCACCGTTAGAGCGTCCGTATAATGTACTTGAGATCTGAAAAAGTCTCATTGGTACACGCCACAACCTGGGATTCGAACCTGCACTCTCTCGAGTGCAAACCAAACGGTCTCCCCACTAGGCCACGGAGCTCCGGAGCATTGGTCAGTGGTTATACTATGGACCTATCGAGAACATATAATATCGACGTAACATATAATATCGACGTAACATATAATATCGACCTCGTCCAGACTACTCGCGAAATAGGTCGAGGTTGGCCGAATAAGACAGTTGTCACGCATTTCGTTTCGCCTTTTCATACTTCGGGTTACTTCACGGAGCACTTCCTCGGCCTACTTCGTGAGCAGCCTGTCTATTCTCTAAGAACATTTTCAAATCTCGACAGCTGAATCCGCGGTGAGTGTCAAATTCTTATATGATATTTGACACTTGCCGCGGATTCAGCTGTCGAGATATATGAAAATGTTCTTACAGAATAACACTGCAGTTTGGACGGGGACCGGGGTGTTATGTTATCGAATGAGAGTTGTATGAAAATCTGCCAAAAAGTGCCCATAAAAATTTCCCTCGATGACGTTACGTTTACGCGCGCTGTCAAATATTCCTACTAACACACTTTTGCGAACGCCTTCACAGCGGATCCCTAATGTCATGTTATTTTGTTGTCAAGGTCCGCAAATCATGAAGGCCACGATGTGCACATTATCTAGGAATAACTCAACAAAACAATGCATAATATATTAGTAAAGTGGAGGAACACAATAAAAACATTTTTAAGCTTTTGCATAGATTTTATCGGCATAGATTTTATCGCGGGCTTTGAGCGCGGCGACCGAATCAAGAAATTCCGTAACGAAAAAAAAAACCTAACACCACTGAGCTGGGGTGGGGGTCTGATTAATTTGGTTACAATCTAGCCGCAAGTACTGAATCGCTTTCCGTCTAGTGTAACGTGAGCTATGTGTTATTTTTGTATTTATATTTTATGCAATAGCTTTACCGCGGCAATCCCCAAGTGCCACACAGCTTTTGTTTTTAAGTAAGCCCTGAAATGTCAAGCACCGAGCGAGCTGATGATGACGAATTATAGCTAAGAACTGTCGATCATGTCAGCTTTGAAACAAAAAAAAACTAGAACAAAATCGGCTCTTTCGTTCGGACGCGGCGCGGGCGCTACGATGTCACCGCAAGACATACACACACCCAGACACACAAAACGTCAAGAAAACTCATTTTGAGGGTTCCGTAATACTTGAGGAACCCTTATTGTTTCGCTCTGTACGGACCGTCTGTCTGTCTGTCCGCGCTTTTAGCGTCGGTAATTATGAATATAAATGGATGAATTGGTATAGTCATAGATTGTGTTATGTGTATAGAGATAAAAAATTATATTGTAGGGGTGGCTCTCCATCTTAGAGCATCAATTTGGTTGGATGCTTTAGAAGTAGGGATGATTTTTTTTTCTTTCTGCCCCATCGTTGAATAGGTCTTTTAAAATAAAGTTAAGGTTTCATACATAACTTTTTATAAAGTCAACCATTTTCGAGTAATCGGCCTCCAAAGTAATTTATAAGTTGGGTTGGCGAAGGTTTTCCATCAACCCCCCGATGGTTGCACGCCTTGTCGTAGCGGTGGGGCTTAGTAACCGTGGATTGGACACCCACGGTGAAGCGAAGAGGCAACCAGGGCCGGCTTGTTTGCCGCCGGCTGGCCCGAGGAGGGTGCTCCCAGCGGGCTAGAGGAGTCCGCTGCGGACGCGCTAGGAGGTGGGACCGCAGAAGAAGAGGAGTGCCGGTATTACGGTGCGCCGTACTCCCTATCTTCTGCGGCCGTGGAGGGATCGCAGGGGGAGAGGCGTGGTGGTGTTGTGCCACTCTCCCTACCCCCCTGCGAGCTGGCGGGGCCGTTCCGTACGGTTAACGGCATTGGTGGGGCCGCAGAGGAAGAGGCAAGTTGGTATTACGGTGCGCCGCTTGCCCTATGCTCTGCGGCTGAGGTGTGGTCGGTGGCAGAACCATATACCAGATCTGCCACCGGGTACCGGTTGTGGAGGTTGGTATCCGTGGCCTCCTAGTAGCAGACTCAGGGGGAGTCTGCTACAGTACTGGTGGAGGCCGAGGAGGCAGGCGCACCTTACCATCTGGTGCGCCTGGGGCTTTCGGGCCTAGGATGGAGCTGCTTGTGGGCGGCTGCTGCCGGCGGGGTTATTTTAATACCTATCTTAAGGAATTTAGTAACTCGGACAAAAAAATTGACGTGTCTCTATAAGTTAATGTTGATACTAAGTTTCAAATCCTGTTAAAATACAGTTAGTATCCAGTCCCGAATCCCAATGTTAAAAATGCGAATTGGTATTATCCAAAATCCAAAAAACAATTTAATTAATATGATATCAAGACGATTCATTTATAATTCAATCAAAATAAAATGAAAGTGTAAGTTGATTACGAGAATTGGGGTTCCGTACTATCATAGTAATTGAATCTTAATTACACGTGAAACCTGTGTGAATCGTGTTATATATGCACTCGTCGCTAATGCTATCTTTTTCTTTTCTTTTGTAAATGTCACCGTAAAATTGTAAAAACCGTTAGATTGTAATAAAACTAGTGAAATTGTAAAATGTTGATAGACTTCCGAGGCGAATATGTTGCCTATAATTTCACACATTATTTTTCGTTACATTATAAAATTATAAACATATAGTTTTTAATCTTTCGACATATTTTTACAATCTCGTTAGTTATTTTACATTCTAACGGTTTTTACAATTTTACGGTGACATAAATAAATGAATTTGAATTTTGAATTCTTCGGGAAATCCTTTGTTTGGATCCCCGGCGGACTGGGGACGTCGGCCGAGGTATGTGAGACACTCCAGGGCGCGAGGGGGATACCGCAGGAAAACCCCAAGGTGCCTCCTCCTCCGCTTGGTGCTGGCACATGCTGGGCCGCTGGACCCGACTAGGTGATATCAGCAGCGGCCCGTCGCTACTGCTACCCAGTACCTACAAAGGTTCTAGTTTAGCATCTCGTTTTCCTGGTCTACAGTGTCTTAAACCCCCCAATGATGATCATCATCATCATAATTATAGGTATTCGCGGTGGCAAATGTGATTACATTTTTGCGTTGTCACGCGTCGCCGCCCTGATGGAAACATTGCGCTGTTATCATAATTAAAATTGTTTCATTGCTATTTTGCTGTGCTGTTTTAGTATTTATATTATCTTTAGCTTTATATTAGCGGTTAAATAAAGAAATGGCAGCACTAAAATGAAGTATATAAAAGAGATGTTTTAGAAATGTTTGAGGCGTGGGCCAGCACTATATACGCTATATGTAAATGTAGCTACATAATATGGTAACCGTTTCCTAATCTTTATTTTATTTAATTTCACTTCGTTTCAATGTACATTTAAATTAACTTCGTCAAGGAGAGCAACACAAAGTAAAATAAAACATGGCGGATCAGATGAGAATTAACTAAAGAATGTCATTTTGTCAGTGACATGACTTTTGACAAAGAAAGACGTATGACATTCAAGACGACGTCTCTTTGTAAAACTGTCTACTACGTCAAGTCATGTTAAAGCAACTGCCATGGCCGACCTAAAAATAGGGTTATCGCATTAAAAAAACTTTTTAAATAATCATTTTTCACGTATTTGCCCTTCAAATTATTTTTTAAATATTTTTATGAAATTCCCATATTTTTTCCTATTTACCTATGTGGTGTGTATAGAGCTGGCCCTAAATCAATCAATCTTTTGTTTTTTCGTGAGTCCTTCTTTAACAGATTGACAAAGGTAAGTTGTCGTTGTTGTTTGTTTTCGGGAGATGATGCCAGTAACGGACTTATTAAACACTAGCTGATCCGTGCCCACTTCTTTGGGCGGTAAACATTTTCCTTGTGATGAAATTATGATCATGGTTCGGTTAATACTGATGCTATGGTTTATTTCCTGACTGCCAAAAGGAGGGTTTTATTTGACTGCTTATTGTGTGTAATTTGCTTACCAATTTGGCTATATTGACGGCTTACAAATAAATTAATGAAATCATTATACTTAATTTAAAAAAATCTGTTTATTTTAATTGTTCAAAGCTTCTCTGTATACTAACTATATATATAAGACGTAGTGTTATTATTTGGTACCAAAATATATTGTCTTTCAGGGATTCCAACCCGTGATAAGGAAACATATAATCTAAATGGAATTTCCTTGCTTTGTTGACTTTGTAAAAAAGTCAACCATTTTTGAGTAATCGATAATGATAATATACGTGGTAGAGCCATGCTTCGGCACGAATGGGCCGGCTCGACCGGAGAAATACCACGGGCTCACAGAAAACCGGCGTGAAACAGCGTTTGCGCTGTGTTTCGCCGAGTGAGTGAGTTTACCGGAGGCCCAATCCCCTACCCTATTCCCTTCCCTACCCTCCCCTATTACCCTATTCCCTCTTAAAAGGCCGGCAACGCACTTGCAGCTCTTCTGATGCTGCGAGTGTCCATGGGCGACGGAAGTTGATTTCCATCAGGTGACCCGTTTGCTCGTTTGCCCCCATATTTCATAAAAAAAAAAGTCATGTATGAAACCTTGCCTTTATTTTAAAATACCTATTTAACGATACCCCACACGATGGGGTAGAATGAAAATATAATTTTCATCCCCATTTCACATGTATGGAGACTGGAGAGTCACTCCTAAAATGTTGAATTATTATTTTATGGTGGCAAAACCGAGATCTATATACATATCTTTAACCATACCAAAATTCATCTATTTATATTAATTATTACAGAAGCTAGAAGCGCGGACAGACAGACGGACGGACAGAGACAGAGGTGATAGGCATTATGTAGGACAATTCTATAAATGTTATGTTATAAACTTATAACCTAGGTACATGGAAATAAAATAAAAAATTGAGTTTGAAAGCGAAACTATAAAGGATTCCTCAAGTATTACGGAACCCTAAAAACGTCTAATAGAAATACCACTCAATAGATTACGGCATGGTATGTTGTATTATCTCTTATACCATTCGTGCAAATTACAATATGCAGTAAAAGGAAAAAATATTTTGTTTTAAATACTTGAGACTATAAATTCACTTCTTTTGATAAGAATTCGTTATTATAGATAATATTGACCAATAAACATGATTAACATGACCTAACGATTTAAATTATTTTTTTAATATAAAAAACTACTTTTTAGACTTTTAAATAAAAGTTAGATATACAGGATGTCCCAGAAGTCGACGTCGTCCCTTCAAAGGCTGATAGACCAGCTCATGACTCACCAGAATATCGTAATATGATCTTAGTAAAAAATCTTTAGTTTTCGAGATATTGGCACTTTTAATAATTTCTTAAAAATTACACCTCATGTCAGTTTTTAGACTGCCGCAACTACAATTTTCCGTATTGTGGGATACAAATTTGTATTACAGAATCCTGACCAATTCTGCTATTGACCACGGTTATAAACAAAGCTAATAGAGTTTGAACTTTGTAGAAAAAAAGAAAACTTTTCCCTAATCGTGATTTCAAAAACTTTTTCTCGTAACTTTCACTATCCATACTGAACAAAAAATACACCACACTAACCTGGGTTGTTACTTTAAAAAGTTGCTCATTTTATGTAGTTTTCAAAACAGTAAAATAGTTGCTATTAAGCTACGTCAAAAATTTTTTTTTTTTGCTATTTTAAGTGCACAGAGAACACATTTTGAATGTTTTTCTTTAGTTAGAATTTCGAACAAAAACACTCGTTACATTGAAATCACCTAGATGTTTACTTAAAAATTGTACGTTGAAGTGTAAGATGCTTACTAAACTTAGAAACTAAACAGACTACAAGAATATTTTTAAAAACTGTAAGGAGAAATGCAAAGAAGGAGAACACATTAATAATATCATTTAATGAGTTAGACTCATTAGAGTGAGAGAATAGGTGACGACACGCACGTCTTTTGTTTGTTCTATACATGAGTTTGTTTACTAGTTACTAGTATGTTACGCTATTGATGTGCATCGTTTTGTTGTTTTCTTACTTTTAACGGATATTGCATTGTAATCTGAACTTGAGTACCTTAACCTTTCGCGATACAGATTAGCTGCAGCAGGGCAGCAGCATGAAATTGGGCAAATAATAAATAAAAATTGTAGAATATAGTGAAGTTCAAAAAACTTTTTCCGAGTCATATGAATGTACCCAAAAAATCTATTTTCATCTTCTAATAAATCAGAATATAATGTATGAAATTCTCCAAAAATTAATCTTTTTGAATTTATATTATGATTTATGAACCCATATCTTTCGTTTCCTCTTGTTTTTCTTTTCCTCTTCTGTTAAAATACAGCTAATTACAACAATATCCTCGTCACTATCCTCCATAATGCAAATGCACGTTCAGGCTGACGGACTAAAAATAACTAAATTGCCGATGCTGAATCCGAATGCAGTGGACGCACCCCATCGGCATTTTGTAAATGCCGACGCTCCGTACGCTGCGGACGCTCCGATTCCGATGCAGTGGACGCGCAGCTTTAATTGAATGCATTATTGCGCCATTGGTTGACGCGGACGAAGTCGCGGGCAATAGCTAGTACATAATAAAATGTAAGTAACTGTACTGTAGGTACATAATATTACCTATACGAGTACAGTCTTTTAATATATATTCTAATTTGAATAATAACGTCTTAAAGTGGACCGTAGTAAGTGGAATAGCGCAGTTTATCATTATTAAGTGCAATTAAATTTTTCTCCGCGTTTTTCTAACACTTTCAAGATACTTATGATAATTATGTCAGGTAGGAACTAATATTGTGAATCTGGGGGCACGGCAGTGGCCCCGCCAAGTCGAGCGCGAAGCAAACACTGCCGTACCATCCTTTACTGGAACCATTTCGCCGCATTTTCAGGCCCCTATTTGAGAACCTCTGGATAAGACCAGAACGCAGAAATTTTCGTCATCCAGTAAGCTATAATCACGTACTTAAAATCCAAAATTTCAAGTCTGTAGGTCATTTAGTTCCAAAGTTAAGCGAAATCAAAGTTTCGCATTTACGACACTCACTCACTCACTCACTCACTCATGATCATCAAAATAGAACTAGTGCTTCCCATAAACTTAGAGAGCTGAAATTTGGTACAGAGCTAGGGTTTAGTGGCCACATAAAGGGAAAACTATAAAAACTAGGATAATCGATCTGGGGGCACGGCAATCCCCCCGCAAATTCGAGCGCGAAGCAAACACTGCCGTACCATTCCTTACTGGAACCATTTCGCCGCATTTTCAGACCCCTATTTGAGAACCTCTGGATAAGACCAGAACGCAGAAATTTTCGTCATCCAGTAAGCTATAATCACAAACCTACTTAAAATCCAAAATTTTAAGTCTGTAGGTCATTTAGTTCCGAAGTTAAGCAAAAGCAAAGTTTCGCATTTATGACACTCACTCACTCAGTCACTTACTCATGATCATCAGAATAGAACTAGTACTTCCCATAAACTCAGAGAGCTGAATTTTGGTACAGAGTTAGGGTTTAATGGCCACATGAAGGAAAAACTATAAAAACTAGGATAATCGAAGACCTGGAGTACCTGGTGACCCTGATTAGAAAACACAAGAGCCTAACCAAACTATTAGTATACTTACATTAGTTTAAACTTACAAGTTTACAAGAAGAAATAGTCGAACAATTAACTATATTCTACTCGAACATTACACAAATTACGTAAATAAACAAATTACACTAAAATCTAGTAAAATAAATCAATATGCCCACGTTTCTACAAAAAGAAGTGAAATCCCACCAAAAACATTCTGTAAAAAACTAGCCAAGTCTCGATGGAGCTGCTTGTTTATCTCTAAAAAGTAATGAAATCTAGACAAAGTCGTGCCAAGTCTAAGGTTCCTTACTGAGAATTCTTTATTATTATAGTTAATGTTGTGTGACTTGGCCGTTGAAGGGTACACGAGGGTACAAAAGGGGCTCCATGACACCATTGTTCCAATACATGTATTGTACAATCAACAACAGCCTAAAATGAGACACTAGCGTCCAATTACCAATACCAGTATGGGCTATTATCTCGCTACTCGTACTATAGGTAGTTACAACAGATATAACATTACGTGTAAACAAAATTGACTTGTACCCACTAACGTATAAAGAATGTTCAACGGCCAAATCACACAACATTAACTAAAATAATAAAGAAATCGCAGTAAGGAACCTTAGACTTGGCACGACTTTGTCTAGATTTCATTACTTTTTAGAGATAAACAAGCAGCTCCATCGAGACTTGGCTAGTTTTTTACAGAATGTTTTTGGTGGGATTAGTATTTCAGCAAGACTTTATATTTCGATTTCCGGGTTAGAATATTATTTTGATATCCAAGTTCTAAATGCTTCTTAAACTAAGTGATTTAGCAGTTCTACAATGCGTGAACTGTAAGTATAATATGAAACATTAATTTGGTACTATTGAATTTTAATAGATGATGTTTCATCAAACAATTTATCTAACTCTGACCATTTTAGCGTCGATTCACACTAATACAAGACGCGGCGCTGCACTTTTATGATAGCAATTCAAAATTGAACTTTATTCACTTTACAAGAAGATACACGTTTCAATGCAAGAGTTCGAATTTCGACCGACACCGCGTTGCACACCGCGGTACAGCAATTACAATAAAACGTTCTTGTGAAGTGAATGGGGTTCAATTTTGGAATAGCTATCTTAAAAATGCAACGCCTCGTCGAATTTTTAGACCTGCTGCTTTAGATCTTGACATTCAGCGGCATAGCTAGTGATAGCGTGTGATTTATGGAGCTCTATCGTCGCTTTTTGACGACCTCTGTGGCTCAGTGGTTGAGAGTGTTGGTGCTCAAGCCGGGTGTCGCGGGTTGAATTTCGCCGAAGGAAGGAAGTTTTTCTGTGTTCCTGGGTCATGGATATATTTATTAAATACTAGCTGTTATCCGCGTAAATATAGTTTTTTCGCGGTCGCGGATATGTGACTGATACAAATCCTTGATGCGGATTACACATCATGCTAAAATTTCAGCTCGATCGGTACAGAACTTTTTGAGTTTTTGAAGCGTACACAAACCAACATAACATTTTTATATATATAAGTAGATATTGTGTATAATATAATAAAAATCGAAATATGTGTATAATATAAATGTATTAAATATATTTCCGTTGTCTGTTACCGGTAACACAAGTTCTTCGACAACTTATCAAGGAACCAGATTGAGGTGGTATGAAACGTCCACAGATATTATTATTATTATTTTAGGAAGGAATTCAATCCTAAAAGTCGCTATAGTAGAAACGACACTACCAGTTTTTATTGCGAACGAAATCGAGGCTAGTCCTAACTCCTAAAATAATATTAATATCGCTAAGTAAATAGGTCGATGCGACGGATCCGATTAATTTGCCGATTAACTGCCGATGTCGTCCGAGCTTAATATCCGTCGCGAATGTCGGCAAATATCTCACTACCGGCAGATAAGCAAGTAGCAACCAATAGCTAGCGCTACCGCGACCGCTCGCGCTCTACCGCCAGATAAACTGGTCTGAGATCCCACGTCCGCCAGACTACCCTTATATTCTTGCTGATAAAATGTATGTTATTGTTAGTGTCCGACCGAAAGTTCGGTTTCGGTTTCGGTTTCGGCCGAGTTTCGGCCAAAAATCAAGTTTCGGCGGCAGTTTCGGTTTCGGCCAAAAGTGGCCGAAACTTTTGCCGAAACCGAAACTGATTTCGCAAGTTTTCGTGCACGCTCGCCTATCTTCGTTTCTTGCGGCAATGCTTTGACAACGCAACTGAATTTGAAAACATAATTAAAATATAATTAATATTTTTTTTAATATTACATTAAATAAATGATTACAACAAAATTAATATACCGTGTTTCCATTTCATGTCCTAATTAATACAGAATAATGTATAAAATGCACCAAATTTCAGTTTTAAGGAATTTTCTACTTGAGTTTCGGTTTCGGTTTCGGCCGAAACTGAAGCAACGGCCGAATATTCGGTTTCAGTTTCGGTTTCGGCCGGAAAACCAGTTTTGGTCGGACTTTAGTTATTGTATTTGTAGTATTACACCCTTACTTTCTTTGCTTGGCCTTATATTTATACAGTGTATAAGCTATACAAAGATTTTTCCTTGTTTGTCAAGTGACTTTTCCGACGTATCAGACAAGGACAAACAAAAGCTTATACAGTATGCACTGTAAATGTCTTTATTAGTAAGGGGGTTAGTGTATACGATGAACATATACACACTGGGATCTCAGTCCAAACGTGAACTTACCAACAGTTGAACGCAAGATGTAAGTAAACTCACCGTTTTTTGTTACTGATTGTAAACTTACCGATAGTTAAGATTGAGGGTTATCTATTTGGTATGGAAGGTGTACTTGAATAATATTTATTTTTAAAACATATTAAATAAATAATTTAATTATAACGAGTTTTCTTAACCCTTAACTGTAGTGGTGAAAAATAGTCACACTTATATAGTCGTGGGTCCACGGGACCCGCCTATTTTTGATTTAAAATAAAATAAAAATGCATTTCCGTTTTAAGTTTTTATTTTTATTAAACTTTACATTTAAACATTAACAAACGTAACGTTAAACAAAATCAATAATATAAACTATTATTCTTATCCACAATGACACTTCTTTAAATCAGTCGTTATTTACTTATAAAATATCATATAAAATTTAAAAACGCAACAAAAAAATAACTGCAACTCATTTCATGTACAAAAAATAATACTTTTTAAAAGAGTTAAAACAAAAACAATTAAACTTCTTCCAAAAAAATTTTGACATTGTAAACTGATGATCAAGTTATAAGCATGAATTGCATGCCGTTTTCCCGTAAAAACATCCGGTAGAACTGGTCTGTATATCCACTTCTTTATCTTGGTAAGTGTCTTCACTTTTAGACAATTCAGAGTTTGACTCATGATCACTCGTCATTTTCTGAGTGGGTGGTGAGAGCTAGTTTTCGAGATGTGGGTGAATTTATACCGATTTCATCTTCATCACTGTCTGGTTCGTTTAACCAGTGCTCTATTATATCAACTCTATCTGCAGAAATATTTCTTTGGTTTGCCATCACAAATAAATAAAAAATAAATAAAATTAATAATAAAAAAAAAACTAAAAGAAAGTTACGCAACTATAGTGGTGGGTCCGTGGGACCCACATGCACACCAATACTCACCTTTGTAGTAGCAAGCGAAGCACGTCCCTACCTCTCAACGCGCTCTGGCGTACTTTCGGAAGGTACCTAGGAGCGGAAGGCGCTGAGGCACACGCTTTGTTTTTTACACGCGTTCAAAGATTAAACATGGGTCCACTGGACCCACGACTACAGTTAAGGGTTAATGTTTATCACCGAACAACATTATGAAACTTTTCATCAATGACCTTACAATTTTTTCCAATAGGTTAAGCGACATCTCACCATAAAAGCGAGTGATGTCGAATTTGACGAGGAAAGGTTAATTAAATGTCACGTAAAAGGTTATTCTGTGCAAATTATTATCTGTATATATTTTCGGCGATTTCGATTTGGATGGAGTGTTCAACGGGGTGATAGATTTCAATTTTCTTTTGAAGAAAATATTGACTTGTGAGATTGTTAATAAATATTTTAGGTTAACTTCCTTATAGGCCAGTTCACACTACACTTTCTTTATTACCTATTTTATGTATAATCCATAGGTATATTACTATCGGTATAAATTATGTCGCGATCGTATGTGAGTGTGTGAGTGTGAGTGGAGCCCTATTTCAATTGTTTGCATTGCACTCTTTTGCCTATCTCAGTACCCATCTAATTTCTTTTTTTTTTTGCTATTTTTTTTTATTTGGTTAGATAATCGTCTTTTTTATTTTATTTGTTAGTCCGTTTCTTTGTCTGTGTAGATGATATATATGTAGAGTATAGTGTACCTTGTTATATATTGTCTTATCATGTTATGTTGGTAGTTGGTACTAGTGATGTGCCGGATCGTTAAAAATGTATATCCGCGGATACGGATCTGAATACGGATATTTAGTGTCAGGATCCGCGGATACGGATACGGATACGGATCTTAACTTTCTTACTCAGTCGGTGTCGGTGCGCGCGACCTTCACACATGTTTCGACTTGCATTGCACGGTGGTTTTGTTTTGTTTATAGTTTTGTGTGACACTGGACAGCATAGATAACGCTTGTTTCGAATTGGTACATGAGTTTTAAAAAAATTACTACAAAAAAGTTTAGTAGTGTAATTTGGAATTATTTTGTGTTAGTAAATGATGAATGTGCAAAGTGTAAAATTTGTGATGGAAAGTATTCCCGTAAGGGTAAAAGCACAACTCTTTAAAAAATCATTTACAAAGAAAACGTCCTCGAGAATATTATCTGTATTGAATTTAATAGCTTTTATTGCTAGTCGCTACCTTAATCAGTAATCACTAATTTAAATAATTCATCTATAATTTTAATATTAATAAGTTAAATAGATCCGTAAAAGATCCGCCAAATAGTAACGGATACGGACACGGATACGGATCTTTCTTCTGCCTCGGATATCCGCGGATACGGATACGGATACGGATATCCGGCACATCACTAGTTGGTACATTGTTTTTATGTACGTAATGTGTTTAAGTGTAATGTGAGCGATAAATGTTTTATTATTATTAAAATGCAGCCCCATGTCGCGTAGTATCGTTTAAGGATGGGACTATATTGTCCGGAATCCGCAAGGCCGGGGAAAATTCAGAGCACTGAAAATGGAGCTCTGCGCATAAAGAATAGCTGATAATAATCGAACACACAAGTGTCGAGTGAAATGTCAATGTCAGCTGGACACTTCTATTTTCGACTCTATTGTATTAGCGCAGAGTTGTATTTTAGTTCTCTGAATTTTCCCGCGACAGCCTAAAGGTTAACCTTAAGAGTGCGCTAGTCAACGGCTCGAACTCAGTGCTGCGCGCGGGGAAAATGCTTGTTATTTCACCTAATATTTGGGAAAAAAGGATATGCCCATAAAATAGTAATCTATACTTATAAGGGAAGCTATACTGCACACATTTATGCAGCTGTGTAAAGTATTTTAGAAAAGGCGTCTTCAAATTACGCAAATCGACACTCAGCTGTTGGTGTTTTATGAAAAAACTATATAATATTTTTGTCTGAAGTAAAATTATTTCAAATGCTGAATAATTGAACCGTGTCGGTATTTACTTGCTTTTTTATTATCATTCTTCATTTAATTTTTATTAACGTTCAAAGTTGCACTAAAAATGCGATGTTTGGAGGCTATTATCTTCTAGACTAATTTGAATTTCAGAAATATAAGCAAATACCGACCTAGATAAGTGTCATAAAAATCGATATTACGCTAGAACTTCGGTCTACAATGTTTGACTTTGGAGTAAATCACCAACAGCGTTTGTATGGAGAAAAAACCGACTAGCGCAGCCTTAAGATGTATGTCTATAGTGTCGATGAAAGCCTTAAGTAGGTTACCTTAGAATGCCTTTAAAATTTCTGCAGAAATTTCGTATTACCTATCGCTAACAATTTGCTCAACAATTTGAATTTATCAAAAACAAGTTATTTTAATTCCCCGAATTACCATTAAGATTAAATAATTTTAACATAACAGGCTCGGAATTGCAGGTACCAATAGTACAGTGTACACTGATAAAATGAATGAATGTAAAATGTTTTATACGGTAAAGTTACCTAAATTAAATAAGGGGCCTCTAGTCAAGATGCATTCGATAATTACGACGGCGAACTTCGAAATCAAAAATGTATGGGATTTGACATATGGCATTGCTAGCGACATGTCACATATCGATGACTTATGTGAAATCCCATACATTTTTGATTTCGAAATTCGCCGTCGTAATTATCGAACGCATCTTGACTAGAGGCCCTTGTACCGCCAGACTACCTTTATATTCTATATTGATAAATTAAAACTATATATAATATTGCAGTATTATTTAGTTGTAAAGTATGGCCGACAGATTGTGCGGTGGACCAATTCTCATGTATCCTCTAGTTTTATAAAATACTAGATGTTGCGCACGACTTCGTGCGCGAAAAAAGGAAATCTCGTGGAATCGTTCTTTTGCCGCAATAAAAAGTAGCCTATGACTTTTCCCGCTGTCTATTCTATATCTGTGCCAAATTTCATCAAAATCGGTCCAGTAGTTTCAGAGCCTGTTCATTGCAAACAAACAAACCAAAAAACAAACTTTTCCTCTTTATTATATTAGTATAGAAATAGAATCCCTAGGCTTTGTTGATGTGTGCTAAAAGAATATTTAATTATAAGCATGTCTACTGTCTAAAAGGGGATTTTTAATCAAAAGAACAGTTCGGAAATAAAAGTTTTGTAACAGACAATGAGCTAAAACTAGGAGGTTTTTCGGCATTGTTGAAACTTTAGCCGCGGACTTTGTTTTATTCTATTCGTTTAGTGGATATTCTGTGGGTGCATACCTACTTACGAGTAAGAACTGCTAGTTTAGTAGGCTACCTAGTTACTTACACCCAGAACACTAACATATCTAGTAGGATGTAATATGTTGTTGGTAGGCAGTGAGCACCAATTTTTCTTAGGATACACGAACTCTGCGTTGTTGACGAAATCTGACAAATACCGAAAGAATAAGGGTCATATCACACCGAGAGAAGATACGCGTTTCATTGTGCAGAGCGGTGCAGTTTGACGTCGTAAATCTGCAAGATTAAGCGGGACAAGAAATCACAAAATTGGATGGAAGAACAGTCAAGGGAAGTCACTGATGAGACCAGAACAGGTTAATAGTAGACCAGTGGCGAAGGCTGATTCTCCTTCATAAGGAATAGTGTGTAATAGGTAAGGTTTTTGATGAGGGTCTCCAAAAGGTAAATGTGAAGTGAAGATGATAGGAATGGACTATGGAGTGTGTGAACCCCACGCCACTTTAGTATACCCATACAGACTCGATCTTTGGAAAGGTTTCACTTTAGTAAACGATAATGTTATTCCTCATAAAACAAGTCTGGACAAGGTGTACGGAGTACGGACCTAAGTCTAGTACCAACTTACAAATATATTAAAGTTCTTAAAGCGGCTGACTGGGATATTTTTGCTGTCAATGTAAATATTATGCTCATTGCTCATTAAAGAATAATATTATTATGCTCGATTTCCCCTAGTTGTTAGCAGTTCACACTATAATCAGTTACAACTTACAACGGAAATTATATTATGGTTGGTTCTTGGTTGTTAAGTAACAACAAAAACATAATACATATACATTATAGCTTAATAAAAATGCGCAGTTTCACAAGGATAAGACCTATAATCTAGTTGAGTTTTCTCTCCCAAAACTCCCTGCATAATAAATTTCATGGTAATACTTGCAGCAATTTTCGAGATTCCTATTATATAATATGTAACTAGCGACCCGCCCCGGCTTCGCACGGGTACAATGTATATATCTGTATAATCTATGGGTACAATACTGATATTAATATTGCGGCTACCTCATAAATCTAAACTCTCCTCCCGCACGCACACCCCCGCCTTGGTGACGCCTACTTCGCAACGGGCCGCGGAGCAGAAATCGTAATATTTTAATTTCGCCATAACTTCAAAACCAAACGTCCAATTTTAATTATTCAAAGACCAAATATTATCTACATAAACTGTACTTAGTGATAAAATAATTTATAAGGATTATTATCATGAGTAAAATAAACGCGTTTAAATGTAGTCCAAAAAAAATCAAGATTTCTAAATAAAAAAATTGTTGTTGTGCCTCACTCGACATAGATAGGTATAGTATGTCGCGGACTTTTTTGTGGATATTTATAAGATCTACAATTAATTAGAACATTTTATGGTTCTATCTTTTATAGTTTAGGCAGCGTACGCAAAATAAGTAACTTTTCTGGTTGATTTTTTACACCTTGTGTCCGAAAACCCCAAATATCTTACGGAACCCTATTTTTTTCCAAAATAAAATTTAGCCTATGTTACTCGTGGATAATGTAGCTTTCGAATAGTGAAAGAATTTTTGAAATCGGTCCAGTACTTTTTGAGCCTATTCATTACAACCAAACAAACAAACATACAAACAAAGTTTTCCTCTTTATAATATTAGTGTAGATAGATGTTGCCCGCGACTTCGTGTGCGCAAAAGGTAATCTCGAGGGAAGCGTAGGTACATTTTGCTGCACTAAAGCCTTGTTTTTGTAGCCTATGTCCTCTGCCGTAGTATATTCTATATCTATGCAAAATTTCATAAAAAAATGGTCCTGTACTTTAGGAGCTTATTCAATACTGCAAACAAACCTTTCTTCTTTATTATATTAGTATAGATAGAATATAATAGGTACAAGATGAGCTCGTTTAAAGTATAAGATCATGTGCCTGTCAAATAAAACGAAACATGGCAATATATTATGTTCGTTAGTTAAGTTTACACCCATCGAACTACTAAAACTACTGAACTAATAAGCGTTTATCAGTACCATCTCTCGCTAATTGCAACTGGAACCGCGGAACTCCGCTAGTCTCTTAATCATCAGAACTTTTAATACTAAATTAACTCCGTGTCTAACTTGTCAGCGAGTCCTTAGGGCTGTCGCGAGATGGTTTTTGCTAAATTATTTTGTACCTACCTTTTTTCAGCAGGTCTGCTTAACCTAATATTTATAATGTTTCGGAAAAGAAATAAGTTACCGATATATCTAATTGTGTCCCTCAGATTTTTAGTAGATATATAATACACATATTTAATACACAATACACATCCATGACCCAGGAATACAGAAAACTTTTGTTCTCTGGCGGGATTCGAACCCGCGACCTGCGGCTTGAGCGCCAACGCGCTAACTACTGAGCCACAGAGGTCGTCTGTAATGTAGAGTAATGTAGAAAATAAAATGTAGTGTCGTCGATACTTAACAAAAAGAAATTAATTAAACAGTTAAACAAGGTTACAAAAGAGAAATTAGTTAAACAGTCGCCAACATACGTAATTTATTCCCCACAATAGGCGATCAAATATTTATGCAATTAGGAAGTTTTTATAAAATTCACAAACACAATACCGCAAATTACATATTGTAGTCATTCATTTGTTTCATTTGTCATTATGTAAGTATTTAACTACAATTTTAAGCACTTATATCTTGCTTATGGCATTCAGGCAAAGTATAGGCTTTATTACCAAATCAAGTTGTTCTGTTTTGTGCTTTTTTAGGATTCCGTACCCAAAGGGTAAAGGCTATTACTAAGACTCCGCTGTTCGTTCGTCCATCCGTCTGACCGTGATAGCTAGACAGCTGAAATTTTCACAGATGATGTACAAATATATAATCAAGAAATAGTACCTAATACCTAGTAATAAAAACAGAATTTAAAACAAATGTTTAAGTTGGTGCTCTCACACAACAAAAGTGTTTTCTTGCCATTTGTGCGCGAGTCCGGCTCGCACTTGGCCAGGTTTTTCCTTTTCTCACGAGTGATTCTTTTTGTCATTAATATAATGCAGTGGGATGGGGTTCCTATAACTCTATTCCTATGGGCTTAACTTACCACTTGAAGACCCTCATCCAAATCCCTATACAGGCTAGGGCTTCCCTATGAAGGAGAACCAGCCTCCGCCACTGATAGAGAGGTACCTATAATACCTATAATTAAATATTACGTGATAATATGTAAATACAGCTACATAATATAGTAACTGTTTCCTATTCTTTATTTAATTTTATTTCGTTTCTATGTAATTTTATAATAACTTCGTCAATTAGAGCAACACAACGTAAAATAAAACATGGAGGATCATATCAGAATTAACCAAAGAATGTCATTTTGACAATGAACCTTTGACAAAGAAAGACGTACTTATGACATTCAAGAAGACGGCTCTTCCTAAAACTGTCAACTACCTCAAAAGTCAAGTCAAAACAACTGGCATGGCCGCCCTAAAAATAGGGTTCTTGCAATAAAAATCACTTCAAATAATAATTTTTGTACGCATGTACCCTTCTTCGATTTTTTTTTGTATTTTTATGAAATTCCCATGTTTTTCTCCTATTTACCTGTGTAGCGTATATAAAGCTGGCCCAACATCAAACATCTCTTTTACTAGGTACGATTAAGCGATATTAGTTGAAATTAATGAAGGTGCCAACCCTCGGTGTAAAACGGCTTCAGGTTAAGATTTTAATTGAAAAAGTCTGTAACTGTTTGGTTACCGAGCGCCGGCGGGTGTCTAATTAATACGACTTGAGGCGTCTGACTCATCTGTAGACGTCATGACTTATCGAGATTTGTTACAAAATCTGTTAGAATTACCCATTTGAAAAACGTCCAAATCAGCAGTAATCGCAGTGATAGACTATCTGCTATTCTCAAACTAAAAGGCGGTTAAATGACAAAAAGAGTTTTTGAGGTAGAGCTAAATACATGGGATTATTTTGAAATTGATGCTAGTGATTTTCTATAAAAAATTGTCATTGTTGTCATAAGATATTCATGACAACATAAACAGTTGTTTTTACAAAATAACTAGCCTCAATTTCAAAATAATCCCGTGTTTTTTTGCTCTACCTCAAAAACTTTTTTTGTCATTTAACCGCCTTTCAGTTTGAGGATGGCAGCTATACTTAATAAAATTACTTTGAGCTCTCTAAGGCGCTGAGGTAATTAACCTCACAAAAACAGGCGATTTAAAGACGAAACAAAGACTGCCTATAAATAACATCAACACAATCATCTGTGTGAAGTCAATGATCTTATAGCGACGCGACGTAAAGATGCAATGTATGTGATGCAATGTAATTTTATTTAGCTTTTTTTTATAATAATTTTTCAGCCTAAACGTCTTAACATAAGCAGTAGATCATATTCCCAAAATATCCGTTGAACAAACTTATATATGTCACCGTAAAATTGTAAAAACCGTTAGATTGTATTATTACTATATTATATGTGTTAAGACTTAAGATTCATTCTTTTCGGTGGTCTAGTCGTTAGAGCATTGGCTCTCGACTCGAAGGTCGTGGGTTCGATTCCCGCATTGAAACAACAAAAAATGTTGTTTCCAAGTTTGGTTAGGACAATGCAGGCTGATCACCTGATTGTCTGACAAGAAAGATGATCCATGCGTCGGATGGGCATGTAAAAAGTTGGACCTGCGCCTGATCTCTCGTCAGTCGTGTCGGTTATCCGTCCCACTGGATTATGAGAGTAAAGGAAGAGAGAGTGCTCTTTTGTACTGCGCACACACTTGGGCACTTTAAAATTACTCCTGCGTAACTGGCCTAGTTCCAATGAAACCGGCCACCGTCACCGATATCGGTGGGGGGAGTTATTTGTTATTATTATTAAGATTATTGATAAAAACCAGCCATTGTCTTTTTTATTATTGAGACATTGTCATTATTTAGACATCCTGGAATAATAGGTAGGTAGGTACATGTACTTTGGAAGTTGGAACTCTCTAAAAAGTAAAAACTGAATTAACACGCGAGTTAAAACTCCCTGGTGAGTGATGAGTGATGACTGATGAAATAAATAAATTAAAATAATGACTACCAATTTACAGTCGGCAAAAAACCTGAATTGAAAAAAAAAATCACTGAACATGTTTTAAAAATACTTATTCGCTGAATATTTGTAAAATGCCTATATGAGTTATGTACCTACTAAAGACTAGGATTACTAAAGTTTAACAGTTCAGTCCATCAGCCTCATCCAGACTGACGAAAGAATGATCGTGTAACCGTGTGATTGACGGACTGATAATTATTTTATTATGTATTTTCGGCCATCGTTCTGGCGTCAGTCTGAGACAGTCTGAGACTGATGGACTGAACTGATGCCAGACTGACCGTGTAACCCTAGTCTTACATTATATTTTGTTGAATATAAAGCCACTACAGTAAATAAATGATTGGAAACTAGAATTAAATTCGTCTGTCATGATTTTCTATTTGGCTTTTTTGCCGACAGTACAGAGAGCGTGCAACATCGGATGAGCACTTGAATTTGATTAAACTGCAGGCGATGGTCCTCGTGCACTTGATTTGCGATGGTACCTGACATGTGACGTCATCGTGGCAATATATTTTTATACATAATATATCGTTATCGAGTCTAGTATGTTATGTAATTAGTAGCAATTAGTAGCAGTGCTTGATAGAATAATTATAAAATAATAAAATAAAATAAATGTAATTTAATATGTATTGTGCAATGATATGCACCATAGCAAAGCTTGTACACAAAGATTACAAATAGAGGCCATATTTTCAAAGAAATCTAAGTAACAAAAGGAGGAAAAAAAATAATAAAGCGCGATTCTATAATAATGCATCCGATTATACAAAGGTTAGGTTCTTGACGTTGCCTGTTTTCAAACAATTTTTATGTTTAACTAAAAGCCTGTTTCACATTTTGCAGATCGGATTATAATACTTTTTAAAGTTTATTAAACATGAATTGTTATACCTGTCCATTCGTGTCGAAGCATGGCTTCTACTTTTTTACAACAACAGACAATATATCTGCTAGTTTGCCGTCGATATTAATCACGATTAAAAAAATAACAGCAGATCCGCACTCTTTTGATACAATTTTTTTGTTTTTATATTTAAATAGTGAAATGTAATGTAAAAAGCAAATACATGCACTTATCACTGGCATTCCGAGGCTCAGTCTAAGCCGTGAACCAATTAGCTCTGTAAAAGCACTTTGCGAGCCTGTAAATGAAATTATTCCGTTAATAAGAAGTGATCTACTTAAATAAGCATCAGCAGTTCAAAAGCACATTTTTCTGGAATACGCAATGATTTCAAAACTAACGAGGCTTGACGCCAAGACGCCTCAAACGACAGTTATCTTAATTTCACCATACCTCAAATGTCAAATCTTGGACTTGCTAATTATTATTTTTACTAACTATAATAACAAAATAAACGTATTACCGTACAAGTATATATTATAGACGAGGCATGTAGAGGCAAAAACTGTCCCTACTTTTGGGTTGTTTGGGGCCATTTTGACATTTGATGTATGGTGAAACTAAGATAACTGTCGTTTGCGGCGCGTCAAGCCTCCTTAGTTTTGAAATCATTGCATATTCCAGAAAAATGTGCTTTTGAACTGTTGATGCTCATAGTAGATCACTTCTTATCAGCGGAATGATTAGTAGCGGAAAAAATTGTAAAAACACCTACATATTCTTATTCATTTGTTTACTTACATCGTATCTACTGTAAAAACATTCCTTGCGGTAAGTGATCCTTTAATTATTATTTTTTTCACTTTTAAAGGCACACATTTCGAAGATACTTATTTACAAACATATTCCTTTGATTTCATACACTTTTACCTAATAGTGACGTCAGAGATAGGTACGAATTTTGTATGAAGCGTTTTCACGAAACTTGCGAAATGTTGTAAACAAATCGCTGTACCTATAGACCAGTGCCGATAGGTTTTAAAACAAAATAAATTTATAGTAGGATGAAACCCATTGGAAAAGGAAGAGAATAATTTACGGGCGATTTGAGTTCGGGAAGTGAAGGGGGTGAGTTTTTCAGGGTAGAAAATGGTTTATCTCGATTTCTGGCAAAACTACAAATCCTATGGAAAAAAGTCGAATGGCAAAGTTGTAGAGAAAAAAAAGATCTACAACTTTTGTATTTACACTCTTTTCACATAACCTCAAAATTTATGTGAAAAATTCAAATAACCAAGTTTTTGGTTTTTTATTTTTATCAAAAATTCACGAAATCTTCTTTAAATTATGCGCATACATGTCTATTTATTGCTATTTTAAGATGACTTGTATACTTGAGTGACCTACGGATAATTTTAACCCATCAAAAGGTATTTCATATACAAGAGGGAAAGGGGCTAGGCGATCTGAGCCTTACTACTTGCTCTTTTCTTTGCATTTTCTGAGAACATTTACTATGGTAATGTATACATTTTTTTACATTATCAAAAAGAATAGAATTCAATAAACAAGAAGCCCACTAAAAAAGCTGATATTTTGACGGGAGAATTTTCGATTGAAAATTAGGGTTAATTTTTCGATATTACGACAAAATAAGGTGAAAAAATAAATATTTTAAATCAAAAAAATTACAGTGTATTTAGGACTAAAAAAGGTAAGTTTTCACTAAATTTCGTGAATTTTTTTTTGTTTTTGTACAAGATAAAAATTAAAAACCAAAAACTTGGTTATTTGAATTTTTCACATAAATTTTGAGGTTATGTGAAAAGAGTGTAAATACAAAAGTTGTAGATCTTTTTATTCTCTACAACTTTGCCATTTGACTTTCCATAGAGCTTGTAGTTTTTCCGAAAATCGAGATAAACCGTTTTCTACCCTTAAAAACTCACCCCCCTCACTTCCCGACCTCAAATGCCCGTAAATTATTTTTCCTTTTATTTTTGTTACATTCTCTTCCTTTTCCAATGGGTTTCATCCTACTATAAATTTATTTTGTTTTTGACCATTTTCAGAGGTAAAAGCACTAGTCTACTATGAAAATATAGATTTTTAATACTACTGTTTCCTCTGAGAACTTACTCATATATATTATAAACATACTATTCATTTATGCAATAAAAAAATATCTGACGTCTAGCCCATTCTATAAGTGTTGGCAATAACCTGTTTAGAAGTAAGTAAACGATTTTAATTTAATCTATATATACTTATTCCACCAAAACATTCTGTAAAAAACTAGCCAAGTCTCGATTTAGTTGCTTGTTTATCTCTAAAAAGTAATGAAATCTAGACAAAGTCGTGCCAAGTCTAAGGTTCCTTACTGCGATTTCTTTATTATTATAGTTAATGTTATGTGACTTGGCCGTTGAACATTCTTTATACGTTAGTGGGTCCAAGTCAATTTCGTTTTCCAAGTGTCAATTTTCCATCGTCAATGGCTAGTGGTTCTGGTGACAGATTGGTGCAATGGTGTCATGGAGCACCTGGTTTTGTACCCTTGTATACCCTTCAACGGCCAAAACGTGGCATATAAACGTGGGCATATTAATTTATTTTATTAGATTTTAGTGTAATTTGTTTATTTAATTTGTATAATGTTCGAGTAGAATAAAGTTAGTCGTTCGACTATTTCTTCTTGTAAACTTGTAAGTATAAGTAAAAAAGCCAGTCTAGTCTTATCCAGAGTTTTCCTTTAATTTTATTTATATGCGTATTAAAAATGGCCCAGCCCAATTATTCGCCCAGCAGAGGGACGCTATAGGCTAGATTCAATTAGAAAATGTGTCCCACTACGCTGGATTTTTGCAATGAAAGTCGATTTTTTTATGTACCAATAGTAGAAGGGGACATTACCATATCTCTAATCAGCTGAGACCAGCTGAGGGTTCTTCATCAGATACTTCAGACCTTCGATTTTTTACATCAAATGAAGTGGCCCACCAAGTTGAATATTTTTTGTAAAGGTGGTATGTCGATCTCTAATAGTTTGGTTGTGCCCTTGTGTTTTCTAATCAGGGTCACCAGGTACTCCAGATCTTCGATTATCCTAGTTTTCCCTTTATGTGGCCATTAAACCCTAACTCTGTACCGAATTTCAGCTCTCTAAGTTTATGGGAAGTACTAGTTCTATTCTGATGATCATGAGTGAGTGAGTAAGTGTCATAAATGCGAAACTTTGCTTTCGCTTAACTTCGGAACTAAATGACCTACAGACTTGAAATTTTGGATTTTAAGTATGTGATTATAGCTTACTGGATGACGAAAATTTCTGCGTTCTGGTCTTATCCAGAGGTTCTCAAATAGGGGCCTGAAAATGCGGCGAAATGGTTCCAGTAAAGGATGGTACGGCAGTGTTTGCTTCGCGCTCGACTTTGCGGGGGCACTGCCGTACCCCCAGATAAAAGGAAGTCGTGTTAGTTACATTATTTATAACTCAAGAACGGCTGAAAATTGGTGGGTATCTAACAACCAGGAAAAGGCCATAGGACATAAGAGTTCAGGGAAGGTTTAACGGTTACGGTTAACGGTAATAAGAAATATTGAAAAGTGAAGGTTGTAAGAGTAGGTGTAGGGCTGTCAAGTATAAAAATAGAATCATTGACTGAAATGGATATTTTTGGAAAATGCCGGTTTCCTCGTGGCGAATTCTCACGTTGGAATTTGAAGTATGTCGTCAAGCTGAGGCAGCTGTCGTTGACGTCATATGAACTTGAGGAATTACGTAACAGAATTACGTAGCAGGAGCATCAAAATGCTTTGAGTGCTTATGAGCAGAACCGTAGAAAGCAATTTTAACTTCCCTACAGCTGTAAAAGTATTTCCTTATCAACTATGCGCTCCTGGTGTTTGATATAGAATATCTCTTGTGTGCAGGTATATAGCGGGGCGTGTGATGATGGACGGCTGATGCGCTATATAGCACGGCAAAGACTGTCTTTTTGTCTGTCTGTTTTTCTGCTGTCTTTCTGTCTGTCTGTCTGTCTGTCTGTCTGTCCGTTCGTCCGTCCGTCCATAGTAGTAACCAGTAGGTAGTAGCTAGACAGTTAAAATTTTCACAGGTGATGTATTTCTGTTGCCGCTATAACAACAAAACAAATAGTAAAAACAGTATTAAAAAATTAGTAATCAGTTATATTTGTCACCGTAAAATTGTAAAAATCGTTAGATTGTAATAAAACTAGTGAAATTGGAAAATGTTGAATGACTTCCGACGCGAATATGCTGCCTATAATTTAACACATTATTTTTCGTTAGATTATAAATAGGGTAACACACCCAATTGCTAGCACTGTACCTAATTATCAGCACCCCGAACAAATAGTAGAATTATAATTCTCTGTAATTATTTTTTGTTTCCACTTGATAAAAACAAAACTTTAATGTGTCTGGAATCTATTGCCAGCGACACCATACTTTAAACTATAAAGTATTTTCCTCTGTAATAATCGAGGTTATAATTGGACCATTTTTTTAAAGTGCTGATAATTGGTACGTTCACCCTATATAGTTTTTAATTTTTCGACATATTTTTACCATCTCGTTAGTTATTTTACAATCTAACGGTTTTTACAATTTTACGATGACATATACATTCTTAAAATAAAATTTAATGGCGGCTTCCATACTAGATACCTCCATACTTCCATAGCGTGATATTTTTTCCGTTTTGTACGGAACCGCTTTCTGGATTTCGGTAATTGGTCTATCGGACATCCTGCACATTGGTTTTATTTCCAAGAATATATGCTTTGTTCTAAATTCATCTATACTCAATAAAAGGATATTTGTAATAAAGGTTAAACGATTGACGTCTATTTCATCCGAATATCTGTACAGAAAATTGGCAATGAAAAGTAAAGCTTTGGCGCCCGGGGCCGTCTGCAAATAAATCTAATAGCTCACCCACTTACTGGCGTAAGGACAGGCCATGTCTACGTGTTAGATGTATCTGTCGCCGTAAAATTGTAAAAACCGTTAGATTGTAAAATAACTAACGAGATCGTAAAAATATGTCGAAAGATTCATAACTACTTATATATTTATAATTGAACGAAAAATAATGTGTGAAATTATTAGCAGCGTATTCGCGTCCGCTGTCTATCAACATTTTACAATTTCACTAGTTATATTAAAATCTAAAGGTTTTTACAATTTTACTTGACGTATCCAATGCAAGTGTCCCATTCGGGCATAGATATAATGGACTTGAGAATCAATTTGGCCTTAGCATACGGCGTATTTTAAAGGCACAGACGACGCGCGACGCATGGTTATGGAACGCACATTTTTATCGCCGTCGATGCTGATTATTGCATATAGAATTTCCTTCGGATCTCGTTTGAAGCGCGTATATCTGTCATATGCACTTACCTTATTAACGCTGAACGCACAAGATTGTCAAGACAAAGTCTATTAAAATTAGAGGTTTATTGTATGTAGAAGTTTTATGAAAAATGTTTCCAAAGGCCTATCCTCGCTTTGAAATTATTGAATAGCTCCAATTCGGCCCTTGTCTGCGACGTCAATATTAACTTTCTATTGGATTAAATTTAACTCTATAACCGACAGTCGCTTGGGCACAAGGATTCGAGATAAAAATAGAGTCATGATAACATTGGAAATTAAATTGCTTTGTGTTTGAAACCTGTTTTAGATATAAAATTCTCATGCATAAAGTATAGTGACAAAAACATTATTAAACCTCTGTTAAACGAATAGATATTAGCTGGTTTCAGTGTTCAATCGGATACCAATCTACGGATTAATCGTCCACCTCGTAGATTGGCAATAGTTCTTTGTCGTAGAGCTCGTAGAGTTAGAACGAGACTTGACAAGAATTCACCTCCATACTTATTCTGCGCTCCTGGTATGCGTTGACGTAGAAGAAATTTATATAGAAGCATATTTGAAAGGCTAAATAAATTAATAGAATTGACATAAAATCTAACGGTCTTATTCATAAAAAATTATAGAACACCTAAAGTGTTCTATAAGATCACTATAGGAAGATTGACAAAAAATTGTATTCATAACAGCATTATATCAACAAAGAGTTCTATAAACCTATCATAAAGTTATAGAGGCCAGGACCCTACTTTAACAGTACTATAAGATACAAGATGGCCGAACTCTATAACAGATGATTAGAGCTGATTACTAAAAAACTGACATTTGACACAGATATTTTGTCAATGTTATTTTGTAAACAAAATAATTATTTTTGATTTTATAAAATAATGCAAGCTTTACACATCTTTGATGTCATTGAACAACTAGAAAAGAGTACGCGTCGAAGAAAGGTGTACATAGGTAGGGTTGATCCGTTTTCTTTGGACGTCCGTCCTTACTATGGTCCAATTTTAGGTGTATCATATTATATGCCTTTTAACAGTTGAGGTCAATTGCAATGCCATTAAAACTACTTTTATAATAATGTTAGGTACTACAAAAATAAATTCAAATAGGTACGATAAAATGATCGTTGACAACAGTTGACAACTTGAAAGCATTTGAATTTTGACGTTCCGTATTGCGGCGACAACAAATCTTCTACAAATTGTAGTTTTATGGACGTATTTGGACAATCGATACATATTATCTATGATCGATTCAATATGTTCGTCCAACTTGTTTGCCAACTTCCTAATAATGGCAACATTTTTGCTTAAAGACAATTGTTAGTTAAAGTAGGTTTATAGAAGTGTTATGAATAGACAATTTTATCGAACGTTATATAAGCCTATCGAGCATTTTAACTATTATCCGTTATAAACGTTTTATAAGCTTTTTTTATGAATAACACCGTAAATATATAAAAGGCAAACCTGACTGACACATCTCTCAACGCACAGCCGAAACTACTGAACGGATTTCGCTGAAATTTGGCATACAGATAGTTGTAATGACGTAGGCATCCGCTAAAAAAGGATTTTTGAAAATTCACCCCCTAAGGGGGTAAAATGAGAGATGAAAGTTTAAAACCTAATTTCACGCGAGCTAGTCAATTACAATATAATTATGTCCAAACAAACAGACTTCATTACAAATGTAGGTATCTGGTACTCGAGATTTAAAAATATCTGAATTGAAATAATACTACAATTTTAATTTGATTTGTATAAAAACCGTTGTTACAAAGAAAATACTATATTTTCATTGTGCAACATTGCGAAAAATTGAGGATTTCATCCACGGTGTTGTGGAGTTATGAAATTTGGATGGAGTCAAAGTGAATCTCCCAAATTACCCACTAGCTAGCCACTCGGGAACACTCGGCAAAGCTCGGGAGTACTCGGCCTAGTGGTCCAAAATTGCATAGGCTTGCAACTAAAATGTAAATTGCACAAAAGAGTTTCAGAAAGTTTAATTTTGTACGTTATAATTATATACGGATTTGATTTGTATTGTGTTTACAGCAGCCAAATTCGAATACAGATTTATGTAACAGCGTTTCAACTAGAATGTAGATATAGCAGAATCTCATCTTCTTCAAAAGTTGATGTTTCATAGTGCGATTCACTTAATGTGGCCGTTTTAGACCTGGCACTGGTTATTTATTATACCAAAATGATATGAGGGATAGGGTAGGCAGTAATTAAATTGGTTTGTCTTAAAACTTTCTCAAGAATAAAATCAAACCAAATATCTCCGATATTCTCAACTCACTTCTTAAAGAGCGAATATAAGCATTTTCGAAATATACACAGCAACAACTAAAAATTGCTAAAACTTGGGAGTATCGCTTCGCTCCATCCTAGTTTTAAGAGATTGAAACTTTACTGAATATACACTAACTTTCCCCGAAGTTGCCGAGTAAAATTATGCCAGTGTAATAAGAAAATTTTATATCGGCTGTATCTATGGAAATATATTTCTGACTTTAAAGCGGACCAGTGGGAAGTCGCAGACAACAACCAGTTTTTCCATTATTTATTGGTACCATTAGTGTGTACTTTACTTAAAGATGACAAGATCGGGACGGGCCGCGGCGCGCACTTTTTAAGAAAGCGATACAAAATATTTATTAATTACACAAAAATATGTTTTACTAGCTGATGCCCGCAACTTCGTTTGCGCAGAACTAACGGAAGTGGAACCCTATTTTTTTAAACGGAACTCTTAAATAAAAGTAGCCTATGTTAGACCTTATAAAATCAGCTATCTGCTAGTGAGAGTCCCGTGAAAATCGGTCCAGCCGTTTTAGAGATTAGCCAGAACAAACAGACAGATAGACCGACAGACAGACAGACAGACGGACGGACAAAAATTAAAAAAAATGGTATTTTATTGTAAGTACCGAATATACTTTAAGATTCATTATGTGAAAAGCTGTTAATTTGAAGTTACAAACAATTTTATTTATCTGTATAGATTGCAAGTTTTTGAATTTGTGTCTGGTGATAAAATAATCGTGTCTCAGTGTTTATAGTCAAACTTTTCGAAACGTTAGCAAAGAATATATTGTACTAGATGTTCCCTGCGACTTCGTGCGCGCAAAAGTTAATTTCGCAGAAACCGTACATTTTTCCGCGATAAAAAGTAGCCTATGTCCTTCCCCGTGGTCTAATTTATATCTGCGCCAAATTTCATCTAAATAAAACCAGTAGTTTCGGATCCTATTGTCGCGTATGATCAGGCGATTGTTTCGCTCGTCAATGTATTAAAGAAACGACGGGTTTCACTCCGGGAGTACCAGCAGAAGTGAAAATTTGAACATTAAATTGGAATATCCTATGTCCTTCCCCGTGGCCTACTCTACATCTGTGCCAAATTTCATAAAAATCGGTCCAGTAGTTTCGGAGCCTATTAGTTAATGCAAACAAACAAACTTTTCCTCTTTATTATATTAGTATAGATTACTAACGTAAATCGATTTTAATATTTGTGGTTTTTTAACATTTTATCTCTTAGTCTTTGAGAGATCGGGAAACTATTGTTTTTTTTTTTTTTTTTTTTTAAGAATTGTATTTTCAACATTTGACTTATTTAGAATAACAATTTATTCAGGAATATTTTAAAAGTTTTATGGCACACATCCGAGAAACAAAAAAAATACGAAGATTCAAATGCGATAATTCAAAAAATAAATAAGACAATCATATCGTAACTAGGTACCATGAGATTCAGACATACGGTTCTTTAGGGTAAAATGAAGACACATGAATTCACCAATCCCTCAGGAAATGTTGTCGGATGTACTATGTACCTCTTTACGTACATATCTTTTAATTAAGTTTGTCAAACAAACGACCCCTGAATTTTCAAGCCGGGAGCGAGCTGATGTTGATGATTATAACTAAGAACACTCTCGATCACGTCAGCTTTCAAACAAAAAAATCGCATTTAAATAGGACCTTTCGTTTAAAAGCTACGATGCAAAGGATAAACACACAGACAGACAGACACATCAAACTTAGGGCCAGGCCACACGGTGCGGTACGGCTGCGGCGCGGCGCCTGAGCGGTATCGCAACAGGTCTTTTTCATATAAAAAGGCATGGTATGCCACACGGTGCGTACGGCGCCGCTCCGGCGCCGCACCGCAGGCGCACCGGACAGCGGCGCGAGGCAGATGAGGCGGGGAGGGGTGCAAGCTGTGCGGTGCCGCGGCGGCACCGCTCAGTTGTATGTCCGGCGTAGGGAGAAGTGTACGCTCGTTAGAATCAACGTATAATTACGTGATACTGATACATATTATACAAAAAAATAAATTTTCATTGTTTATTGGAGACTGTCGTCAACAGGACAAGCCATTAGCCAAGTCAACCCTGTTGCGGTGCCGCAGCGGCGCCGTAAGAACATTGCGGTGCCGCAGCGACGCCGTAAGAACATTGCGATGCCGCATTGCTCGTGTGGCCGCCAGTGCGGTGCGGAGTATTGCGGTGCGGTGCGGCGCCGCGCCGTGTGGCCCGGCCGTTATAACACCCCTCTTACATCGGGGCACAGAATTAATAATAGTATCTACAGGGTCGGGGGTTAAAAATTGTTTTTATAGCTTTTAATAGCTCTTTAAAAAAATATGATTGTTATTCAATCTTAATGTATAAAAGGCAAACCTGACTGACTCATCTATTAACGCACAGCCGAAACTACTGAACGGATTTTGCTAAAATTTGGCATACAGATAGTTGTAAGGACGTAGTCATCCGCTAACAAAGGATTTATAAAAATTCGCCACCTAGAGGGGTGAAAAAGGGGTTAAAATTTTGTTATGGAAACCGAACTCCACGCGGACCAAGTCGCGGGCAAAAGCTAGTCATAAATAGTTTGTTTAAACTACGGTATGTACACTTTAAACTTTTTTACAACTTTTTCGGAAACTTAAAAACTGCTCAAATAGTACTTTTATTCGTCCATGTCAAATAGTTTATTATTATAAAACAAAAACTTTTCGACAGTTTTGCATCATTGATGTACTAACAGCACAACCTTTTGACATTATTCAAGGTTTAATTTTTATTATTCTTTGTTGCAGGTAATTTTTGAAACGATCGCCATCATCAGTAAGGAAAGGTTATTAATTACAATAGTATTACTTACTTTTAAAAACTTTATAATATTTTTGTGGAGATATTTAATTTGGTGTCCCATTGTTGTCACAAAATGGCGGTTTTTTATGACCAGCCGTCTTAATGGAGCAAGTCTTAATGTTCATTAGTTTGGTCCACACCTGGGTCGCACGCATTATTGTTTTGAGGAGCTTTCTGAGTGTCCCTGGAGTTTTGCACAAGTTGGAAGAAAATTATTTTTTTACTCTTTTCAAGGTAAATATTCAAATATTATGATCATCAAATCTACCAAAAATGTACCTACTAAATTTTCTTTCTTTCTTGCCTTTGAAATTATTCTAATGTATGTTATAGTAGAATAATGACAAATATATATTATGAAGTGATATTTACACAGATAACTTATTTTTATGTTGTAATTTTATTAAAAATATGGAATTTCATCCATGTAGAAATAAAAATCATTAAACTGAGAAAAAATTACTTAAGTAACTTACGTTATTCTAAAACTAAAAATATAGATTGATACTTTATCAGAATGTAAGTAAATTGAGTACAATTTTCCGCAACTTTAGCGCCTTGTACCTAAAAATTGGCCCACGCCACAAACTAGCGGGTACGCTATTGTATACTTTCATTGTACACAGTAATAGGTACTACAATATGACATTATTTTATCAGTAAGAATATGAGGGAAGTCTGTCGTACCTGGGATCTCAGTCTATAGGTTGAGTTCGAAGTAGCGATCAGCATGCACGAAGCTTCCATACACAGAGGTGGGGCACAGAATACAGAAATCATCCAGAAACCGTCAACGCGCTTGAAATTGAAGCCGTTAGCCGTCACGACTAATCCAAATTGGAGTGGCTATCCACACATAATATGTTGCCACAGAATAACGGAATATTTTACCCAACTTTTTTTTTTTTTCAATTTTATTGAATACCTACCTAGTCGTCGAAACATAATAACGCGATTTGCTTTGTAAGTGAAAAAGTAAAGTAAAGAGCGTGCGGGGCGGCGTTTCGCCATGGTTTTGGTTACAGGGCGCGTACAAATGTGATCGAACACTCATTCTAGATGTTCTGTATTCTGTGAGGCGCGGTTAATATGCAACTCGCGATCAATCAGTAAGTTAGCTCCATATTACCTGCATGATCTAATTTCAATAAACTTATTAGGTACTAGAATAGCACGGGTTTAACGAAGATTTTGATATTGTGGTATATTATGGTTTAAAATATACTAGATGTTGCCTGCGAGTTTGTGCGCACAAAAGTACTATTTTGCCGCGATAAAAAGAAGCCTATGTCCTCGTGGTCTACTCGTACTATATTTGTATATCTGTGCCATCAATATCGGTCAAGTGGTTTCGGATTATTCAATACAAATAAACAAACAATCGATTATATCTCTAATGAATGTTATCGGAAAATAGTATAATATGTAGGTAATAATTTTAGCTTCTCATTTATATTTTAGCTTTTGATTTTTATCCGTAAGGCGCCATTTTAAGTAAATTTTAATAAAAAGTAAATTATGTAATGCAAAATAACTGATTTTCAAAGTGGGCGTTACACAGAATAAGTTTGGGAACCTCTGGTTTAGCGGGTGCTTATGGGTTCTCAGTTCTCACCTGTTCCGTGCCCTAGTTCCCATTACAATGGGCCCTCGAAGCCTCTCCGAGCCGGAGTGGTTCGTCGTCAAATTCATTGTCTCCGCGAACGATTTCGATGTTTCTATAATACTTCGAATTTCCTGCTTGTTAGGTAGTAATCTAACTCCGTAGGGTTCCGTACTTTATAACGCGTAATAGGTTTTTTAAATTATTTTAAAAGTTATTCTCAGATTTTGCTCAAAACATTTTTTAAAGATTTTTTAGCATGATCTATCAGCATGGAAAAGATGTTTGAAAAAAGGGTCTTGATAGACGGAGGGACAACAAAATGATCCTATAAGAGTTCCGTTTTTTCCTTTCGAGGTAGGGGACCCTAGTGCCGGTATTTAGGCAACTGTTCATCAAGGAAGCTGCTATACACATTGATAATGATGTATGTCTGGTGGTAAACAATATTAACAATAAACTGGATCTTGTCAACGAATATACAATATAACGTCTAATTCTTACCAGGAATTTCTAAACGGGAAGGTCATTTAACATTCGAGACTGTTCTGGATGTGGAGCGAACAAATAGTGACCCAGTGGCGGCACCGCTTAAATCTAATTAGCTGAGCTGCATTTATAATTTATACAGTACAGTCAAATACACTAAAACTATAACAATCTAATAATTTGGCGACATCAGACAAAACAATGTGCACAGGGAAAAAAATCTGTCAGGATTGTATTAAATAGGTGTTAGAGACGCTGGTAAATTTGTCCTAGGTTCTCGTAGACCTCCTAGATAAGAAACCGGGTTAAGAATAGCTCTAAAGCAGTAAGCAGAGCATTCAACATTAATAATTGAATTAATAATAGGTGTAGATAGTTCACAAGGGGCGAAGGCTGGTTCTCCTTCATAGGGAGGACCAATCCTATTATTAGATAGAGATTTGGATAAGGGACTTCAAAAGGTAAGTGGTAAGTGAAGCCCACGCCATTGATAGTCCGACTTGCTTGTAAGCGCGGTGCTATGTGTGCGTGAGCTTGTAATTATACAGCTTTAATTAGTATGGGTAACGTATTAAACGCAAATTATTATACCTTACCCACACATAGCGCCAGGCGCACAAATTAGTATTTAACTATCTATAATAATAACTTTATAATTTGATTATTATTTAGGGTCTCACTTATTAGGCGAAGAACCAAAAACGCCAGCAACTAAAACTTTAGCTATGACCTCACGATTATTTTTCTGTACAATATCACTCTAAGCCTGGCCACAGACGTGCTGAATTCCTTCCTGAATTTAAGAATCTTAATCCATAGACAATATTCAGACACCATGTCACACACACGCTGAGCCTGGCCACAGACGTTCATAATTTTACATTCTTAAAGTTTGAACTGACATTTAAGAATCTGAAAGATTAATAATAACTGCACACCGATCTCGGTGACGGTGGCCGGTTTCATTGAAACCAGGCCAGTTACGCAGGAGTAATTTCATAGTGCCCAAGTGTGTGCGCAGTACACAAGAGCACTCTCTCTTCCTTTACTCTCCTAATCCAGTAGGACGGATAACCGACACGACTGACGAGAGACGAGGCGCAGGTCCGACTTTTTACATGCCCATCCGACGCATGGGTCATCTTTCTTGTCAGACAATCAGGTGATTGAGTCGAAAGCCAATGCTCTAACCACTAGACCACGGAGGCTGAAAGATTAAGCACGTGTGTGGGCCAAGCGTGTTTTTTATGGAAACTTTGCCTTCGACCTGAATTTAACGTTCTTAAAGAATGTCAAATTAGGAACGTCTGTGGCCATTCTTAACATACATAGCTGGAATTTCTACTTCTAATAAAAATGTAGCCTGTCACACAAAATGCTCGTGACTGTACGTTTAGTTCCAAGTACATAGGTACCTATAATGTCAATGCAATTCCAACATTGCAATATTTTACAACTTGTATGAAATGAATTTCGAGCGAATTCACAGAAATATATCAACTGTCCATAAACAAACTAGACGCGGCCGCAGAAACCACGAATCGAAATTAGTTGCCAGTTCTAAAAAGCTCGAAACTGTGAAGGTTTTAATGTGTGCTAAGTGCTTAGATTTTCCTTATAAACTATAATATTACTTACAATATTTGAGTTTCTTAACGTAATAAATAACTTTTATTTGACTAACAAATCAAGGAATATAATAAAATATATAATTATATTTAAAAAATTGGGCAAATAATTGCTGTATAATTTAGCTGAAATTGCTAAAAGGTTTAAATTAGGTGGTGCATTTAGAATATCAATATCCGTAGATAAAGGCAATAAAATAAGGATGTCACTTTTTGGGGCAAAAACACACTGTGGGCCGGTAAGTGAAATAACAGCAAATGTATTAAAAGCTTTCCAATAAGCTCCACGGCCGATACTAACATTTCATATACCGATATCCCTCCCAATAAAACTTTGCGGTCACATTTTTACAAGTTGGAAAGATTCCTAGATGTTATGAATGCTCAGTTTTATATCTCGGCTTTTTAATGAATGGCTTTTGCCAAGTTGAGGATTTAGGTTTTTTTTTGTTGAGTTATGACAAGTGCAACGTTTCGTGCGGATGCTTGATAAAGGGTCGTCAGCTTTGATTAATTATTACATAGATACGTTATATCCTTACAAAACTGACAATATTTCTGTGCCACGGCACACATTGACATGGGACGCGTGTCAATGTGTCAACGTCGCATAGTAACACAGAACACGCTATTACTCGCGAAACATACTAACCTAATTTGGCCCGACATCGGGCCAATTTAGGTCTTCACTTTTTACGCGCAATGCCATATCTACCTCTTTTTAATATAATACATCTTTGGTCGTCAGTGCTTGGTAATGTGGATTTACCTCTCTCTATTCTAGGGTCTAAATAAAAATCTATAGTCTTTAACTAAGCTTTTGAATGGATGATTATAATATAATATTTCACGAAAAACCATTTTTTGTATCTAATCTGGAAACTTTTATGGGTAGGCCTCTGTTTAATAATACATCTATATGGGTAGGTAATTAAAAGTTATATTCTTGTTTTAAACACCTTTTTACTTAACACATTGATATTTCCATCAATTTGTTACTCCTGATATTCCAGCAAGTTTGAACTTCACTAATGTAAGAGCCTTGATTCTGGAATTACCGAAAATGAATTTCCATTGGAATATATGCAAGTGTACTGTGAGTTAATGGAATCAGGTAGGGAAACATGTTGCTAAATAATTATTCGCAAAGCCCGCAATTTCCAACCTTTTAGCCCGATGTAACCGAAATTGTCTCTTATCCGACACAATATAATCTGTCAGAACTTAGAAGCGTAATCTGGTAGCACAGAATACAGAACGTCCAGAATGAGTGGATCACATTTGTACGCAGCGCACTGTCACCAAAACCATGGCGAAACACCGCCCCGCCCGCTCTTTACTTTACTATTTACACTTACAAAACAAATCGCGTTATTATGTTACGACAATTATGTAATTCAATAAAAATTAATTTAAAAAAAGGTGGGTAAAAAATTCCGTTACTCTGTGGCAACATATTATTTGTGGATAGCTACTCCAATTTGGAGTAGTCGTGACGGTTTCACTTTTTAAGCACATTGACGGTTTCTGGATGATTTTTGTATTCTGTTTCTGGCAGGCTCGGAGCGAACGGGCGACCGATGACGGTACGCTGTTGCGCGCTACCGCTATAAATTTATACATTTTAGTTTTATTTAGGTACACGTCGGCTAAATAGCTAGGTATTTTTTATGAAAAACTATAACCCGACTACAAAAAGTTCGCGACGAGATTTCGGCTCTATGCGCCCTAATGAGGGTATTTGATATTTTTTCTGCCATTAGGGGGCAAACCTAATGCACACAAAGCGTCATCTGATGGCGTAAGTGGTGGCGTATCAAAAACGGTCAATAAGAATTTTCGGTTCTTTTTCGGTCACCAAGCGCCACTTGCGCCGACGGTCCTTGTGTCAAAAATCTGTCAGATGTCACGAATTTAAGAACCCTCATTGTAAAGCCCCTGCATTCACTCAGACTACCTGTTGATGAACATGGCGAGTGTAATACGTCACCATGCCATTAATTCATACACTTTATCTTCGAATTTCGATGCTTCATAACCCGTCGGGCATCTTAGATCAAACGGTATTTAAACTAAGATTACACTGAAGAAGTCCTCTAAATGATGTATTTTTAGTATCCTTATCTAAGGCTGGGTTTATATATTACCGGAATCTCTCCGACCGGAGAAAATTCAGAGCATTGAAAAAAGACTAGACAAATAAAATGGAGCTGAAAACACATTGAGCGTCGAGTTTGATTGTCAGACATTTGATTTGACAACACACACATGTGTTCGATTTCCAGCTCTATCGTATTAGTGCAGAGTTCGATTTTCAGTGCTCTGCATTTTCCCCGGCCCTACGGAATCCGGCCCATATATCCGGGACTATTCCCAGCTTAAGTTGTTCGAGAAATTCGTTGCAGCTTACATTTATCATGAGCATTTACAGCCCGCGTCCTGGGAGTTTACACGCGCCATTGTTTGACGACCACTGGTTCGGAAAGACGAAGTAAATGCGCTACAATTCATTTACGTAAAATAATTGCAAGTGGAAAATAATAACAATACACTAGCTCCCTTACTATTAAACGCTGTATAAGTGTCACTGTAAAATTATAAAAACCGTTAAATTGTAAAATGTTTATAAACATCGGACGGGAATATTCTGTCTATAATTTAACACTCATTAGATTATTATTGTTATAAATTTTTCGACATATTTTTACAATCTCGTTTGTTATTTTACAATCTAACGGGTTTTACAATTTTACGGTGACATAAGCTTTGAATAGTTATACAGTGTTTTGTTCACGTCACACAAATAAGTGATATTTTTAATTCGATTGAAGAAGACAAAACACTGTGTAACTATTCAAAGCTTATACAGCAAACGCTGTAAAGCATTGAATTACTAATACATTTTAGTAAAAGGGTATAAGTATTATTCACTCTGATTTAATAATACGACTAGCTCTCGCCCGCGGCTCTGCCCATGTGAAATGGTGTTCGTTGCAAAAAATACTTTTAGCCAATGTGTTACTCTGATGTCATAAGATAAAATGTTTTTACGTGAAGAAATCACAAATATCCATCCACACATTTTTTTTTTAAACACAAACTTTATTACTATTATTATAAGTGTGAAAGTTAGTAATCTATACAGATAAATAAAATTGAAGTGTATGTTTGTAACTTCAAATTAACAGCTTTTCACTTAATGCATATGAAAGTATATTCGGTACTTTCAACAAAATACTATTTTTTTTAATTTTTGTCTGTCCGTCTGTCTGTCGGTATGTCTGTCTGTTTGTTCCGGCTAATCTCCGAAACGGCTGGACCGATTTTCACGGGACTTTCACCGGTAGATAGCTCATGTTATAAGGTCTAACATAGGCTACTTTTATTTTAGGGTTCCGTTTAAAAAATAGGGTTCCGTATCCGTTAGTTCTATGCAAACGAAGTGGCGGGCATCAGCTAGTGATAAATGAAGTTTGTGACTATTTCATACAAAACTCTGAACGGACTTTGATAAACTTTGGTATTGCAGTAGTTTATGCTCTGAACCTCAATTCTCGTATTTAATTAGACTTCATTTTACTTTGTTTGGATTGAAACACTTCACACACATAAGACAATGGAGGATGTCTATAAGACAATGGAGGATGTCTCTTGCAGAAATAAGATAAGTTTAAATGTACAAAATCCTACCATAAAAAATGTATTAAATTATAATAATATATCTTCTGTGATTAACCTGGTGCATCAAAATTTACAAGGAATGGTAGGTAAAGAACTTGAAATTGAGTTATTTTTAAATGAATTTAATGTTGACATTATTTGTATATCTGAACATTGGTTCAGGCAACATGAACTCATTTTCAATTTTAATGATCACCAGTTAGCAAGTTCGTTCAGTAGAGAAAATGCTATTAGAGGTGGCTCTTTAATATTAATTAGAAAAAAATTGAAATTCAAGGAACGCAAAGATGTCGTGAGCCTCTCAACTGAGCGAATTATTGAAGTGGCTTGCATAGAGTTGAGTCAACTTATTATTGTAAGCGTATACAGGCCTCCATCAGGGTTATACGATTCATTTGAACAAACTATGGAACGAGTATTGTCAAAAATATGTGCATCTAACAAAAAAGTTATTATATGTGGCGATTTTAATATAAATTTATTAGATTTAAACTCCACAACTGTTAGATTCACATCTTTGTTTAAATCGTATAACCTCTTTAATTTATTTCTTGAACCGACAAGAGTGTGTGACACAACTGCTACTTGTATCGATAACATTTTCACGAATATTACTCCATGTAAAAAAGAAATAATTAATAAGCTCAGTTCTGATCACTGTGGACAGTTAGCTTCTTTTAATATTAATTATGACCGTAACCAAAAGGAAGAGTTTGTGTTTATTCCTGTGAATACAAAACGTATTGAGAAATTTAGAAATAATTTAAGTACAAATATTCAATTATTGGATGGGTCAAATAGCTCAGATGAAGCTTTTAGTAAATTGTTTAAGGTAATAAGAACCCAATTTAATTCAGTATTCACAACTAAAACGGTTAGAAATTGTAAGGAAAAAAGTAACTTTATTGAATGGGCAACTGCAGGAATTAAAATTAGTAGGCAAAGACTATATGAATTATATGCTGAAAAAAGTATTAATAATAATGAAACATTTAAAACATATGTTAAAAACTATTCAAAAACCTTCAAAAAAGTATGTAAAGCTGCTAAGGCTCTTTATATAAAGAATAAAATTAAATATTCTAAAAATAAAATTAAAACTACATGGAAGGTAATAGCTGGTGAGACTGGAAACGTCACCTGTCGTAGCTCTGAATTTGAACTTTATTTTGAAAATAAAAAAATTACTACTGATTTGGAAGTTGCGACGGTCTTTGAAAAGTTTTTTGCTGACATTCCGGTCTCAACTACAAAAAATTTAAATTCCTCACCTGCAGCTGCTGAAAAACTACTCAGAGATAATGTAAAGGAATGTGATGTCAATTTTAAGTTTAAAGAAATTGACTCCAGAGATATTATTAACACATTTAAATTGTTGAATATTAAAAATACTGCTGATCTCTGGGGCATGTCTACAAAAGTTATTAAATCAATAATTGACATCGTAGCTCCTTATCTAGCGACAATATTCAATGAATGTATAAAAAGTGGTGTATTCCCTGATTTAATGAAGCATAGCAAGGTAATACCCTTATTCAAAGCAGGAAATAAATCTGATCCGACAAACTACAGGCCTATATCAATTCTACCGACTCTTAGTAAAATATTTGAAAAAATTATTTTAAGACAGTTATTAGTGCATTTTAATTTAAACAAATTATTACATAATAATCAATACGGTTTTACTAAGGGTCGATCCACAACGGATGCTGGTATAGGTCTTCTTTGTAGTATCTTTGAAGCTTGGGAGGGGTTACAGGATGCATTAGGTGTATTTTGCGATCTCTCCAAGGCCTTTGATTGTGTTGAGCATGCTACATTGATCAGAAAATTGCACCACTATGGCATTCGGGACTCTGCACTCAAACTTTTGAGTTCTTACCTTAACAATAGAACTCAAAGGGTGGAGATAAATAGTAAAAAGTCCACTGGGACCAAAATAGAATTAGGTGTCCCACAGGGATCTATTTTGGGCCCGTTTCTTTTTCTCATCTATATAAATGATTTACCTTATCTTGTTAAAGATAATGATAACGAGATAGTACTTTTTGCCGATGACACTTCACTAATTTTTAATGTGAAGCGACAGCAGTCAGACTACGACGAGGTAAATAGTACTCTCTCAAAAATAGTACATTGGTTTAATGTTAATAACTTACTTTTAAATTCCAAAAAAACAAAATGTTTAAAGTTTACATTGCCCAATGTTAGGCAAGTTCAAACCAATATACTATTAAATGATGAGAAAATGAATCTTGTGGACACCACTGTATTTCTAGGTATAACACTAGATAGTAAATTACAGTGGGGTCCTCATATTGCTAATCTTGCAGATAGGCTCAGTTCTGCAGCATATGCAGTCAGAAAAATTAGAGAAATTTCTGACGAAGACACGGCGCGACTTGTTTACTTTAGTTACTTTCATAGTAGAATGTCTTACGGCATCCTTTTATGGGGAAGTGCCGCAGACATTAATACGATATTTGTGCTGCAGAAGCGAGCAATACGTTCAATTTACAAAATGTCCCCCTTTGAATCTCTGAGAGAAAAGTTTAAAGAAATAGGTATTCTAACCGTCGCTTCTCAATACATTTTGGATAATGTATTATATGTTAGAAAGAATATTAGTAATTTTAAAACTAAAAGCGACAATCACTGTAGAAACACTAGAAATAAGCACAAGCTAGATATACCGGTGATCAGACTAAGTAAAGTAAGCAAATCATTTAAAGGTCAATGTATACGCCTATACAATAGAATCCCAGAAAACGTTCAAAATCTTTCCATTAATAAATTTAAAAAAGTAGTTAAAGAACGTTTGTGTGCAAAAGCCTATTATAAGGTCAATGATTTTATTGACGATCGCACACCTTGGGAATAGGATGACCACCTGCAAGGCTACTTCTATGTACTATAATATGTATCTGACTTTTGTCAATATTATATACCTAGACCTAAGTTTTCAAATTGTAAACTACTTCATTTTTTTTTAAAAGAACAATTTTCCATCTTTTTGCTAAAAGATGGCCCCGTGCGAGTTTCTTACGCCGGTTCTTCTCGCCGGGTTAGTTCCCGAACCGGTGGTAGGCATCAAGTAGGGACAATTCTTTAAGCGTTACTTTGTAACCCATATGGAAATAAAACTTTTTTGATTTGATTTGATTTGATTTCAATATATTAGCAGAATTGCCCCTCTGGATTAAATCATATGCTACATTTTTCAAAAAAGTACAGTGTTCCCGTGGGATACTGTATTTGTGCGGGTGGAACCGCGGAAAAAATAAAATAACACTAGATTTCATCTCTTTTATTATTGCGTGTAATACAGATGTCTCAGTAGTCAGTACCTAGTCATTACTGACTGAGACTTAGGCCGGAATTCTTGGTCGTTGCTTATTCAGAATGGACTTAAGAATTTTTCGAATAAGTCCGCCTTGATTGAATGAAATTATACTTATGACAAAGGTTAAGTTGAATCGATATGATACCTTAAGCATGTCTTTAAGGCGTACTTAAAAATAAGAATCGACCAAGAATACCGACCTAAATATTAGTGGTGTGGGGTTCCTGTAACTCCATTCCAATCGGCCTCACTTACCACTTACCTTTTGAAGACCCAGATCCAAATCCCTACCTGTTATACAGGCTAGGGCTTCCCTATGAAGGAGAACCAACCTTCGCCACTGCTCAATATAGCTCAACCTTTGAGTTACTGTAAAGTTTTATGTCCCAAATGCGTTTGCAATAAAAAAAAAACTGTGATTAAGCCAGGCCATAAGTCATTGTGTTATCAATACCTATACTATTAGTATACCGCAATAAAGTTTACGATCCCTGCTGATATTACTCATAGGCAATATTTTGTGTGAGTTCACAGTTGTGACACAAACATACATATTCATACACGGTATCGTAATTGAAAATCTTTGTCACACCCCTCCCGACCCGACCTGATGTCAAAATAGTTGCAAACAAACTGTATCCCCCTTTTATCTAAACGATTGTGATTAGGACATCCCACTTTAAGTAGGGTTGTCAACATTAAATTTATACAATAAACATTAAATTGTAAGTTTTAGTACGTCAAGCTTGCATTAAAGGTTTTAATCAGAAGCCTTAGCCCCGATTTCACTCAACTACTCAAAACTTGCTCATCGTTAAACCCGGATTCTTTCTCCCTCATTCAATGTTAGAACGGGACAGACAGATCGTAAACGGTAGCTCAGCCCTAAACGTCGGTTAAACGCGTTGGTGAAATTGGGGCTTCGTGTATGGCTTTGTAAAATTCACGGTATCTAGTACCAGCATATTATGCTGTCTTATTCGCACACGCACGATTAGATGAATGTGCGGGTGCGACATAATATATATTATTTTAGTCCGTAGACTAATAATCACAGTGTTCTTTTATATTGTAAATAGGTAGATGTTGCCTGCGACTTAGTAGGCGCAAAAGAAAATCCCACGGGAACCGTGCACTTTGCCGCGATTAAAAGTAGCCTTTATCCTTCTTCGTGGTCTACTCTATATATATGCCAAATTTTATCAAAATCGGTCCTGTAGTTTCGCAGCCTATTCTATACAAACTGACAAATATACAAACAAACAAATATTTGCTCTTTATAATGCTAGTATAGAAGTATAGATAAAAAAAAAACGAAAATTCAGATAAATCAATATTTTATTCCATAATACAAAATAAGCAGAACTAAAAAATAGCAGTGTAACGTACAGTCACCGTTTACAAAATCTGCCGTCCTCAAACTAAAACGCGGTTTAATGACGCTATATTAGAGCTAAATTAGTAGTAGTCGAGCTAAATTATTATAATACACGGGATTCTTTTGAAATTGATGCTAGTGATTTTCTATAAACAATTATTGTTGATGTCGACAACATTAAGACATTCTGAATGACAACTATTTTTGTCATTTAACCGCCTTTTAGTTTGAGGACGGCAGAAATGGTGACCAAACTTCTATAATGTGTACATAAAATACAAACTACAATACATTTGGTACCACTTAAACTAGTCATAAGACTTCTGAACAATTGATCATGTTTATATTATTATGTGTTATTATTATGGTCTAAACTTGGTGACAAGTGACGCTACGGCCTTACGTTAGGTAGACCTGTGGGGTTTTCAGTGGGCCTAGCAGGAACATTTGACGACAGCGTAAACGTAACGTTATCGAATGAGAATAGGGATGATGAGAATGATAAATCTAAAATATTTAGTTTCATTAATATAGTCAAATATTATATGAGGCATTACTACTTGGTAAATGTAAAAAAATAAACAAGTTTAATTTTTCTTTTTGCTAAATTAGTAAACAAAACCTACATCATTAATTAACTTACATCAAATAAAAAACATTAATTATGGTAAGTATGAACTTAAACGCACAAATATCGGAGATATTTACAAATATTATATTCCTGCGGCCGTATACTTCATACGCTTTCACGAGACTTGCGAAATTTTGTATACAAATCGCTGTACCTACCTTTGAAAATTTTGATTTTTGATATATTGTTTCTTCTGAGAATTTGTCATATTCAAGAGCACTATTCATTTACGGAATTAAAATAAATTGTCATCTAGGTACCTTATTGTATGAAAATCTGTCAAAACCATGACATCGCCCATACAAGTTTTATTGGGTAACGTTACGTTTACGCCGCTGTCAAATATTCCTGCTAGGCCCACAGGAACAATTTCGTATTAGTAAGGACAAATCCGTGCCTCTATATCTATTACATATTCGCAACGTTAACGAAAGAGAATTGTATGAAAATTATGATAGCGTATGTATGGGACATTTAGGGTTTATAAATTCATGACATTAGCCGTTTTTGATACCACTTACGCCACCAGAAGACACTTAGTAGGTATGCGTTAGGTCTACCCCTAACTGCAGAAAAAATATCAAACACCCTCATTGACATTCGATAACGTGACGTGACGTGAATACGTAGTTGTTAACTGTTCCTGCTTGGGCTACTGTACTGGACTACCTACGCTTACAGGTGAATCTGAGCGTGTGTGTGCAGGTAATCTAGTAAACGATAGATAGTAGCGTGAGTGGTCATTTTTAATTTTGTCAGCAACAAATCCGAGCGGTACAGACGACAAAAAAAAAATTACAATTTTTCTGCCAAAAGTGCGCAAAGTCATCGTAATGTCGCTCAGATAAATTACCGAATTAAATTCTAAGGAGCTATTTTACATACTAGATGTTGCCCGCGTGGGCGCAAAAGTTAATTGAAAATTACCGTACATTTTTTTTTAAACTTTTACGTGGTAGAGCCATGCTTCGGCACGAATGGGCCGGCTCGACCGGAGAAATACCACGGGCTCACAGAAAACCGACGTGAAACAGCGTTTGCGCTGTGTTTCGCCGAGTGAGTGAGTTTACCGGAGGCCCAATCCCCTACCCTATTCCCTTCCCTACCCTCCCCTATTACCCTATTCCCTCTTAAAAGGCCGGCAACGCACTTGCAGCTCTTCTGATGCTGCGAGTATCCATGGGCGACGGAAGTTGCTTTCCATCAGGTGACCCGTTTGCTCGTTTGCCCCCATATTTCATAAAAAAAAAATAATAAATCCACGATAAAAAGTATCCTATGTCCTTCCCCGTAGTCTACTCCACATCTGAGCCAAATTTTATCAAAATCGGTCCAGTAGTTTCGGAGCCTATTCTATGCAATCAAACAAACTTTTCCTCTATATTATATTAGTATAGATGAACTTATATCTGATTTTTGTTGCACAATATCGATCTTTTGACACCATCTTGCATAACATTATTGTTAGATTTATTGCAGCTAGTTACAGATTAGACTTAGAACACTGAGTTTACCATTATAAGGATATGTAGAGTTGCTTTATTATACATTTAAATACTACCTATTTACTTATTGAAATAAAATTAAACAGTTACAATAAAGAAATTCAGTGGCAAATCACAGACTTCAATAAAAAAAACATTTTATTTCGGTACAACTGCTTTACGATTTTTTTTATTAATCGTTTATATCTTTACCTTTATACCTAATACATACATGAATTTATCTTTAGGGATTTAGAGATATGCCTAAACGTCCAAAATACGGCTAGTCCCTGGACCATATACACTCAAGTGGTTCCTTTCAATTCTAAAACAAAATTGTACCAAAATTTTTTTGAAAATTCACAGCACTGAAAATAGAACTCTGCGCTTATACAATAGAGTTCATAATCGAAGTGTCGAGTGTCATATATTATGACATTGACATTTGTCTCGACACTTGTGTGATCGATTTGTGTGTATTAGCGCAGAGTTCTATTTTCAGCACTATGAATTTTCTCCGGCCCTGCGTCTTCTAGTCCCAGCCATAATATATGTTGTATAATATATTCCTATGGTAATTCCTAAAAAAAAAAAGAAACTATGTCCCTCTTGCCCCAACTAATCTTACTTAAAATATTAACATTTACAAGTTACTTAAACTAAGTCAATTAGACCTATATTTGGTGTTATCATTACACAGACTAGGAGCCTCGTATTAAATATTATAAGCTCTTTGCTTAAGCGCTATATATAGGTACATAACTTTAAATATAAGTGTTTGTGCACACACGAAATAATGCTGCTTGTTATTATAATTGATTACTGTTGAATTTTCATTAACAAAAGATGTCAGTGTCAAACTTATTATGAAATAATACTAGTGATAAGGAAAAAGAGATTAGAAAAAAATTATATAACAAAATGCACACGCAGCGTATTAGGCACCCAAAAATTTTCAGCACTCGTATGCTACGCATAAAATTTAGTTTGTCTACGAAAGAATAGACAAAAAAAGTGCACGAAAAATTGTGTTTTATTAGTGTTCAACATGAATTTCCACCAAGAACCGACAGTACAATCAATTACATATACAAAAATAATTGTTAGATAAAGAAAAATCTGCATTTTTATCTATTAATATAATCTATATTTCTTCTATTCTTTCGTGGACAAAACTCATTTCAACCATAGTCATACTACGTGTGCAGCCCTTTTTTTAACTGACTTCAAAAAAAGGGGGTGGTTATGCGTTCGGCTGTATATAATGTCTCCGAAAATCAATTACGGATACTTCGGGCGCATGATCCACTGCTTATGTAAAGACATTTAGGCAAAAAAATGGGGGGGGGGGCATTTAACTAGATACACTTATTGCCTCAACGTGCCTCGCCTATATAGTACGTCTATGACTGCAATAGTAATATTTTGTAGTGTGCGCTCCCAGTAAGTTATAACTTGGTGTCCCTCAGCATGATGGCGGCCTCGTACGACGGTAGGCCGGTGCGATCGGGCGCGCACCGCGGGCACGGCTCCGACACTACCTCCTGGAATATAACGATGTTTATTTAAATACTGTTGCAACTTGCAACCGTTTTTGTTGCCGCTTGGTACTACATAGCAAAGGGGAGACCTTTTTCTGAATATTGGCGCTTTTTTTCTGAAATATACTCTACTAGCTTTTGCCCGCGACTTCGTCCGCGTGGAACAGTTACTTTGGGATATCCCTAAAATTTACCCGCGACTTCATTTACGTAGAAGGAGAAGCGCTTTCACCTCACGACTGCCCGCCGCGTGCCGTACATTATTATTGCTGGCTTGATTATTTTATTACTGCGATATCTTCTAAAATACTCATTGAAATCAAATGATGTAAACGGCAAATTTCTTTTAAATTAAATGCTTGTAATGAATAACGTATTTACTTGTATAAGGATTAATATCATCTTTATGAAAACACGCTCACAAATAATGTTTAATTTTAGAACAAATTTTGTTAGCATAAAAAGGTTATTGTGAGCCAACCTTAAAAGATAGATATATACAGTCGCGGACTTTTTTTTAGATCTTTTAAAGGGAAACAATTCTGTCATACATAATTTTAGCGAAACTTTAACCGTTTCCGTAGCGTACGTAGCGAAAGGTCTCAAAAGGAAAAGAAAAAACCCCGATTTTGAAACATTCTTGATTAGTGCTCCGCTCATATTGAGCTTAGCATGATGTTATATAGCCTAAAGATTTCCTCGATAAATGGACTATTCAACACAAAAATAATTTTTCAATTCGAACCAGTACTTCCTGAGATTAGCGCGTTCAAACAAACAAACTCATCAGCTTTATAATGTTAGTATAGATTCATAATTTTATTTAAAGGCAATCGAAAAGTTTGAATTCGTCCAAATTAATGTATGTCAAGCAATGCGCGCACTGGCAACAAAATTGTCTCCTTCCTCCACTATTCCGGTTATCGACTTTAGCGCACGCGAAATAGAGACAACTTTTCCGCAAAACATGACCGTATAGGAAAAAAATTTGTTTTGGGGAAAAGTTGACTGTGGGAAATGGGAATAGTGGCAGCCCCAAAGGGAAATATCCGACTGAGCGAGGTGCTGTGCTTAATGCTTAGTCAGGCCGAAGCCCACTTATAAGCATTTCAGATGTTGTTTATAGCGCCGAACTGAGAAAACTTCGATAGCGCGATTCAGATTCGTGGCGCTTATTGGTGCGCCACAACGCCCACAACTCTATTATGCATGCGCCAAAGTTCATAATCGGAATACAGATGGTGGGAGATAAAAATTGCCAGTGTGCGCCTGCACTTATTTTAAATATTACTCATTTAATTAGACTTGGAAGCATTAGGTATACTATACATACTATTGTCATTTTGTTTGCGTTTAGATTACAAAAACAATAAGTTATTTGGTCCTCATATAAATATAGTTAGTTACAACTTACAATACTACATTTACCTTTTCTAAAAAAATCTTAGCAATGAAACAAAAAATTTGTAAGCAATGGCGCTGAACATTTTTATAAATCGTCCCTAAGTACGAATAGTATAAAGGTACTATAGACGATCGTTAGAGTTTATGAATCCTGCAGATAACAGAGTATCAAGTATCAACGTGTGGCACAACCGATCTTGATACTTTTATCTCGTAATAATATTATTATGTTTGTGTGTGTCGCAAATGACATCGAAATGATTCGCGATATCTACACTCAATTGAAGGGTGTTTTGGAAAAACAACCAAAGTCACATTTCAAAAAAAAATTTTTTTGTGCTCTTTTTTTCTAACTTCAATATATGATTTAATTAGAAAAAATAACTATCTAATTTCTCATAATATTATGTGTTATTATATATTTTAACTAATATCAACTTCAAAAGATCTTTTTATTCACATATTTTCATTTTTACAAGTTTTACTTAATCCCTGTTATAGTATCTACAGACACACGAATTTGGTACGAAGCGTACAGCGAACCATATCCGGAGACCAAATTCGGTGTCGCTACACACGCACGAATTTGGTACGGTGCAGTGAAGCGCAACGCTCGACACTCGTGTGTTCGATTTTATGCTCTATTACATTAGCACAGAGTTCTATTTACAGTGCGGTTTTTAAACGACGACGATGATTCCCGCAATTCATTGATAACGGGCAGTGATACCAACACTTAAAAAAATATTTCTCCCCAAATTTTACCCCTGATTACTTATACCATTGACAGGTCTAAGAGATAATAAGCTAGAAAGAAAGGTTATGTGTTAATAACATAAAACTAACTTGTCTTAATCTGATTTCACTCCCAATACATTTTCATATCCCTGGCTATATACACACATTAAAATAATTTTTATTATTACATACAAATTGATTCATAAGGAGTAAACTCTAAACATCCTGTCCTCTAGTAAACCCCGTAGATATTTTCCCTAATTTTGGGGGGTACATCCCTAAGTTGGCAACACTGATACTGTTGTACGGCCAAACCGCCGGACTGCTCTACACACGCACGAATATGGTACGGAGCGTACCAGATCCGATGCGGACAACGGTGAACTCTTCGCCTTCTTCATATTTTCGCCGGACTGCCCTACACACGCTCAGATCTGGTACGGAGCGTACCAGATCCGCTGTACGCTCCGTACCAAATTCGTGTGTCTGTAGACACCATAAAGTTTGATCAATTTGACATTGGTTGTTTTTCCAAAACACCCTTCAATTATTTTGAACCGTCACGAACTCATGCTTATTATTATTTATTAAATCGTCACGTCGGGAAACCCTAAGTAGATAATAATTGCGTAAGTACCTACTTATGTGTACACAGATAATGACTACCGAGGACCGACTAACCGACTACGCAAATTATTTTGTCAGTGTTACTCTGTGCATTATTACGAATCTATTGACTATTTCTTCGGATTTTCGGATCAGTAGTTTAGGTGCTGCAATTGAAAAAACGTACATAAGTGTATACGTAATGGTAGGCTTAGAATGATAATGTAGGTAAGTATTTAGGTAGGTATAACATTTTATAGTTAAAACAAGAGAACAACGTGTGTCGGGACAGCTTGTTTCTTATGAAAACTTTGAATACAAAAAAACTTTGAAAATTTTAATGAAAACTTTAAACAGTATAATATGTACCTGTAACATGGTGCAATCCTTTTGTGCTGACGCTCCCTCGACGACCGTCTCGTAGTCCGGCGGCGGGCCGGGCACGTCCTCCACCATCAGTTCCTGGAAATATATACGTTATTGAAGTGAAAACTGCTTTAGCGGCGTTGTGCACTTTTCTTGGGATGGGTAAAAAATGTTAAACTCGCGTCAGGACACGTGACCTGTGTGCTGAGTGTGAGTCCCACAAATTTTTTCGATTACTTTACTACCTTGTAAATCGAGTTAGCGCAAATCGAATCGAAAATTAAAAGCTAACGAGTGCGAGTCATTATCCAATCTAACTAATCGAACGCGTTTCTTCGCCGAGAGTACGCTTTATTATTTTTGTTATATTGGTAGCACGACTTCACTGTGAGATTAACCGTCCAAATTGAATGTCATTTTCACTGTATTATTTTGTTATGAAGCTGCTGTCATCAAGATTGTGACGGGTTATATCGAGTGTTATTGTTTGTGACACTGACATAAGTCGCCGAAATTTTGAATTTTATTTGCAAAGCATCTTACACAATTTTACATTTCGGTTATAATAAATTGTATTTAAACTTAAAAATAATGAAAACAAGTTTTTCTCAATTTGATATTATAATAACATTCATGGAACAGTAAGTGTGACAATCGGTAAACAATAATGCCCAATAAACGATCGAAAGATGCACGAAATCTTGCTTCGCGTTTTGCATTAAGACTGCGGTCGTCTTGAGATTGAGCAGCCACAAACATCCTCCACGCGAAAAAAACGTCCTGCCATAGTAAATTAATTGCTAAAATCTTCTTTTATAAATGCTTTCACCGCAATTCACTACCTAGTCACTGAGAAATTGGAAGTGAGCGCGGGGTGACAACTTTTCGACGTCCGCGTCGTTAACACAAATTTACTATTCGAATGTCAAAATGTGCAACTGGCACTAGCAAGACTTTTGAAACAACCAATCAAAGCGTTGAAACACCCACATTCGAACGTGAGTGTGAGACGACGCTCGATTAGTTAAAATCCACAAAACTCACACTCGCTAATTATGTTTCCTATTTTTGCCACTAGGGGCGTTGTTTCGATACCATACAAATTGTAGTTTACTTTTTCATGTCGAGTAGTGATAAAAACTCGCACTAAGCACACTGATCGAAAATTCGTAAGATGCAACTTGCAATTGTTTGCTGTCTTAGTTCCCTTACGCGAGCGTAACATGAAACTATTTTAGTTCGTATATTTTAACCTAGATGGCGATTTTTCTTAGTTCCCTTATGCGAGCATGAAACTATTTTAGTTCATATCTTTTAACCTAGATGGCGGTCTTTCCAATTCAATGTTAAATTTTTCACTTCTGCCGGCACACCCGGAGTGCAACCCGTTGTTTTTTAATACAGATTAACGAGCTAAAGAATCGCCTGATAAGCGACCAGACGTTATTACTAATGCTGCTGGTATTTTCAATCCCTTGAATACAAGGGATAAAGTAATAAGAGATGACGGCCGCCGCCAGGATAGAGTACCTTTTTTATAAAAGTGACCAGGAAACGAGCAGACGGATTGCCTGTTAGTAAACAATTACCGCCGCCCATGGACACTCGTAACACCAAAGGCTACTTCTTACATTTGTAACTCCTTATTATATTTATTTGTAGTATCGTATTAGTATTGCGCCCTTGCGTTCCTGGTATTTTAAATCCCCATTCCCCAACCCACCTTGGGCCTCCACTACCTAACCTCACTCACACTCACTAATTTCACTCCGGTCACAGATTACTAAATAGTTACTATATAACTCCGGTATTCAGTCTGTGAGGCCATGGTATTTAAAATATGGCATGGCTCACCCACGTTAACTCCAAGGGCTTCTCTATTTCGGTAGTGGCGGTTTTGTGACGATTTTCTATGGTGTAGTATATAAATTATAAGGAGGAAAGGTTTGTTTGTTTGTTTGCATCGAATAGGCTCCAAAAGTACTGGACCGATTTTGATGAAATTTGGCACAGATGTAGAGTAGACCACGGGGATGGACATAGGCTACTTTTTTTCGCGCTAAAATGTACGGTTACCGCGGGATTTCCTTTTGTCGCGCACCAAGTCGCGCGCAACATGTAGTAGTGAATAAAGTTATAATACATAGGCTTCTTAAAGGACAATTTCGTGCGCGCAAAAGAGAATCCCGGCCTTTTGCGCGCTCGAAGTCGCGGGCAACATGTAGTAAATTGTAATTCGATACGAGCCGGAACAGTTTTGCCGAAGCATGAATTTTCCACGGTCTTACTCAAGAGTTTTTTCGTCACAAAAGGATAATTGATAAAATTACAAAAAAATATCGACTGACATGTTCTAAGAACCAGATTTAAAGTTAAAGGGCAGATAGGTACTTCTATCAAGATTTACTTTCACTCAAGCCAAAGAATAAAATGAAATTATCAAGATTAATCAAAGCTTTCAACTTAAAAGATAATTTCAGTTAGGAAAAGTAAAAAAATAAGTTCTTTCAACCACTAACCAAGGTATAATTTAGAAAAAGCAAAAGAAAGCTGAAAAAATATAAAATTTTTATATAGGTATAATAATAAATAACTCTTTCTACAAGGAGAATCAAATCGAATATAAGTATTAAAAAGACTAGCCTATTTGAGATTGATTAATAATGATTAATATTAATAATATCTGTGAACCCTTCACAGCACGTCAATCTGTTTCCTTGCTAAGTACAGGAAAAAACTGTATTACGGAGATCAGACAACGGTATATTTAATTATTTTATAGTATAAAATCTATACCTAATAATCTATATATAATCTAAACCGAATAATATATTTAAAAAAACTTAAATACATATCTATACTATATGTGTATCTATAATGTGATATATTATAGATACATAATATATTTAAGTTTTTTTTTTTATATATATTATTTGGTTTGTGGTCGCCACGTGTGACGTGTGTCAAAAACACCAACAAGGCCAACAACGTGCGAGGTTCCTCACGCTGTTTTCCTTCATCGTGAGAGCGTGCGTATAATGTAGGTACTTTAGATCTGAAAATCTCATTGGTACACGCCACAATAATATATAGGAATCAAACCTGCACTCTCTGGACTGCGAATCAAACGGTCTGCCCACGAGGAAGCTCCTTACAGAAAAAACTTTTTAAAATAATGAGACGTCATGAACACACGGATACGCAGATCTTGATACTTGTATCTCGTTTATGCAGTTTCGGTTCAATGAATATTGGATGGATATATTATTTTGTTTGTGCTCCACTAAGAGTATTCGATACTTTATGCGCATCTTTGCAATTCAAAACAAATTTTCTTGCGATTGTACATTTATGTTTTTAAAATACTTGTTTACGGCTTGGTTTTAGATAATAATAAATATTTTGTATAAACAATTGATAATATCGTTATGAATGTCTTATGACAACAACAACACAATTAATAATTGTTTATACAAAATCACTAGCATCAATTTCAAAATAATCCCATGTTTTTTAGCTCTACCTCAAAAACTCTTTTTGTCATTTAACCGCCTTTTAGTTTGAAGACGGCAGAACGTATGTAGTGACAATAGGGAATATGCATGTATTTTTTTATTTTTTTAAACGTTTCTACTGGTTATAACATTACCAAAAATATATATAACACATCCAAAATATTATCCATTAAGCTGGAAAAAATGTTTAAAAATCACTATAATTTTTGCGCGATTTAAACACGCCATTTTCGCGGGTTGTGACGTCATCGTACACGAAAAAGACAGTTGACAGTTAAAATCATAGATGAGTCAGAGCATAAAATTCAATTAAACGTCAGTTATGTCATTGCCATGAAAGACAGCGTCGTGTAGTGTGACGTCACACACGCGCGTCACCATTGGTCGCGACTCGCGACCAATGGTGACGCGTTTCGCAATTTTAAATATCCCGGGCTGATTTTGCATTTTTTATATATTTTTTTTTTTCGGTTTAAATAAGAACTGAATTTTAAAAAATCCTTTTAGTTATAATGTGACGACAATAAAGAACAGGGAAAAAATATTTCAGGCAAATTAAATTTTCATGCATATTCTAGGGAATATGCATGAAAATTACTGGAAAATTACTGGTGTATTATGAATTATAATTATGCTATAGTTTGTTGTATCGATAAAAATCGATTGATATATTGATAAAAATATGTACGGTATTGGGTTCGGGTGGTTAGGTATGTATAAACTATAAACAGACAGTTAAAAGGCGATGAGTTTAAGTAAAAATGAATACAAACTTTTCTTTCACATAAGTATCCAGTAACTAAACTGTTTGTCGTACAAAACTCAACAATTATAATAAAACTAGCTGTTGCCCGCGGCTCCGCCCGCGTAAATATAGTATCCCTCAGGAACACTGTACTTTTTAGGGATAAAAAGTATCCTTTGTTTTAATCCAGAGCCTAAACACTATCATACCAAATTTCATCGGAATCCGTTCTGTAGTTTTTGCGTGAAAGAGGAACAAAAATCCATCCATCTATACTGCCCTCCTAACGAAGAGTGCAGTAAGTCGAGTTTTTGGGCAAATCGAGTTAAGACCATATTATACCATAATATAAGGACTTCGTTAGGACGGCAGTATATATCCTCACAAACTTTCACATTTATAATATTAGTAGGATAACCTAACCAAGAGTATGTCAGGAAATATCTAAGAGGGTTCCCTAACTATCAACGCATTATAGGTTTTTTTTTTAATATTTTTTTCAAAATATCCCAAAAGTACAAAATTATACTTATTATACTTCTGATGCCAAAAACAAAGTAGGTATACAACGTAACACATGCAATCTATAAATTGTACAAAATTTTGTCTATTTATATTCATAATTTAATTACCGAAGCTATCGAAACTATTAGGGTTCCTTGTAGTTTCTACGGAACCCTAAAAACATCTAAACATATTCTAACATATAATAAATCCGTTTCCACCATTATTTTGGTAATGGTGAAAATGTCACTTTGACACTTCCATTTGTGACACAATTCAGAAGAAAATAACACAAGAAAGGAACACAATTCAAAGTTAACGAGGAGACGAGAGGAGCCAGGAGGTAATTATGATTAATGCGCCCGTCTTCTCAGGTGGTCCACATTTTTTATCGTTTTCCCTCTACCTACTGTCTACCCGGTGCGGTAGTAGCTGTAACTTTGTTAGGGCTTTTGTGGGGTGAAAAATTTTGATGTGTATTGTTTTTTTTTTTTTTGTAATTATAAAAATTTGGTAAGTACCCACTTCTACTGAAGGTCGATTCTACTAATAAATTTATAATTTAATGAAAGTAAAATGAAACTTGAAAGTGTAAGTTAATGACGAGAATTGGGGTTTTAATATAGAGTATTAAAATGAAAAACATTTTTGTTTTAAGCCTCTTCTGTACAACGGCAGTGAACATGCACTTCACGTCCGATAATGATTTTGTAGGCGACAAGGGGGTATTGCGCCGACCGGAGAGTATTGAAATCGGATAAAAATCGCTATAAATATTTGAGACTTAATTTGCAAAAACTGCCTTAATTTGCACAGTCAGCCTAGTCCAGAGGAATGACTTGTTAATACGTCTGGGGCCAACCATGTGCGGGTTTCCTCACGATTTTCCCCATACCGATAGCGTCCGTATAATGTACTTGAGTTTTGAAACAGTCTCATTGGTGGCTGATTCCCATGTTGTGGCGTGTGCCACAACATGGGAATCGCCGCGCAATAAAGAAATAAATAAAGAAATTTCTTTTTTTTTTTTACATTTAGATCGCATGAAACTGAATACAGACTCTTTGGCATTCATATTGAAAGCGCCTCTTTCAGACCTACTCGAAATAAAAATATGTTACTATTTTATTTTTACCTTCAGCAGGAATACCGTGCCCATTTAGAATTAAACTTATTCTTGAGTGCAAACGCCTTCAAATAGATATGCCTAAACGATTGCCAACCAGGACAGGTTACTTTTAGAAAAACACATAAAGGTAAGCCTTACAAAGTCGTATTGATTGAAAAACATGTGTTGTTGCCGCTCTTAGAAAAAAAGGTTTCCAACCTTCGTCAAGCTGAGAGACAAGCTTATTCGAGTTTACATACTTTATAATGTTGTCTCCCTTTCCGCTCCGGTGGAGATAGATAGGCTGTTAGCCTGAATAAAGTGGAAAAATCACATCAACTCGTGTATTTTATCGCTCAGGTGTGCACTTATTTCAAGTTTAAACTGCCACAAAAAAAAAACGGAGAAACCAGCATTTTAATTTATTCGATAGTTTTGTAGAATAAAGACGGACAAAGGAGCGATAAAACAAGATGAAGTGTTACGCTGATTTAATAAGTAATCTATACTATTATTATAAAGATGTTTGTTTGCATTAAATAATCTCTGAAACCACTGGACCGATTTTGATGAAATTTGGCACAGATTTAGAGTAAACCACGGGAAAGGACATAGGCTACTTTTTATCGCTGGAAAATTGGCATTGGACGGTTCTCGCGGGATTTCTGTTTTGCGGAAAGGAGGAGGAGGAAGTCGCGTGAAAAAGAAAAATACCTAAATAAAATTACATTACGCTCTTTACGGCGCTGTTATTTGATACAATATCATTTAGTACTAGATGTCTAGTACTAGACTAGACGAGACTTCGTGCGTGCAAAAGGAAATCTCGCGGTAACCGTACATTTCGCGACGATAAAAATTACCCTATGTTCTTCCCCGTGGTCTAATCTATATCTGTACTAAATTTCATCAAAATCGGTCCAGTAGTTGCGGAGCCTATTCAATGCAAACAAACAAACATAGTATAGATATTTGCATAATCATCTTAACATAAACAGTAGATCATAATATGTCCAAAATATTATAATTTATTGTAAAAAACGTTATATATTGAGAGATAGCGAACATTTCTCAAAACGATATATGTACTAGCATAATATTTCGATGTTAAACATACTTCTTACTGTATTTGATAAATAACATTATCAAACAAACGATCTTCCATTACATTTTTAAGTGTGTAACTAATACCTTGCGTTTTCTTTCCAGATGCGCGGCAAAGGAGCAATAGGAGTTCCCGAGCTCGCGGTGTAAAGGTGAGTTAGTGGGGTTGGATATTGAGCTCGCTGGCTCCTGCACTATAAACCTTTCAATAAGACAACGAGCGCTCCGAGACTATTTGCAGAAAATAGTAAGTAGTGGACGTTTCCCCACTTCCAGGCCCGGCATCAACCCGGCACCGGGGCGGCGGGTGACATAATTATATGTGTCATGTGGGAGTTAACGCCGTAATTCTGATAAATTTAAAAAATAAAAAGAATCATACTTATATTTATCTGACCTGAATTCGAACCCACACGTTCCGAGTTTTTGAACAAAGCAAAAATTATACATACGCATACCAGACTGCCAATCGGTCTCAATCAGACTAACATAATAAAAAAAAATTGGCATATTATTCAATCAATCAATGAATCATTTATTCACAAGATGTGGTAGTGATGGTGGTTACAATAATAAAAAATAGTTCTTACACATCCTACAATAACAATGTCAAGTTTAAAGTTTTAACATTAGGTACATTTTAACATTATTTTTCATCACACAATTGAAATTAAACATTAAATTATTATTATGTCAACATTTAAGGAAGTTATTATATAATTATGTTTTAGTACACTGTCAAAATTACATTTTTTATGTCAAAATTTAATTACTAGCATCCTAAGTATCTAATACATAATAAGTCAATTTTAATATAATAAATGTCAAGTAATTCCAGAATTAAATTATAATAAATTATTATATAAGCAGCATACGTCAGCGGTCAGATACTATTAACATAATATTTTTGATTATGTAACATGTAGTCATTTATGTTGTAAAAGAAATTTTCTAGAAGCCATATGGTTAACTTTTTTTTGTAAGATTTATCGTCCAATATGTCTAGGTTACATATTGGACGATAAATCTTATATTTAAATCTATCATTTTTACGTTCTACATTCGATTTGAGTTCAAAATATTGTGGATGTAATTTAACAAAAAAAATACCTAGTTTTTTAATGTACATGCAAACTAATGGTAGTATATTGTATTTTTTAAAAAGCGGTTTGCAACTATCCATAGTTGAGGCACCAGAAATAGCTCTAAGACATTTTTTTTGGATTTTAAACACCTTTTCAATCTCTACTGAGTTGCCCCACAGCAATAGACCATATGAGAGAATAGAAGAAACGTAACCGTGGTACGCAGTTAGAGCTGCTTCAGTGCTACCGGTTTGCCTTAATGTTTTTATTGCATAAACAAAACGGTCAAGTTTGTCACAAACATATTCTACGTGGACCTTCCAATTACAGTACTTATCAATCATAATACCTAAAAACTTTGCACTATCTACTTCAATAATTTTCTTGTTGTTATATTTTATGTCTAAATTAATTTGCTGTCTTCTGTAGTTTTGAAATTGTATGATTTGTGTTTTTTCAGTGTTAACGTGTAGATTATTGTTATTTAGCCACTTTATTATATTTGTAAGTGTTAAATTAATTTCTTCTTCGTACGTTTCTCTATCATCACATTTAATGACGAGAGTCGTATCGTCGGCAAACAAAATTGTTTCGTGATGAGTTATATTAGGAAGATCGTTTATGTACAGCAAAAACAGATTAGGACCTAGTAAACTACCTTGTGGTACTCCGTACTCATTCAGCTTATAATCGGATCTACTAGAAACTTTAGTGTTTTCATAAATTTTTGTTACTTCCACACATTGAAAGCGACCTGACAAATAGCTACTGATCCAATCATTGGCAATGCCCCTTATTCCATATTTGTCTAATTTATATAAAGTAGAAGTCCATGATGGACAAAATCAAAAGCCTTGCTCATATCAAGGAAAACGCCGGTTACTGGTACCCGGTTATTAAGTGATTCCGTAATAAGTTTTACTATATTAAAACATGCTAGGGAAGTTGAACTATTTTTGCGAAAACCGAACTGTTATTCTTGCACGACGAAAGATAAAACATATATCTAAGCTTAAAAATGCGCAGTTTTCCAGGGATAAGACCATGCTATATCGATTTACTCTTCCAAAACTCCCAGTAACTAAACTGTATACTAAATTTCATGGTAATATTTGCAGCCGCTTTCGAGAAACCGATTATATATAATATATAAGATTGTCTCGTTTAAAGATACATTTTTGCAGCCGGGCAGTTGCCGGCGCCGGGGCCGGGCTGGTAAGTGGAAATACTGCCATTAACTGGTGGACAGGGGCCTAAAAAGGTTTTTTGTTAGGAGCATGTAAGCAAGCTTGAAAGAAAAGTAAAGCCGCAAAATGTGCGCCATCCGTCCTGTTAAAGAAAATCAGCTTGATGTTTACTATTTTACTCACAAAGAGTTCGTTTATTTATACTGTACAGTCAGAATAATGTACCCGGTATAATGCGTCAATAATATGTAAACAAACAGCGATCAATAATAATTGTTACGATAAGTTTGCCCAGTTTCTGGGGTATTTTGGATAACGTGTTTCGCGTTATCCAATCAAAAGCACTATTGAATAGATAAACTATAGTCCAACAACCTCAAAAACGGCATAAGTAAGCATATATTTACTCTTGTTGAGGTCAGTAAAAATGCTGTAAATATTCCTGACTAGATGTTGCCCGCTATGATCTCCCGCGCACCAGGAAATCCCACAGTTACCGTACACTTTTCCCCGATAAAAAGTAGCCTATGTCCTTTCGCATGGTCTGCTTTATATCTGTGCCATATTTGATCAAAATCGGTCTAGAAGTTTCGGAGCCTATTCAATGCAAAGTATCAAACAATCAAATATTTCGTCTTTAGTATAGATATTTTTTATCATTTATTATAACGTTTATTATCCTAAAGCCCACTTTTAAAATTTAATGCCTTCTCTTCCATTAATATGAAGAACGAGAGACATAACATGATATTTAACATGAGAATTAACGCCAGCAATTTAAGCGACAGCTGCGATAAAAAATATATACACTATACAGAATTTTAAAGTTGAAACTACCTTTCAAAACTTAAAATGGGTTATAATACGGGAATATCATGACACTATCATTATGAATAACATATTAATGAGAGAATCAATAGTCATTAAGATCGCTATCATTGAAAGCCTGAATTTCAACACGTAGCTACGTATATCAGGGAGATTCACAATAAGGGAATAGTAGGGTTGCCACTCGTCAGAATAAAGTCGAAAAAATGAGGATTTTTAGGCAGTGTCTTTCTTTTTTCAGGAAACTTCGTTTTTGATACATGGTGTTGCGACAGAAATACATTGATTGCCGAGGGACATTTAGTGAATAATTTTATTGTTTATTACATATTTTGACATGCTTAACAAATTTTTTTCTATTATACCTCTTTATATTGCATATTATTAATCGGTTAAAACTCGATGTATCAAGAAATTATGTATAGTAAAATGAGACATCTATAGATTATACAAAGGAGGGAAATGAGATAGAAGGCATATTTCTGAAAGTTTCACGTCTATCGCGTATGATAAGTGTATAATGTATGTTTTTTTTTAACGTTGTAATTTATTTTACGAATTTTGTTTTGATTTATTGGATATTATATTACTTCATCTTGTATTTCTAGCTCTTTTATCCAGTATCCGACTAAAATAGTGTTCGTATTTTCAGTTACAAGTTGGCAGCCCTAGCGCGCGAACGAAAATGTTGAATTTGTAAAGAATATGTAAATGCGTATAATGAAGTCGAGTGTAGTGAGTTGATGAATGATGATTGCGTCGGTAAATACGATCATAACTGATTCTTTTATTTGCACGGAGATTTATTTGCGACGGCGCGGCGCGGGCAGCCATTTTGGATTTTTAATATTCAATGTTCATAGTCAATTTCAGTTCGTATGTTTATAAACAAGCGACGATGTGCATTACGAAAACTCGGCCGTTTAAATATGTGAATTAAATTCAGCGATTATTGCTAGTTTAATAATTTCGTTTACCTAAAGAAAGATAATGTGGACTGGTGTGGCCTTTTTTTAGTCCCATTTTTATTTAAACGCAGATACCTGCAGAAGTAGCTACCAGGCTCACATAAACATAGACAAGTAAATAAACAGAAGTCACATAAAATAAAGCCTATTCATTACAGCATCCATTAGGCACCGCGAGGAGTGCCGAGCCTCGTAATCCCAGACTTAGCGTCAATTGTAATGCCAGGTCCTAGTGCTTCCGATCCGAACCTAGCGCTAGGGTCAGATAACACCGAGACGTGGCGCTGCACTTTTAAGATAGTGATGCAAAATTTCAACTTTATTCACTTCACAAGAAGATACTCGTTTCATTGAAAGAACAATTCTAACTCTTGCATGCATTTGCAATAACGTGTATTTTCTTGTGTAGCGAATAAAATACAATTTTTTTAATAAAATTAGGGGGCAAACGAGCAAGCAGATCACCTGATGGAAAGCGATTACCGGCGCCCATGGACACCCGCAACATCAGAGCAGTCCCGGATCTTCAATTTTTTTTAGGCGGGGCAAAAACTGAAAAATGCCGCCCCGCCTACCTACTTATGTTTATTTTCACCTTTATCATCCATATAATTTCAGCTATCAATATGTAGAATATATATTTAACAGGGTAGGGTTTAAAATAAAAATAAATATGCATAATAAAAATAAAAATCAAATATATTATTAAATTTGTGAATTGAAATTACAATTTTACTCTTCGAGCTTTTTGTTCAGCAAATAAATCTATAGCCTTGTCATAATTTAACTCGTGTGCAATACGATTTTCTATCGCTAAGATTGCAAGACCCGATAAGCGTTCCTGGCTCATAGAAGATCGCAAATAATTTTTAATCAGTTTTAGTTTGCTAAAACTTCGCTCGCAGCTTGCGGACGTAGTAGGAAGCGTAGAGTAAATTCGCAGAGCAATACAAATGTATTAGGAAAAGCATCCTGCAAATCATGCGCATAGATCTGTTGCAAAAGATAAAAACTGTTAGCCTTTTCTATATCACCAAATAAAACCGGAGCTTGCTCTTTAAAAACATGAAGTTCCTGGCAGAATTCAACGGCACTTAAATCTCGCTCGTATTTTCGAGCCAAATCTGCTCCACACTTTTGCAGTTCTTCATTTGACATTTTCAAAATATCAGTACCATTAAGAAAAGCAAAATTCAAATTCAGCATGGTAGCACAATCAAATCTCTTTTTAATTTCGGATATGATTCGATCAAATACCATCATTATTTCTTTAGAAAAAATTTGAACAGGTTGGAGTGTTGGCAATTCGTCTTCACACATCTCGTCGAAATGTTTGTTACGTTTTGGAACTCGTTTGTTTTGCAAAATAGGATCAACACCACATTTTTCAGCTACTTCGCCAGCTTCTTTTATCCAATATTCCATTGGATTTTGTCTCATTTTTCTCACGTCGTCTCACTCCGCGCTCAGGGTATCGGTCAAGTTGATATGGCCATGAAATTGCTGTACTTGTGCTATTATTTATTCTGTGGTCAAAGTTAAATAAATGATGAGTTGTCCATTGATCCGTGAAGTGTGAATTTGGCCGCCCCCTGAAGTTGCCGCCCGGGGCATAGGCCCCGGCTTGCCCCCCCCTAGATCCGGGGCTGCATCAGAGTTGCGAGTGCGTTGCCGGCCTTTTAGGAGGGAATACGCTCCCTTCTTGTCGTAATGGTCGAGAAATACTGCTGGCGACAGTTCATTCCAGAGTTTTACAGTGCGCGGCAGAAAGCTTCGGGTAAAACGCACGGTGGAGGACTGCCACTCATCTAGGTGATGAGGATGGTAAATATTTTGTCGCTTGGAACGTTGGTGGTTTGAATCACTGTCTTATAAAAATGAAGAGCGGCCTTCAAGTCTCAGTGTGGACTGACGCTTACGCGTCTTCACTCGCGTGTATATGCACTTTGCATAATATATGAAAAGTACTTTTCATATTGTTGTATTTTTATAGTGGAATACAGTTGTTACTGTTGTTCTTTATAGCTTATGTTTTTATAACAATAATATCTTTGGACGCTTCACACCACGTCAATCTAGCCCCGTGCTAAGTATCCGAAGAACTTGTGTTACAGGTACCAGAAAACGGGAAGTATATTTAATACTTTTATACTATACATATATTTAATAATTTTATTATATTATACACATATTTAATTTTTTAGGTTAGTTAGCAAATGAAGAGGCCCGCTCTAGTCTAACGTAGTGGAGAGCATTAATTAAGGAGACACCTTCCTCCTAATCGAACAGTGAAAACATTGGCGATTAATTTACCAACTTAGTAATCAAAAATCAAGGCTTTCATAAAAAAAGTTCCTTGGATGCGTGTAAACAAGCTAAGTTGTATGTTAAACGATGATGATGATGATCTCCGTGATGATTTTGATTATGACGATGGTAATGATGAATATTAGAACAAACATAACCCAGCGCGTAATGAACGGCAACAATTAAATTCGCGCGTGTAATTCCACACCGGACGGTAATCGCCGCGAAACTAATTATACTCGCCTAATGCGATTTTTATCACTGATACCGCCCAGGGCTGGCAACGCAAAGATTTTATGTTTTAAGTGAAACCTCTTTAGAAAGAGAGTATTTTGGGTTTTTAAATGATGAATGAAGTTTCGCTTTTGTCACGTGTGCTCTGTAAGTACACGTCATGTTTTTTTAGTAGAAAAAATACGGTGATGCAATCTCAAATGCGAGTTTATATGGAATAACGTTGTCTTTTTGTTAATTAAAAAATGCCATGTCGAGGCCTACCTACGGCTTTAAATGCGAGTGTATCAGAATCAGATAACAATCGCGCCTCCAATAAAAAATACTGAACAGAAAGAGTGCGTGTTTTAGGGTTCCGTACCTCGAAAGGTAAAAACGGAACCCTTATAGGATCACTTTTTTGTCCGTCCGTCTGTCTGTCAAGACACTTTTTCTCAGGAACGTGTGGAGATATCAAACTGGAATTTATATCAAATACTAAGGTCTACACAAGGTAAGGCTCCCTTGGAGCTGTGAAAAAATCAAACTTCTAAGCCAACGCAATCAAAAGATACAGCCGTTTATGCCGCAAATTTTCGACACTCACAGGGTAATCAAAACCTGCAGGATACTTCCCGTGAACTCAAGAGTCTTGAAATTTGGCACGAAGCAACGTCTTATAGCACATATAAATGAAAAATTACGAAAACCGTAAATTTTCAGTTACATCATATAGTAAAAATATTTTTAATAATTATAAACTTACTACCCCTTTCCTCATGAACGCGTAGAGGTATTAAATTGAAATTCATATCAAAAGCTCAAGTCCATAATACCTTTAAGCTGTAACAAAATCACCACAGGTTTGTACGGAACTCTCGGTGCGCGAGTCCGACTCGCACTTGGCCGGTTTTTTTATTACGAAGGAAAAATGAATGCTCTCAATTTTTATTTCTTTTATAAAGTGTTATGGGTTAACCATGTAAATGCCATATACTGTCAAATCACCAATCATCTTTGCCCTTGAATCAATATGGATATTATGTTTTAACATAAAGCTGCATGGGGTATTTTAGCACCAAAACGATAGCTATTCCTTATAATGAGTTTACGAAAAATCCAATATTGCTCGACTGTGTTATGTAAAAATGTGCGTCGCTATCACAGAAAATCTTTTCGAAATGCAAGCAATATTCGACAAAAAATATTAGCAAAACTATATTATTTTTCAAAAAACAAATCGGTTTTCTGTAAAGTCGGTTTACTGACGATAGTTGAACGTGACAACGTCATATGGAACGCCTCAGAGCGAGGTAACGCCGCATACGTCATGTTTTTTCGTGTGTGCAGCCGCCAGCCGGCTCCATCGAATTATAAGATGTTGTCAAAAGGCATATGGTACAAAATAATTCAACCGTCACCTCTTAAAATACCTTGGTTTGGGGGTTCTTTGAGCAGACAATATATTACAGTAGCATTAAGGTTGCGTTCTGGACATATTCCTCTAAATAAATTTGCATTTTTATTAAAGAAGGTAACGTCTCCTAATTGCTCTGAGTGTGATAAAATAGAAGATGTCCAACACATATTGATGGAGTGTGTCCGGAACGAAGCAGCTAGACGAGAAATCTTTTACCATCTAGATTTAAATATCAATGAAGTAGGTGTTTTCTTTCCATATTTGTCCAACCCTTTATCTAATGAAGCAATTTCTTTGTATAAATTAGTTTTAAGAGGCTTGAATGTTAGAGCTTAAGCATTAATATATATTATATTACGATGTGTAGTAGTTAAGTAAATGGCACTCTACGAGAGTGACATGGTCTAAATTGTACCAAACTCTCTATAAAAAATAAAGAAAAAAAAAAAAAAAAAAAGATGTTGTCACGTCAGAATCATTTAAGGACAATGAAAACATCAGCAATATGGGTTACGATTATTCAATTTTATTGTTTTTTATGAGATTCATATATTGGCTATTTGTTTTTAAATTTTTACACTTACGTCCATAATAATGACGTTTACACAGCCCTAGCTTTGAGCTTGAGTATGCACGGCGCAAAAATTGTTTTCATTGAGTAAAATTATTAATATTGGTCTGGGCACGGGGCGATACCAAATAATAATGAAAGTGGCCCGCATAATTACTTGCACCCTAATGGAATTGGATTCTTGGATCTTACATATATATTGTATGTTGTAAGTATGTATGGTCTATTATATCATAGTAGATTGGTATCTACTGTGCTGTGATAGAGTTCCGTAACTATCACAGCACAATAGGTTTTTTCAAATTACCTTAAACTTACTGTTCGATTTCGTTCAAAATAATTTTCTAGAAACTTTCCATGCTGATAGATAATTCTAAAAACGAATTATCTATTAGCATGGAAAGTTTCTATCTCCTATAATTTAGAAATGCTGGGGGGGGGGGCAACTTACAAATCACTTTTGTCAACCTCCGTGGCCCAGTGGTTGGCGCTAAAGCCGGAGGTCGTGGGTTCAAGTATTAAATATAGTGGGGTTAAAGTATTAAATGTATTTCTGTTGTCTGGTACCAGTAACACCTATCCAACGATACCCCACACTATAGGGAAGAATGAAAATATATTTTTCATCCCCGTTTCACATGTATGGAGAGCAACTTAATGTCAAATCATCATTATTTTATGATGCCAAAACCGAGATCTATACACAATATATAACTGTACCAAATTTTGATCATCGAATCATAATTATAGAAGCTAGAGGCGCGGACAGAGAGACAGACAGATGGTTGGACAGAGCGAAACTATAAGGGTTTATTGTGTATTACGGAACCCTAATAAAAAAGGCGAGGATTTTGCCTAATAATTTCACAATAATAAAATGAATAATACAAAACAGTGCAAATTACAAAATCGATAATAATTAAAAGGAACGTGTCTAATGTCCGTGGAACTGAAATAGCAAAGTATCGATTATATTCATATCACATTACTTTGTATGCGGTCTATATTTAGTATGACTAAATGGTGACGTGGCTCAACCATGTTTTAGATTGCATTCTATACTTGAAGCAAAAACTTTGTCCGTTAACAAAAAAATATGTGAACGGAGAAGTATGAAATTGGGCACAGTTAAAGTTTATGTGCAGAAGGAGTGAGCTGTACTAATATTATAATGATGTACACCTTGGAATATTATTTACTTGGATACACACACCTTGGAATAATTACTACCGAAATTTTTATTCCGAAAAAGTGGGAATACTGTACTTTTCGGGATAAAAAGTCCGTATACACTATATTTACACGGTCGGGGCTGCAGGAAAAAGCTGTGTACAAATAAACCACTTTTTCGCTTATTATCTTTATATTATACTATATTATATAATTACATTTACAATGTAAAATATATATATATAGGTATATTTCTTTTAAAAGAACAATTTTTCAACTTTTTGCTAAAAGCTTTTGGTGACTTTCCGAAAATAGCTTGTTAAGTTTTATTTGGAAATAAAATTTTCATTTTCATTCCGTAACTGTTTCATACTTCTACGTGTTACCTACTACGTCAGCAACGTGACCCGCCCACATTGCCCCTTCACGAAGTTCAAAGCAAGGTCATATCTGTGTATTGTTTACTAAGAGCGTTGCCTCTTGGACTAGTCGATAACTGAGCGAATAAAGACATTGGCCCTTGGACTAGTCAATAACTAAGCGTTGGCTCTTGGACTAACAACTAAGCGAATAAAGAACATCGGCTCTTTGACTAAGGACAAGTGATGTGTGAGGTCGAGAGGACATAGGCCAATATCAGCTATAAAAGCTCTGATCAAGATGGCCGACCTTGATGGCGGGAAATGACAGTCAAAGAGTTGTACAGATTTAATACAAATTGATTAATTTGCAAAATAGTAAAGTTATGTGATTCGAATAATGAACCAATATCAGATATAATGACTATTATTTCCTGCAGCATGAAAGTAAAAAAAAAGGCCAAGTTTGAGTCGGACTCGCACACCGGGGTTCCGTAGAAACCTTTAGTGATTTTGTTACAGCTTAAAGGTAATTATATTCTGAGTATTTGATATGAATTTCAATTTAATACCTCTACGCGTTCATGATGAAAGGGGTAGTTAGTAATTTTAAAATTAATAAAAATATTTTTATTAAGTATATGATGTAACTAAAAGTTTACGGTTTTCGTAATTTTTCCTTTATCTGTGCTATAAGACGTTGCTTCGTGCCAAATTTCAAGATTCTGAGTTCAGGGGAAGTACCCTGTAGGTTTTGAGTTTGCGAGTTTCGCAATTTTGCGGAAATTTGCGGCACTAACGCCTATTTTTTTTTTAAGAACTTCGGCAATGTAATTTTATTTCTATCTAAATCGAGCTCGATACTCCATTTATACTGTTATAAATACCTACTGCATTCGCTTTTCCTATAGTTAAGGATGTGGCCTAACACTCCCTCTATAGTGAATTATAGAGGGTGTGATAATTCTGAATATAAATGACCTTGTACGAGTACGTCAGAGCTGCATATAGTTAACAAAACTTGGCGTAGATACTACATAAAACAACGAATTTGTTGTCGAAACAAAAATAATCTTTATCAAATTCACATAAGACTGAAATTGATCATGTTACTTTTTAGTGGTAATACCTTGTCTAGAAAGGGCGTATTCGCAGCGATAGTTACGCACGTAGTGAAATTCTGCGTGCGAGTCGAAGTACTAGGCGTCGAGTGCCATAACCGTAAATAGCCGCTAATTTATATTACTACGCGGCTTTATAGACAAGGATTTTATTATAATACTAGATGTTCCACGCGACTTCGTGCGCGCTAATGGAAATCTCACGGGAACCGTACATTTTGCCGCAATAAAAAGTTGCCTATGTCCTTCCCCGTGGTCTACTCTATATCTGTGCCGATCAAAATCGGTCCAGTAGTTTCGGAACCTATTCGATGCAAACAAACAAACAAGCTTTTCCTCTTTATTATATTTGTATTTGACGAACAAATTATGATGACAGTCAAATTATTTAACACACAACTGTGCCTACCTAAAAAGACTAAAACTAATATGTAATTTAACTTTGTCCGATCTCATGAATATGTAAAAGTTGAAACGTTCATAACTCAGGTTGAAATTGTAATTTTTGATGGGCCGCAATTTCACAGCCACAACTAAGTGCCTTTTGCATTTTTTATCAATTCAGCCTCAACTTAGAGGACAATACGCGCCTCTGATAAGTCACTTAAAAAATAACTCCCCACACCGATTTCGGTTTCATTGAAACCAGGCCAGGTACGCAGGAGTAATTTTATAGTGCCCAAGAGTAAAGGACAAGAGTGCTCTGTGTACTGCGCACCCAGCGCAGTACACAGAGCACTCTTGTCCTTTACTCTCATAATCCAGTGGGATGGATAACCGATACGACTAACGAGAGATAAGCCGCAGGTCCGACTTTTTACATGTCCATCCGACGCATGGATCTTTATTGTCAGGCAATCATGTGATCGGCCTGCATTGTCCTAACCAAACTTGGAAACAACATTTTTTGTTGTTCGGTTCGGTTTTTAAATTAATAAGTTGTCATCAACAAGTAACAATCCTATCCAAATACTATAAATGTGAAAGTATGTGAGTATGGATGGATGTTAGTGATGGACGCAAAAAAAATGTTTAATTAACACATAGACTACATTTACTCCCGAAAAAATACGTTGTTCCCGTGGGATAGTGTATAAAGCTAGCTAACATACGTCCTTTGAAAGTACTATCAATTAAATAGATAATAAAGACAATTGGCATGGTTGGTATGGTAATAGTTCAAGCTCTGCATTAATACACAGGCTTCTTTTTATCGAATCGAAGCAGAAACCAATTATTTCTAACGCGGTTTTTATTCCATCGTTAGTCGGGGGTTTCCCATCGGGACTTCCCCACTATTCAACATCTGTTAAATAATTGATTTTATAAAATAACGTGAAAACAATAAGTCCCTGGATGCTCGGCGCGTGTGAGACATCGAATTTTGCAAATCATCAGTGGAGTTAGCAAGAACGAAAGAGAATTGAAAACTGTGACAGCACCCATACAATTGACATTCGACGTTACGAATACGTAGTTGTCAATTGTTCCTGCTTGGGCTACAGATGTGCTTTGGCGTGACCACACCGTGGCCATTCCCCCACGCTCTATAAACCAAGCAAAGCAAACAAGCGTAGCTGCAAAATATTGGCGTAGCGGACGTCGTAGCACCTGCTACGAGATACTACGAGAAGCGCTACGATCATAATAACATTTTACGGGTGTTACGAATCGTAAAATTTTTTACACCCGTAAAATGTTATAAATCGTAACTTACGATTCACGAATGTGAATTTCATGCATACTGCTAAAACGAAGGCATGAACTGAGATACAATCCTACTAATATTATAAATGTGAAATTTTGTGAGGATGGATGGATGAATAGACGTTTGTTACTCTTTCACGCAAAAAGTACTCAACGGATTTTGATAAAATTTGGTACGGTAGTAGTTTAGGCTCTGGATTAAAACATAGGCTATATTTTATCCTGAAAATGTACAGTGTTCCAGTGGGATACTGTATTTATGTGGACGTGGTGGGCGGAGCCGCGGGCAACAGTTAGTCTTAAATAATGGAACGTAAAAAACGTAAAAGTTCTCTTTAACGTGAATTCACACCGTAACGATACGACACGCGACACGGCACTGCATATTTAAAATAGTTTTTTTTTATTACGGTCATTCAGGGTAACTTTGAATCACGAGGGTAACTTTGACAGTTTGTTCACAAAATTATTTTCTATTGTTTTATGTGGGAAACAATTGGCGCTTAAAATTTAATAACAATTCGTGTACGTAACATACTTCGTAAACGAAATCTAAAAAAAAGCAGCTGTCAAAAGAAGATAATATCAAAAACTTTTGTTTTAAACCGCGCGCAACATAATAGGTAAAAATCAGTGCAAAACTTTAAAAAAAAATCTCGTTAACTTTGCTGCTATCAAGGTATATAAAAACATAATGCAATGTAATAACTTTATGGTTTTTTTGACTTGTCTATGACCCCACTACATCGATATTTGATAAAAACATAAACTAATGTTATCCTGAAGCTGTAAAATAATTAAAAGTTAGTCTGTGTCAAAGTTACCCAAGTTAGGTGGTAACTTTGACACACGACAAAATTGCCAGTTTTTAATGTAATTAGTCAGACGTTTTATAACTTTATAGCATGAAAACCAACCTGAGAGCACAGATTAACTAAACTCTTTTGACTAATTCTTAACATAGTAAAAGTTTGTTTAAAAAATATGTCGATGATGATTCAAAGTTACCCTGATTGACTGTAGCAAAATTGAATTTTATTAATTATACAAGAAGATACGACGTTGTAAGAGTTCGAATGTCAAGTTGCACCGTGCTGCACAGCGCATGTGCAGTGTATGACTGATGTCATGTGAACAGTGAAACGTGTATCTTTATGTGTAGTGAATAAAGTTCAAGTTTGAATAGCTATCGTAAAATGCAGCGCCGCGTATCGTCTCACGTGTAACAGTTAGAGATGTCACGAATATTCGGCAACTATTCGGTATTCGGCCACATTTTTTACTATTCGGTATTCGGCCGAATAATACGTACTATTCGGCCGAATACCGAATACCAAATCGTGTAAAAAAGACAAGTTCTATTACTCAAAATTATATATTTATTTCCAAATTACAACACTTTAGTAATTAAAATTGATCAGTGGTAAGTTGTGATGGATAAAAACAAGCTTTTCAGCATTTTTTGGTAGCAAACGATTACGCTTTTCATCGTAAATGTTACCAGCCTCAGAAAATAACCTCTCACTATACACGCTAGTCGTCGCCTGCTGCGCCAACGCAACGAGGAAAACAGGTTGAAACAGGAAAACTTGTCTTAATCCAGCTAACGCGCTCCCGACAAGTATGTATTTCGTGCCGAATATTCGGTATTCGGCCAATTCACTATTCGTGGCATCTCTAGTGACCATTTGCCTTACACCATACTGACCTATCGGCATGACGTTACGGAGTGGATTGCTGTGGTGGTGGAAATTTTTTTGTCCCCTTGGCGGGATTCGAAGCCGCGACCTCCGGCTTAAGCGCCAACGCGCTAACCACTGAATCACAGAGGTCGTCAGTATACCACAATACACTACGTTGGAGTAACTAAATCCCGACGCGACTGGTAATGTGATAGAACGGAGCTAAAAATAGCGAAGCCATCGTGCGGTGACGTCATCAGGGTTCCAATAAAAGTTCATTCATACACTGATTTAATATTTAACGTATTGAACTTGTGAAGTATTTCGGATTGTCCCGAATTTAATTTCGAATACGGCGAAGCTAAAAGGAAGGGTAATGATTTTGGCAGTCTGTGTTTGTATGTATGTTCGACTGTAGGAGCTACAGTAGGAGTAGGAGTGAGAGCTCCGTGGCCTAGTGGGTAGACCGTTTGGGTTGCACTCGAGAGAGTGTAGATTCAAATCCCAGGTTGTGGCTTGTACCAATGAGACTTTATCAGATCTCAAGTACATTATACGGACGCTCTATCGGTGAAGGATAACATCGTGAGAAAACCCGCCGACGGTTGGCCCCAGACGTATTGACCAGTCATTCCTCTGGACTAGGCTGACTGTGTTGTGAGAATGCCGTATGTGCTTGGGCAACCATACGACATTTAAAAACCAACTGTCTCAGGCACTGCAGTATTTCAAGAGTGGTTAGTGGTTACTTAGCTCGGAGAATACTGTAAATAGATCATCCATTATCGGATGAATAGGCTTAAGTTTAGCGCCTAAACTATTGACTCGTAGTAATATTCCAGGTAATATAGGCTAATGGTTATATCATTTACGTAGTCGGGTTATAGTTTACTTTTATAAAAAATTGTAGTTATTATAAATATGAATGATCGGTCGTAATTCTACTAACTTTCACATTCATAAGAACGTAAAAGTTTGTGAGGATGGATAGATTTGACGCCAAAACTACTGAACGGGTTTTAAACAATAATCGTACGTAATGTTTTGTCTGTCCAGCTACTTTAAATGCATGTTGTTTTTATTAAATGTGTTTTAATTTTAATATATTTTTGGAAATAAACACTTAAGTACTTATTTGTATAACAAACAATCTTAGACTACATCATCCGAAATCTCTCCGGCCGAAAAAACAGCGCTGAAAATAGTACTCTGCGCTAGTAAAATAGGGCTGAAAATCGAATACACGGTAACACGGCAGCAATTTAAAAACTTTACCCTCGCGTGTTCGATTTTCAGCTCTATAGTATTAGCATAGAGCTCAATTTTCAGTGTATTCGTTCCTGTCGGAGAGATTTCGGATAATGTAGTCCGAGTCTTGGGTGTTACAATCCGTAACAATCTCGTCGTGATAATTGCAGCGGTATCGACTGTCGAGCCTCTGAATATCCGATAACTCGATTAGTAACCGACACTATGACGGACAATCAGCTAACGAATAGTACAATGATCTCACAAATTAAGGTCAATAACCTCTAGTCTAATCTTAAATTTTGAAATGAAAGTGGTCAAACGTATCGACCAGGGGGCTTAGCAGGCATATTTGACATGGGCGTAAACGAATTAAATATGTATGTATGGGCGCTGTCATGGTTTTGACAGGTTTTGATACAATTTTCATAACGTTACACGTGCTTACGCCGCTATCAAATGTTCCTGTTAAGCCCACTGTTATTGGCAGTTTGACGACGTTTGTGGCTCAGTGGTTCAACGCGTTGGTGCTCAAGCCGGAGGTCGCGGGTTCGAATCCCACCGAAGGAACAAAAAGTTTTTCTGTGTTCCTGGGTCATGGATGTGTATTAAATATGTGTAATATAATAAAAAAATTAAATATATGTAGAGTATAAAAGTATTAAATATACTACCCGTTTTCTGGCACCTGTAACACAAGTTCTTCGGATACTTAGCACGGGGCCAGATGACGTGGTGTGAAGCGTCCATAGATATTATTATTATTATTGTTATTCCTCTGGACTAGGATGACGATGATGTGGGAATGCCTGGGCAAGCATAGGTACAATATTTAAGCCTTCTGTTTCAGGCACAACAATATTTAAAGTTAATTCCAAAAAAGTTAAGTCAAAAAAATAATCTATCTGACACTTATAATCTATTTGAGACCTAAATGTAATAAAAGAGATGTTCTAGAAATGTATGAGGCGTGGGCCAGCACTATGTACACTGTATGTAAATATATCTATATAATATAGTAACTGTTTCCTATTCTTTATTTTATTTAATTTCACTTCGTTTCAATGTACATTTAAACGAATGTACAAGGAGAGCAACACAACGTAAAATAAAACATGGCGGATCAGATCAGAATTATCCGAAGAATGTCATTTTGACAATAACATGACTTTTGACAAAGAAAGACGTATGACATTCAAGAAGACGTCTCTTCCTAAAACTATCAACTACGTCAAAAGTCAAGTCAAAACAAGTGTTATGGCCGCCCTAAAAATAGGGTTCTCGCAATAAAAAATTCTTCAATTAATTATTTTTGTACGCATGTACCCTTTTTCAAATAAATTTTTTGGTATTTTTATGAAATTCCCGTATTATTTACCTATGTAGTGTACATAGAGCTGCCCCAAAAGCAAACATCTCTTTTGTCAAATATATTCAGATAATATTCTTAGGTCGCTGTCTCAAATATCGCGATGTATCGTGTAGGAAAGGTATCATCAGGAGCTTGTCACCGTGACTAGGCTCGTCCTGTACTTCTGTTACTGTCAGATTGTCAGCCAACAGTAATCATTTCTGTTTCGGGACAAAGCAAGCGCAATCACTGGCTGTTCTCCCCGAGTCCTGAGACCAGATTTAGATTATTCTAGAAATATGACCTATATGCTGACAACACATACCTATTATATAATAATAAAAATTTAAAAGTATATGGTCAATAAATACCTACAGAAAGTACTACTTATGAAGGCTGAACAGGGCCTTTAGTCAAGATGTATTCGATAATTTCGATGGCGAACTTCGAAATCAAATATGTATGGGATTTGACATATTAAGTCATCGATCGATAAGTGATATGTTTTTGAACTTTGCCGTCGAAATTATAGAATATATCTTAAGTCTTAACTAAATAGAAAATAGAATAACTAATAATAGAATTCTTACTAGTCTGTAAATTGGAACGAAATTTTGCACGCGCCAATCTATTAACTGGTCAGTTAATAGATTTGATAACATACAAGTCACTTTTTATTACTTTATGATGTAAGTTTTCCTTGAGTTGAATAGTTTTATGACAATTATTTAATATTGAGTCTTAAGATCCTACATAAGAATTTCAGTAATTTCACACAAAAAAAAAATTAAGTTTTCCTTGAGATAAATAGTTTTATGACAATCATTTAATATTTAATCTTAAGATCCTACATAAGAATTTCAGTAATTTCACCCTAAAAAATGTAAGTTTTCCTTGAGATGAATAGTTTTGTCAATTATTTAATATTTAGTCTTAAGATCCTACATAAGAATTTCAGTAATTTCACACAACAAATGTAAGTTTTCCTTGAAATGAATAGTTTTATTACACTTAATTATTTAATATTTAAGCTTAAGATCCTACATAAGAATTTCAGTAATTTCACACAAAATCCGCCATTCATTAAATCTGTGTAGGATGGCGTGCCTTTGTGAGGATTTCTAGGTTTAGGAGGTGACGTAAAGGTGAGATTTTAATTACAGTGGTAAAGTGTTGAATACTTTAGTTTGAACGTAGGGGAATATGTTGTACCTCGGAGCCAGTTGTACCTTGGCCTGTTGGATCTTTCTAAGTACCCTGAGCTTTTGAATTCTAATTTGCTTTAAATGTTTGCTACGACTTTACGTCGATCTTACATAAAGTAACTCGTTTACCGCCATTAAGCCAGACTTTATTTTATCGATGTTTAGCATGTTATGTTATACAGTTCTCATATTTTGGTGAAATATACCCGAATAACCGTCCTTCCGAAGTGTGCAAACATGGCTTATGAACGTAAGTCCAATTGGAATAAATTAAATATAACTGAAAATGTGGCCGAAGTAAAACAGGCTCCCCTACAGTCGTGGACATACGCGGACTAATTTTAAACCTTATTGCAATAGTAATAATATTACCATTGAAATGTTGTACGTGGTAGAGCCATGCTTCGGCACGAATTGGGCCGGCTCGACCGGAGAAATACCACGGGCTCACAGAAAACCGGCGTGAAACAGCGTTTGCGCTGTGTTTCGCCGAGTGAGTGAGTTTACCGGAGGCCCAATCCCCTACCCTATTCCCTTCCCTACCCTCTCCCATTACCCTATTCCCTCTTAAAAGGCCGGCAACGCACTTGCAGCTCTTCTGATGCTGCGAGTGTCCATGGGCGACGGAAGTTTCCATCAGGTGACCCGTTTGCTCGTTTGCCCCCTTATTTCATAAAAAAAAAAAAAACGCCGGATCTATCTGTGCCTGTAATTTGTACACGTTGTGACTTTAGGAACGTGTGACGAAGGTAACTGTCGCTTTCTCTACATAATATTATGCTAAATTTCTAAATTTGGAACAAATTGCCTACAAAAGTATAATTTTAAGTACAATGTAGCCAAATGAAGAGATAAATATCATGAATTTTAATTTGTTAAAAACCTTTGTATATGTCACCGTAAAATTGTAAAAATCTGTTAGATTGTAAAATAACTAACGAGATTGTAAAAATATGTCGAAAAATTTATAAATATTATTGTGTTAAATTATAAGCAGAATATTCTGAGTTCACGGGAAGTACCCTGTAGGTTTTGAGTTTGCGAATGTCGAAAATTTGCGGCATTAACGGCTGTATCTTTTGATTGCGTTGGCTTAGAAGTTTGATTTTTTCACTGCTCCAAGGGACCGTAGACTTTAGTTTCTGATATAAATTCCAGCTTGATACCTCCACGCGTTCCTGAGAAAAAGGGTATTGATAGACATTCGGACGAACAACAAAGTGATCCTATAAGGGTTTCGTTTTTTGCTTTCGAGGTACGGAACCCTAAAAAGACGCATTTTCATTTTTCCTCTACGGAGATTCATATTCTTACTAGATTATGAACATTACGTGACAGTGTGGACGTGAGGGTGAAATTGCTATATCAAAGCTTAGTCTCTGCGCCAGTATGAATCAATCCTAATCTTCGACGTTCGTCAGGGACAGGCCTCGTCTCGGGTCCCTTGACAACTCCGTTTCTATCACATCGATCAAATCGATCCACATAATTAGTTGGGAACTTTCGATTAGCAGTCATTCGATATTAATGCCTGTTCGGTGAATCGGATAAATCTATTATGAACTGAGATCCCAGGACCGCCCGACTACCCTTATATTCTTATTGATAAAATGTATACTTATATATCGTTTTGTAGTATTAGTAGCACACTTTTCCCGTGTAGCACACACACACACATACATCGCGCAATATTATTTTCTGTTATAAATATAGCTTGAAGGATGTAAAATTCAAACTTAATTTTGGCGATCTGCAGGACAGACTTAGCCTAGTGCAGGCGCCAACGTTAAACAATTAATGAGTGTATAAAATATGTTGATTTAATAATTACTGTACTCATGTATGGATGTCAATTTTCGCTAAATAAATTATTCCTATATTTACTTGGGTGGAGTCGGAGGCAAAAGCTAGTAAATAATAAATATTTTCCTTTATTACACAGGAGCCATACTAAAAAATTAGAGAGATATTGACAAAGGGAAGGAACTTTGGAAAAAATTGGATAACCATGTTTCCACATGATGGATGGACGGATGTATATTGTATCCGGATTAGAAGGATATTCGTCCTAGCTCAAGTGTATATGGAAAAGTTTTATGACGTCACTTTACCGGAATTACCATGTTAGAAAATTTCATGGCCTTCGACGTCAGCTAGGTTTTGGATATATGAGTAGAATAGAAATAAGACACTGAAGGTAATTCATAAATCAAATTCTTATTTTTCTAAGCATCAGGGTTTGTATCCACAGCCAGTGGCCACGTATACGTAAAAATATCTCAGTAGTAACTTGAAATCTATCAGTAGCTACTAGCTAGCAGACAGCAGTGGCGTGTGGTTCGTGTAACTGCATTCATCACTATCATCATCACTATCGGCAAAGAACCAGCCTTCGCCAAGTGGCGTAGGGTTCCTGTAACTCCATTCCTATCGGCTTCACTTGCCACTTACTTTTTGAAGACCCTCTAGATTCCGGTTCCATTAATAGTTCCAAAATACCATAATTTAAAGAAATTCCAATAAGGAGCGCGAGTAACATTATCGTTTGCGGCGGCGCGGCGGTACCGCAATCCCGCGCCGGAAGTGACGTAACCGTGTTATCGCCGCCATATTGCCGGAAGTCGGCCCGGCAACTGTTGTCCCGATAAATACGCGAGGTGCACGCGAGTGGGAGAAAAAAAAAAGATAATAACAAAAGATTACGAGACGATTCCTGTAACATCTGGTCCAAATACAATAAATTAAAGAAAATTATTTCAATAACTCGAAGAAGCGCGAAGTAACGTTATTGTTTGCGGCGGAACCGCAATCCCGCGCCGGAAGTGATGTAACCCTGTTACCGCCGCCATATTGCCGGAAGTCGCTGCGGCAACTGTTTTGCCGATAAATACGCGAGGTGGGAGGAGAAAAAAATGAGTGATTTCCGGACATTGCTGGTGATTTGCGATTAATGATTTCATTAAGTAAACGCAATATTGTCAAAGAATCTAGAAAGAGGCACTTTTAAATCAGAAAGACGCTTCACACCACGTCAATTGGGCCCCGTGCTAAGTACTCGAAGAACTTTGTGTTACAAGGATCAGACAACGAGAAATGTATTCAATACTTTATATACTACCCCCCTTACTAATAAACGCTGTATAAGCTTTGAATAGTTATACAGTGTTTTGTTTACGTCACACAGTGACATTTTTAATTCGATTGAATAAGACAAAACACTGTGTAACTATTCAAAGCTTATACAGCGTTTATTAGTAAGGGGGTACATCCATGACCAAGGAACACAGAAAAACTTGTTTGTTTCTTTAGCGGAGTTCACAACTGCGTTCCCCGGCTTAAGCACCAACACGTTCAACCACTGAGCCACAGAGGTTGTACACACACGGTAATTATTTCTTAGAAGTTATGTTTTTTAGCTAATATCGATTGTGTTTTCGTGAAATTTATAAATAGCTTGATAAGCCAAACGAAACAAATCATGGCGTAGCAACCCGCGACTTTCGTAGCTCGTGCCACCTTGAGCGCGGTTCCGACACGATAACTTAAAGTGCCAACGTTTGTTAAGTCGCACTTAAAATACACGATGTTATTGTAAATGTAATTTATTGTATTGTAGTTTATATACAGATTAGTTTATATTGCAGATGTTTCAGAAGTGAAGACGAAAAATAAAAATGAATAGTCGAGATATATGTAAAGAAGAAAACAAAAATGTAATGTCTATGTGTTTTAATTTTCTTTAAAACAAGGAATCAAACACGTTTAATAATAATCCTTTAACAGTTTTTCCCCTTAAAACGTAAATTTACCGATTGGTTCAAAATATTCTTTTGACGACCTCTGTGGCTTAGTGGTTGAGCGAGTTAGTGTTGACAAGCCGGAAGACGCGGGTTCGAATCCCGCCAAAGGAACAAAAGAAGTCTTCTATGTTCCTGGGTCATGGATGTGTTTTAAATATGTGTATAATAATATAGTAAAAATTTAAAATATGCGTATAGTATAAAAGTATTAAATATATGTATTTCCGTTGTTGTTACGGGTACCAGACCCGTAACACGAGTTATTCGGAGCTTGTCACGGGAGCTGGTCCCGTGACAAGCGTCAATAGATATTATTAATTAGATGGAAGTTCCATAGAAATTCCAGCAACGATTCTAATATTATGTGTGCATCGGGAGTAACGGCTCTCAAGTACGAACGGCCAGGGTATTCTCGTAAACAAACTTGATAGGGTTTTGATTGAGAAGTGTGTAGCACTGAGTTTCGTGCAGCTAACGAATACCAGTATCGGGCTATGTCGATATCTCCAGTGCAGCTGGTCACTGATTGAGTGTTTTGACTCGGGAGCTAAGGCTTTAGGTTTGTTGACTCGACTGAGAGAAACGGTCAGCTCATACCCAGACGTAATATACGAGAGGGGTGTTATTAACCCCCACGCAAAAAGTGTGCACGCATACCAACTTGTAAGTACTGACTTCAACCACGTCTGACGCTATCGGTCACTTCCTTTGTGTGTAAATATTTCGAGACGTACATCCTAGTGCAATGGAAAACTGGTCGAGCGGAAACTTTGCCGATGTATGGCGGACTGATCAGTGCACATCTCTGATCCGCGCTGTCGAAGTAATTTCAGTACGGCGCTATACAAATATTACACAACCACTCAAGTGGGCTTTGGCCTGACCGTGCAAGACTCGCGCTTGGTTTAAAAATCTCCTTTTCGAGCTACCACTATTCCCACATAAGTTCGCTGTATGCACAATATTAGAAAGTTCCGACTTGACCAGTTTCTATACACTTTCCTTTGAAATAAAAATAAAAAAACAACGGGTTGCACCCCGGGAGTGCCTGCAGAAGTAAAAACTTGAATATTAACGTTGTGCATTTTTGATATTTTGGAATCGTTAGGGAATAATTTTAAGGCTTTAATTATCAGTATAAAAGTACTTTTATTTGGGTGGTAAAATACAATATTAATTTATTACGCTATCGTACACAAACATGACAATTTATATTACATTAAAAATTTAACACTTCAGATTTTTGGGGTACTATTCCTGATGAATTTGGGGGATCTGTTGGAGCCAAAATGTAGGGCTCGTTCTTCCGATTCTAATGATACCTCGACTCCCCAACTCCTTACAAATTTCAAGCCACGAAGCTTGACGCGCATCCCTGTCTTTGTATAAGTAATTAGACGCTTTAAGCGGACGTACCCGCTTCACGTAGCGAAGATAACGTGTCCTGTCGCAAGTTTAACAGCTATGACCTATCCCAAGAGAAGTGCACAACGGCGCCCGCTTAAGGCCCTCCCCCGAGCAAAAGACCTTGAGGCGGTCAGCCGCATAAATTTTTCACATAACTTAGTTCAAAATTGACCAAAAAAAAATTAAACGGCGAATATCTAGCTTATGAAATTGCCTATCTATTGGTGTGTGTCCCAAATAAAATTAACTTGTAAATACTATGGAGACGCTGAAACTATAATTGAATGTTCATTGAATTATAGTTTCAGCATCTCCATGAATGCCTACTTATTTTACCTTATTTTTAGTAGCGATCTAAAGTAAACAGCCAGCATCAGCGCTGCAGTAAAATAACTTTTTATTACAAGTCACACGCCAGCCGTAATTGCAAACCTTTTCCAAAAATACATATGTACTAAGATACAAATAAAATCTAAAAACTTAATTTCCTTCCCTTGTGTTCTATTTTTGTCTGATTCTCGCTAAATCCGGTCCTTTAAATGTTTAACTTTAAACTGGTATTTTTTGCGAGTCGCCTTTTCGTCTTTAATTCCTTTTAAATCTGTTGATTTTAGTGTTTGCGCAACTTGAATGGGGTTTGGATGTATTTTTTAACTGAAACTATTTTGCTGTGACAGTTTCATCATTTGTTTATTTATCATTTTATGTTTCACTAGCTGATGCCCGTGGCTCCGCCCGCGTAAAAATACTATAGAGTATCCCGCGGGAACTTTTCCGGGATAAAAATTAGCCTATGTTTCAATCCAGAGCCTAACCTACTGTCATACCAAATTTCATTAAAATCCAGTAGTAGTTTTTGCGTGAAAGAGCAACAAACATCCATCCATCCATCCATACATCCTCACAAACTTTCACATTTGTAATATTAGTAGGAGTAGGATTACTAGCTTTGCCCGCAACTCCGCCCACGTAAATACAGTATCCCAAAGGAACACTGCACTTTTTGGGGATAAAAAGTAGCCTACGTTTTAATCCAGAGCCTAAACTACTACCATACCAAATTTCATCGAAATTTGTTCTGTAGTTTTTGCGTGAAAGAGTAACAAACATCCATGCATCGATCCATACATCCATCCATCCATTCTTACAAACTTTAACATTTATAATGTATTTAGGATTTCCTACTGCTATTATAAATGAGAAAGTTCGTAAGAATGGATGAATTAATGTATGCATGCTTTTACGCACAAACGACTGAAAGAATTTAGATGAATTTTAGTACGGTAGTAGTTTAAGCTCTGGATTAACATATAAGCTACTTTTTATCTCGAAGAAGTAATGTTTTCGTGGGATTTGGGTATTCACGCGGGCAGAGCTGCAGCAAAATCTAGTAAGTACTGTATAAATTCACGTGTACGCTAGCAACAACAATATTGTTGTTTATTTTTTTTTATTATTTCATAAATTTATAAAAAATATGAGATAGTTCTCAGATAGTTCTCTGAAAATAAAAGATAGCTCTCAGAAGAAACAGTACATTAAAAAATCAATATTTTCAAAGGTACAGTGAATCGGTTACCGAATTTCGCAAGTCCCGTGAAAACGCGTTCCTAAAGTTCTATGAAATACTTAAATGGGTCACAGGAACAATTTATCCTCGCCATTTGTGCATTAATAAGTTTATCTATACTAATATAATAAAGAGGAAGAGTTTATTTGTTTGTTTGTTTGTATTGAATAGGCTTCGAAACTACTGGACCGATTTTGATGAAATTTTTACACAGATGTAGAGCAGACCACGGGGAAGGACATAGGATACTTTTTATCGCAGAAAAATGTACGGTTTTTGCGAAATTAACTTTTCCGCGCACGTATTCGCGGGTAACATCTAGTACTTACTATAATTAATGTTTTGTGTATGATATAAATAAACTAATGATGTAGGGCAGTGTTTTTCAACCTTTTTCATAATGCGACCCCCTTTGCAGGAAAAAATATTTCGCGACCCCCCGACGCTTTTTTATCATGTAAGTATGTATTTTTTATTGTGTATGTTACAGTGTTACAAATATTCATTCCATACGACGTTTTTATGCGTCTCCATAATTAGGATTCGGATATAAGTACATAATATAGTACGTCAAACACATTATTTTACAATTACATTCATCGATGATATTGATGATCAATTTATGAGTATATCCTTTTGTTAAAATTCTCTTACTTAATACCTAAATCAATCTTTTTAATCCTTAATGTTTTTTTATTAAAGTTCTCTCGACCTCCGGCGACCCCCCTACAGAAGCTTCGCGACCCCCCAGGGGGTCGCGACCCACAGGTTGAAAAACACTGATGTAGGGTATTTTACTAATATAGCAAAGATTTTTAAATGTATCTATTTTGTAATTTTAAGATGTATCTCATTAAAGCTGCGCGTCCACTGCATCGGAATCGGAGCGTCCGCAGCGTACGGAGCGTCGGCATTTACAAAATGCCGATGGGGTGCGTCCACTGCATTCGGATTCAGCATCGGCAATTTAGTTATTTTTAGTCCGTCAGCCTGAACGTGCATTTGCATTATGGAGGATAGTGACGAGGATATTGTTGTAATTAGCTGTATTTTATCAGAAGAGGAAAAGAGAAACAAGAGGAAACGAAAGATATGGGTTCATAAATCATAATATAAATTCAAAAAGATTAATTTTTGGAGAATTTCATACATTATATTCTGATTTATTAGAAGATGAAAATAGATTTTTTGGGTACATTCATATGACTCGAAAAAAGTTTTTTGAACTTCACTATATTCTACAATTTTTATTTATTATTTGCCCAATTTCATCCCAAATATCGTCTCTCCTCAGTTGGTTATGATAATGTTGATGTTTTAGATTGTAAAGTTCATCATATTTTTCCACTAAAGTAATTAAAATATCGTCATTCATCGTGAATAAGTATAAATTATGTATAGCCGTCGCGTCGTCGCAAACACGTCAGAACTTGAAACGTTCGGAATCCGAATGACGGGTTCACTGCCGATGACGTCATCGGGATAAATACCGGTCGCAGGCGCAGAAATGCCGATCCAGTGGACGCAGTACCATAGAAATCCATATAAAGCAACAAATCCGTACGCTCCGTACGCTCCGATTCCGATGCAGTGGACGCGCAGCTTAAAAACTACGTATAAAATTTATATTATTTAAATATTAATAAAGTAATAATACCTCAATACTTCTTGAATATATAAATGAAATGAAATATTTTATATTCCCATTTATAGTTATTATTAAACTACTCTAAAAGTAAAACTACTGTACATTACATACAAACAATTTTAAAACACTTTAAAGTTTTTTAGCAGAAACTTTTATCATAGAACGAAATTAGGCCATATCCAATTTAGTTGAAAAAATCTAAATTTGTAATATACAAGTGGACAAGTTGTTTTCCCCAGCTTTCCCAGTTACCCATTGTTCCCAGTTCGTGGGGTAATTGAGTCGAACAACAGCGACTTAATTACGTGAACATTACAAGAGTCCGCTTAAACCTGCGCGACTCGCGGTCGCGAGTGAGCGGCGCTCATGAAAAACTTTGTTTAACAGATTATCTCATTTTTTTATTTTTTTATTTTAAAGATAAATTGCATTGTGAATAATGTTTTAGCGTTTTATGTTGTTGTCATACGTTGAGCGGTAAATATTCACAAGTGGGGCTCCACCTTGAAACGACTGCAATTTTTTTTATTGCATATTTTTATTATAAAACAGTATGTTATGCAATAATATTAAGGTGGCGGAAGACCAAAAAAATGTAAAAAAAAAACCGCCCCGAAGACGTTTTTAACGTGATAAAAAAGTTCTAACCTAACTAACCTAACCCAAAACTACATAAACGTTATTTCACGCCAGGTTTTTGTGAGGCCGTGTTACCACTCCGAAGACGTTTTGAACAAGATAAAAAAGTTCTAACCTAACTAACCTAACCCCAAACTACACAAACATTATTTTACGCTGGGTATTTTTGAGGTTGACATGTTTTTTATATTTTTTTTTTTGTCTTCCGCCACCTTAATATTGCATAACAGACTGTTTTATAATGAAAATATGCAATAAAAAAAAAATTGCAGTCGTTTCAAGGTGGAGCCCCACTTGTGAACAATTACCCGGCTTGCATTCTTCATGTAAGTCAATAGGCATGTTGAATAATGTTTTAGCGTTATGTACTTAAGTATGTTTTATATACTTATAAAAATGCGCTTTTATGTACTTAAGTATGTTTTATGTACTTATAACTAATGTTATATAGATTAAGTTACAACATTGTAAAAATATTTTTTGAAAAGAACAATTTTCCCATCTTTTTGCTAAAAGGTGGCCCCGTGCGAGTTTCTTTCGCCGGTTCTTCTCGCCGGGCTAGTTTCCGAACTGGTGGTAGGCATCATGTAGGACAATTCTATAAGCGTTATATTATAACCTACATGGAAATAAACATTTTGAGTTTGAGTTTGAATAAAAAATATTTTTCATCTATTCAATGTGTGACAACATGATAATAAACAATCTAAAACCCATTTTTGTAAATATTAATATTAACTTTTTGACTTGATATAAATTGATGAACGCCGGCTGCACGCACGATAAATTGTCACGTTCCGCCTGAGCCGAGCGTGCAAGCGAGAGCGCGGAACAAGCGATAGAGAGGCACGATCGGATTAAGCGTTCAGCTTGTGATGACGTTATCACGTAAAATTATCGTCCGTAACCGACTTAACTGACATTTTTTAAATCTAGGTAGGTACTACTGATCTGCCGCGCGTTATTTTGCAACGTTGCCAAATAAAGGGTCGCGTGTTGCGCGTCAAATGTTGGTAAAGTTTTGCAAGTCGCAAATTTGGCAGCTAAATCGTCCGTAAACCGACTTAACAGACAACCTTTTTTTAAGCTATTGTATAGATTTTATCGCGGGCTTTGAGCGCGGCGACCGAATCAAGAAATTCCGTAACGAAATAAACCTAACACCGCTTAACTGGGTTGGGGGTCTGATTAATTTGGTTACAATCGAGCTTCTGGTACTGAATCGCTTTCCGTCTAGTGTAACGTGACGTGAGCTATGTGTTATTTAAATTAGTAGCAGGAATATTGAATTATTACAATGGTTTCGCTATCTATGTGTTCAAGCTTAAACTACGACGTGTGTATGTTCATTGCTGAAGATAATGAAGTACTTGATTGGTAGATGGCGTTGTACTTTTAAATAATATGTATTTAATTTTAAAGTACAACGGAATGAAAAAAATGCTATACTATTTATTGTATTTATATTTTATGCAATAGCTTTACCGCGGCAATCCTCGAGTGCCACACATTATTTTTTTTATTCTAGGTATCACTAATCTTGTCGCGCGTTATTTTGCAACGTTGTCAAATTGAGGGACACGTGTTGCGCGTCAAATGTTGCGTGGTGGATACGAGGCGTTATGCGAAATAAGTGTCAATGGTGTATATGTTACTGTAAAAGCTCGAACTACGGTAAATCTTAAGATTTAAGAGTAAGTCTTAGGATTTACCGACATGAGTTGGTAAATGTAAGTATTTCTGAAAATGGGACGATTTTTTCGGACTTTTACCATTCGAATTCAGTATATGCTAGGTTTTACCGCTGTCAGCTGGTAGATGTTGGTTTTAGGAATAAGACAATGAGTAAATCTTAAGCTCCGTGGCCTAGTGGGCAGACCGTTTGGTTCGCATTCGAGAGAGTGCAGGTTCGAATCCCAGGTTGTGGCGTGTACCAATGAGACTTTCAGATTTCAAGTACATTATACGGATGGTCTAACAGTGAAGGAAAACAACGTGAGGAAACCCGCACATGGTTGGCCCCAGACGTATTGACCAGTTCATTCCTCTGGACTGGTACTGACTATGTTGTGAGAATGTCGTATCTGCTTGGGCAACCATACGACATTTAAAAACCGACTATTCCAGGCACTACAGTATTTCAAGAGTGGTTACTTCGCTCGGAGAATACTGTATAAATCATCCATTATCGGATGAAAAGGCCTAAGTTTTTTAATTCTTAATCATTTATTTCGATTAACTATTAGTCAAAACCTTACGTAGGTACATATTATTATATAGGTATCAAACGATAGTAATTAAATAACGAATCCTACTTAGCTGATTTAAATTATTTTCATTTCGGATATTAATTTATTAATAAATTTAGGAACTAGTAATTTTAAATTCATGGAAATACTTCCTAAGTAGTAAAAAATAACACTAGTAAAATTTATCTTCTCACAAACATAATGCTTACGTTGTCTAATCTAACTGAATCAGTATTTTTCTATTTGGCATTTAACAATGAATTTATTATACATTATTCTTCTTATTATTTGGTTTTTAACAAACAAAGTAAAAAAAGACAATTAATTGTAGGTAGTAAAAAAAACTTGTTATTAGGTCCTTACAGAAATTAATTAACGTTTTGTAAAGGAAGACTCTTGTTATAGCTTCAAATATTTCATGATAGCCTCAACTGTAATGTTTTTATAATTGCGGTTACATTATTTGAGCATCCTCGTTCTTTCACCGTGTCCAACAGCCTATAGTGCCTAACGCCTATAGTCAAAACATCATAGCGCTTTATACGCCTGTAATGAACAGCTTCCTTCTTCTTAACGTTATGACATGCTATTTTCAACATTTACCGTGCCTTTAATGTAAATCTTAAGAATTACCAAGTGAATTGCGGCAAAAGTTCGAATCGCAAACGTTTTTGGACATTTACCACTAAGAATTGGTAAATCTTAGGTTTTACTGAAAAATCTTAGGATTTACCGTAGTTCGAGCTTTTACAGTAACATATCGATTATTATCATCAAACGACTCGTCTGTTCAGCCCCCTATCTACCACTCACCTGATGCAGCCTGCTGTCCGCGCTCACGGTGTAGACGCCCCGGCAGTCGGACACGTCCTCCGGCTTGTCTGACGATGGCGAGCGTCGCCAGCACGCTGCGCACACCGCCACCAGCACGCCGCATAGCGTCGCGCTGTTGATGATTACTTGTTATGAGCCGTTGGATTGTTTTAAAATCATCAAACAAATAACACCTACGACAATAAACCTATGATTAAATGCGAAAATGCGAGCTGCATTATTTATTACTTATTATAGATTTTAACTCTTCTATTTCCATGCTTATGTTTATTCGTTTATGCAATAAAGAAAATCAGTCCGCTTGTCTATTACTCACATGTCAAGTTTTTGTCAGTCAATTTCAATATTTCTATGATTTTATGACGGGCCTGTCTGTGCGAGGTGTATCTTTAACAACGAAATGTGTAAACAAAATCGACGAAACCAAAATTGCACGTAATTGTCTGTTACAGTATTGGCATTTGGCACCATAACCACAATTCACAATTTCAGCCGCCTGGCTCGAATTTTCGCCTTTATTAGAGAAAAACTGTAAAATTTACCGAACCTTCTCTTTGCTGACATCCATTTTAACACCCTGTCACACACACAATATTTAGTTGTGTGTGTGACGAGATAGTATTTGGACCAATCAAAAAAACAGCAAACTGTTTTATTTAGTATGAAATATCACCTTGACAACGAGTATAAATATGAAATTGTTCGAACGATACTTTACGAGCACAGAATTACAGAAAAGTACAGAAACCGTCAACGCGCTTGAAAGTGAAGCCGTCACGACCATTCCAAATTGGAATGGTTAGATATTTAGTCTGTCAGTCGATGGCCGACGCCCGCACTGTCAACTTTGTTTGAAATTGTCAGTTTTTAATTAATTATGCCGACTTGTGTCGTTCCCACATGTAAAAATGCTGCTGAGACTGCGAAGAAATCACATGGGATCATATTCCATCTATAAGTAGCACATTTGCAATTCATTTGAATAAAATATCGAATTTAAAGTGCGTGTCGTAATTGTCATAGAAAAGCATGTCTTCATTTTGTAAGTGTTGCCACAGAATAGCGGAATATTTTGGCTAACTTTTTTCAATATTTTTTTATTGAATACCTTATTGTCGTAATACAATACCGCGATTGTTTTGTAAGTGTTGCCAGTTGCCACAAAAAAAGGAACATTTTACCCAATTTTTCGTAATCAGTTAATATTACGTTTAACAATAATTATACAATATATAGGTATGTACCTACTTTATTGCACATAAGCGAAATTTTACTGACACGGAGGAAACTTTCTTCATGGCCTTGATGGGAAATTCTTCTTTATAATTATATACTTACATAGCACATAGTTAAAGTCTTTTTTAAAGTGTAAGTTTTTATTGGTTAGTTTTATAAACAATTGCTTTATTACATTCCTCGCGAACGAAGCCGCAGGCGGAAATCTATTGTTTAAAATTTCTATTTGTAATAATTCACTATTTGTAGTCAATTAGTCATACATAAAATTTTAATTTACCCCATAAAGAGGTAATGTTGTGTTGCGCTGGTAACCCTACGCGGGGAGGTGAAGAGCGGGCGGGGCGGTGTTTCGCCATGGTTTTGGACACAGTCCGCTGCGTACAAATGTGATCGAACACTCATTCTGGATGTTTCTGTATTCTGAGTTTACGAGATATCGATCATACAACCATATATCGACAAAATAATGGATTTCTTTTATATATCTTACCTACAACTATTTAAAAATGTACCTACACAATACGCAACCCAATCATTTGATGTATACGTACGTATATCTTATTCACCATAATAATATGTCATATGCAATACATAATACATGGATGTATCATTTACCCTGAAACGGAATGGTAGTCCATCGTCACGCGATATCGCGTGGTGGACGCACGTAACCACTCCCCTGACAGTAAGCCTGTAAACCCATCAGTTGGATTATCACCTATTCAGTCAATTCTGACTTGAATTTTCGTAAGGGTTCAGATACTTAGGATGAGAATATTTGGAAAAATTGCTAAGAACAAGTACATCAAGTGACAGAGGCCTGCGGGCCTAGCAGGAACATTTGATAGCGGCGTAAACGTAACGTTAACGAATGAAACTTGAAATATCTAGTAAGGAAACGAGTCTTAGTCGCTGAGTCAATTGACCTTACACTATCTGCTGAATTACCTCACAGATTAAGCTGATACGAAACCTCTATTTGACTTAAAACCTATGTTTTAAAATCTACGCTGAGGCCATCAGCGGCGAAGATTCGTTTCTATATATACCTTTTTTTTTCTAATGTACTTTTCTGACCAAACGTGTTAAGGTACCAACGCAGTAAATCATGAGCCCAAATTTCTGTAACTGATATTACAAAGCGTTCTTTATATACACTGATATTAAAAACAAGTAGCTTCAAGGTTGCTCCACTGTTTAAAAAATAACCGCTTTTAAAGATTCACCAGCGAATGAAAAGAACTGTATCCAAGATTTCCTCTTCAAAAGCATTAACAGAAAATGACAAATCTCGGTTGAACCTCTTTGTATTTAACAGAGAATTTAACAACGGCGATTAGCGTACAATAGAAAGTGTTTGCAGCTGCTAATAGTTTACCCCGGGTTTGTCTACAAGTAGTTTTGTTAGCTTAACATTTTTTATGTGTTACATAGTATATTTAGTCTATTTTCTGTCATTTGTGAGAGTCATTTATAAATTGGGCGTACATGTTAGGGTTCTCGAACACGGCTGTTAAACGGACCGATAACAATAAAACAAAAAATCGGTCATGGAATTTTTATCGTTCGGTTAAGGAACACTTGAAGAATTTAACTTTGTAAGGTTTCTTGACAGATACTGAATCTTAATAAGATGAACGCTTGCTTTGCTGTTGGATTTTAATCAGTTTTGTTTATAATTTCCGCCTTCAACTTTAAAGTCTGCTTAATATTCAATAGTTTATATTGGTTGTTAAGTTTTGAAACTTCTTTAGTTTTTTTTAATTTAAGCATTGTTTACGTATCTAGGTTCATTAAAGATTTATTATTGTAAAATTATGAATAGAATAGAATAAAAGAAAAGGGTATAAAAGTATAGATTTTACTATTCGTCTACAAAATGAAAATTTGTGCGGATGGATGGATGTTTATTGCTCTTTCACGCAAAAGCTACTGAACGGAATTCGATGAGATTTGATATTGTACCTATAGTAGTTACTAGTTTAGGCTCTGGCAACACAAAGGCTTTTATCCTGAAAAAGTACAGTGTTGTCTTAGGATACTGTTAGCCGCGGGACAAAGCAATTTTTATAACTTTTTTATTTATAAATTGGTATCAATTTCGTCTCTTTAAAGTTTATGCCATGTACTTACGTTACTGCAAAGGTTATAGTCCGCCGTATGATTATTTCCCCTCGAATAACTTTACAGAAAGTTTGTCTAAGCCAAAGGGCTATGCAATATATGCATACCTTTGAAAATACTCGTATGTAATTTGACGAAGACTCTTGTCTAAACAGAAAATAATCAAGTATGTATATGTTTAAACCAAATTTGAAGCTTATTTTTACTGGAACATGTTCATTAAATTTCTTGTCTGTGAATTCATTCAATGAAATAAGACCTAGGTAAAATATGAACCACTAGATTTTGCCTGGGCTTCGCCCCTGTAAATTCAGTACCACACAAACGCTGTACTTTTTCGGAATGAAAAGTAGCTATGTGTTGATGCAGAGTTAAAACTCCTACCGTACAAAATTTCATCAAAATCCGTTCAGTAGTTTTTGTGTGAAAGAGTAAGAAACATCCATCCATCTTTACAAACTTTCACATTTATAATAGAAGTAGGATGAAACAGTTATCTTTTAAGGCATTAAACATATGTGGCAAAGGGAAAAAAAATATAAAAGTATTGTTCAAAGTTTCGGACATACTCCGGATTACAATGCGGTTTTCATTAAACGCACATCCAACGACGTCAGGAAAGACCATAAATTCTTTATATATGTATGTATGTCGCAAATCGCAACTAGTAAAGTTGGTATTGGGTCACATACGCCATACTTATTACACTTCATCACATTATTAGGTTCTAAATCTAATCCAAACGGTACTCAACCGTCTTTGCAGGTGATAAAGTTCATAGTTGCGTGCGCCTAAATTCAGAATTAGCACTAAATCTAATCCAAACAAATTGTTACCGTCTAAGCAGATGATAAAGTTCATTATTGCGTGCGCGTAAATTCAAAAACCTACGCGAATCTAATCCCTACTACCAGTGATTAAGAATCATTTTCGCATGCAACTGGGGAAACTCGTAAAGGTGCGTACTAATTACGAGCTAATTGGAGAGATACAACCCTTTATTATCGTCCAGATTGACCTTTGCCAATAAAATCACTTAGCAAATTGATCCCGATTTCAGCTGAGTCAGCAACGTCGGCAGAATATAAAGTGACTAACGGCCCGTTTCATTAACCTATGTAGTATATTTAACTATTTGTTAGAAACGTCAAATTTGTATCGCGAAAAACCGGCAAATGATTGAATGACGACTTTTATAACAAATAGTTATAGAAAGATAGGTTATTGAAAGTTGAAACGGGCCGTTAGTTAATTTGAGGTTCCTATTATTTTTAACCCGTGACGAACGCAGGGGGAGTTACAAGTTGGACGTGTCTGTCTGTCTGTGTGTTTGTCCGTGGCATCGTAGCTCTCAACTGGATATACCAATTTTGATATAGTTTTTTTTTTTTTGTTTGAAAGCTGACATGATCGAGAGTATTCATCATCATCGGCTCACTGACTGCTTGACGATTCGCGGGTTACTTACATTTTTCATTTTGTTTATTCCACGTAGATTACTAACCTATAATGTAAAACAACCAAAAAAGTGATAGTAAAATAAACTATTACTGTTTTGGTTGTCACGTTATGTTCTTACTTCTAACTGAACTTATTTTAAATCCACATAATATTGAAATAAATCAATACAGTCAATCAGGGTAACTTTGAATCATCATCGACATATTTTTTAAACAAACTTTTACTATGTTAAGAATTAGTCAAAAGAGTTTAGTTAATCTGTGCTCTCAGGTTGGTTTTCATGCTATAAAGTTATAAAACGTCTTTAAAAATGACTAATTATATTAAAAACTGGCAATTTTGTCGTGTGTCAAAGTTACCACCTAACTTGGGTAACTTTGACACAGACTAACTTTTAATTATTTTACAGCTTCAGGATAACATTAGTTTATGTTTTTATCAAATATTGATGTAGTGGGGTCATAGACAAGTCAAAAAAACCATAAAGTTATTACATTGCATTATGTTTTTATATACCTTGATAGCAGCAAAGTTAACGAGATTTTTTTTAAAAGTTTTGCACTGATTTTTACCCATTATGTTGCGCGCGGTTAAAAACAAAAGTTTTTGATATTATCTTCTTTTGACAGCTGCTTTTTTTTAGATTTCGTTTACGAAGTATGTTACGTACACGAATTGTTATTAAATTTTAAGCGCCAATTGTTTCTCACATAAAACAATAGAAAAGAATTTTGTGAACAAACTGTCAAAGTTACCCTCGTGATACAAAGTTACCCTGAATGACCGTATTGTTTCTAATTTAGATAACTTATAATAAATATTTAATTGGTTTTGCCAACCCTATTTCATATCGCGTATGAATTTGCCGACAGCACACGTTACAGAACTGACACAGCAACTTTTGACACCCCTAATTGTTATCAACTCTGCCAATTGAGCCAAAACCAAAATGGCGGAAAGTAGCTCGGGATTATTAAACTGCAATGTTTCAAAATGTTCGATCCCGTAGGTTTGAAGTTTGACGGGTGAATTAGTTAAATGAGCTAGATCATGCGAATTATTATATTAACACGTGAAGCAAAAACTTTCAGTACAGTTTTACGAGAATTTCGCGAACGGAGGAGTATGTTTGGCACAGTTAAAGGTTATTTGGAGGAAGGTGTGCAGAAAGATCATATTTTTAAATAATGCTTAGAAATACATAAAATTAATGAAAATAACAACACACTACCTCAGATTATTATCACGCACTATCTGTCAAATCAACCTTAAAAATAATAATATTATTATAGGCGAATTTCTACCACAATGTGACCTCTAGTAGTGGCGTGGGGTTCCTATAACTCCATTCCTATCGGTTTCACTTACCACTTAACTTTTGAAGACCAAATCCCTACCAATCGTACATGCTTCAGCTCCCCTAAGAAGGAGGAGTACCAGCCTTCGCCACTGACCTCTAGTATACATAAACAGAGGGATCGGGGAAATTGAAGTCTACATATATACGATACGTCAAGTGATGATGACGGACAAACAGATATCGAAGTGTATGCAATAGGTCCTGTTATTTACCTTTAGGGATCCCTAAAAATGGTTTACTGTGAAAAGTTTGAGTGAAAATTGACAAAATCTCTTCAGTTGGCAGCTGCCACTTACCAAAAAACTTGTTGAAAACACGGACTGCACGAATGTACAGGAAATAAAATAAATTATCCTCCAATTTTATTTAACGTGTGTAAAATTATTTCTGACTAAAGGACTACTTGACTTGTAAAATAATTTGTAATGTTATGTGCAGATCATTTTTTTTTGTATCACTTTTTACACTGAGCGAGAATCGTTACGTGAAAGTTTGCAGTATCATCAATTATTTTAATAAACGTAGCTCTGTACTACACTACAAGGCCTACGTTTATTTACCTACTAGATGTTGCCCGCCACTTCGTGCGCGCAAAAGTTAATCTCGCGGAAACCGTACACAACCGTACGTTTTTCTGCAATAAAAAGTAGTGCCCCAATACTTCGTTGTCTAAGTTTGGCAGAAATATAGAGTAATCGGTCAGAAAAATCGGTCAAGTAATTTCGGAGCCTATTCAATTCAAACAGACTTTTCCTCTTTGTAATATTAGTATAGACCAATCCACCCCACACACACACACACACATATACACACAGTACAGATACTGACCTCACGAACAATATGTTGACGGTGTAGTGCGTGGTCTCAGTGACGACCGGCTGCGTGTGGTTGTAGTACCGGCTGGCGTGCGACACGGCCGCCACCGCCGCCATGCGCTGCGAGCTGCCCATGGCCCAGCCGAGCGGGCTCCGCTGTGCGCCCACCGCGCCCACCAACCCGCCCCACCACAGCCGCCGAGCCACGTTCTTTTTTAATGTTTTTTTTTTTTATTATTTTATTTTATTATCAGCTCGGATGCGTAGTGTATGTGACAAGGCACATCTGTAACAAAAGATATTTTGAAATTTAGAATGTGATTGCGAGCTTAGAGCTTATTTTAACAAAACAAAAGTAAAATGATCAATTACAAAAATTGTTCTCGCGCCTGGTTATTAGAATAGGCCTATATAACCACGAGAGAGAATAATTTATGTATAAATATATAAATATCTACACTAATATTATAAAGAGGTAAACTTTGTTTGTATTTTTGTTTGTTTGGTTGTAACGAATAGGCTCAAAAAGTACTGGACGGATTTCAAAAATTCTTTCACCATTCGAAAGCTACATTATCCACGAGTAACATAGGATCAATTTTATTTTGGAAAATAATAGGGTTCCGTAAGATATTTGGGGTTTTCGGACACAAGGTGTACAAAATCAACCAGAAAAGTTACTTATTTTGCGTACGCTGCCTAAACTATAAAAGATAGAACCATAAAATGTTCTAATTAATTGTAGATCTTATAAATATCTATAAAAAAGTCCGCGACACACTATACCTATCTATGTCGAGTGAGGCACAACAATTTTTTTATTTAGAAATCTTGTTTTTTTTTTGGACTACATTTAAACGCGTTTATTTTACTCGTGCTATTAATCCTTATCAAAATAAATTATTTTATCACTAAGTACAGTTTATGAAGATAATATTTGGTCTTTGAATTATTAAAATTGGACGTTTGGTTTTGAAGTTATGGCGAAATTAAAATATTACGATTTCTGCTCCACGGCCCGTTGCGAAGTAGGCGTCACCAAGCCGCAGTATTAGTATCAGTAGTGTACCCATAGATTATACAGATATATTATACATTGTATCCGTGCGAAGCCGGGGCGGGTCGCTAGTGTATAAATAAAATTATGCTTAGTTCTACTAGCTAGCTATTATTGGTGGAAATGAATGGAAACCATAAAAAGTTATTACAATTTATTTTCATCTTTTAAGTTAGTAAAAGTGGAATATTTTCTTGCGAGTGTATTATATAGCGGTGTTTCCCAGAACAGTCTCATAAATAGATTCCGATTTCCTCGTGTTCGTAATAGTGAGAGTGTTGGGCTTCCTGAAATCAATATAACATACTCCTATCTAGGAATACTTCAACGACATCGAGGAAGTTAGAAGTGTATATTATATTGTAAGTAGTACTATATTGCAATGGGGATATTGCACCCCACGTCGTATATGTATTTCGAAAAACCTATTTTTAACGGATTTATGCTTCATAATAACTTTTTTTACCGGGCAAATGCATTTAAGCATCTCACGGGGGATTGAGGGTCATACCCGCGAGTATGTGAGACTGCTGCGCCCGACAAGATTAGGGAATGGAAGAACCGGTCTGATTTTGAGAACCGGGAATTTCGCGACTGGGAAATTTCGGAACCGGGATTTCCCGGGAATTTCGGGACTGGGCAATTTCGGAACCGGAATTTCCCGGGAAATTCGGGAATTTCGGGACTGGTGTTAAGGCATGAAAGCCAAGTGTGATTACTGTCTAAAAAGTAATTCAAAATATAAGAATAACATTTTATAGTACAATTACAAATTAAATAAGGTTTTAATGGCAACTCGACACATCAGCCATATTAATGACAATATTACTGGCGATAGTAAAAAGCCGTAGGTCATTTTAGTTAATTAGCATTTATTGGTCTTTTTAAATATGTTACTTCGAGTTATTTGATTTTTGCAAAACATCAAATAGTTGGGGTGCCCAGAATGCTATTAGTGTATATGCTCGAACGTCTAGGTAACCTATTAGAAGGACAACATTATTTAAAGGACAACAGGTAATATCCATCTAACTGCTCACTAACCCCAAAAGCAACCGATATGATGTATATTAGTAGGTATAAAAATATATACGTATATATTTACCAAAAAATAAAACAGACGCCACGCAGACTTTGTAGGCCAAGTCCCAAGATGTTCTATTTAATCGTCAATACCATTGGCTCCACCCAACTAACATTTTGGCGCTAAGGGAAACCTTTTTTGACACTTAAAGTATTATAATCGACATAATATTATAATTATGAGCTCTGACAATAGCTTTGGACTCTACTGCGGCGTTAGGAATAAATAATCAAAATTTCAAAGTACATTTTGGGTGATGTTTATTACTACTTATTATGCACAATATACAATCGAGCTATAAATAGTATCGTAGGAGCACTCATATGTTGTTAAAAAAGCTAATTTAGTGAATTTTATAAATTATTTATTACTAAAGGGTGCAGTTGTAACCTGTGTATAGCTTTTAATACACCTAAAATGGTGATATATAGCACTATTGTAACTCTTTATTCCCACCTTTTTATCACTTTTCTACAACTATTGTGTCACTTTAAGCTCTAAAATTGTGGGCCCAATCGAGGGTTATGAGATAGTTACAGCGCGCTATACCACTAGTTGTGAGACCTTTTATAGAACCTTAGGTTTTTAAGTTTCTCTTAAGTAGCTCATTTAGCGCTTATTCTTATTACCAAAATGTTAGTTGGGCAGTATTGGCTACTATGTCGGTCGATGGTGGTGATATCATATTACATATTTATATTAAATACGGCATATTATTATGGTTATTATTTCCTTGCACCGCTCACAGTAAACTTTTATGTACAGAATCTATTATCTAATATGAACTACTCATTCTATCCTTTTATCGTGTAATATTTTTCATTTTTGTCGCTTTCGGAAATGATTAAAAATTATTTTCTAGCTAATATTTACAATTACCGATGATAGTTTACTTAAATAATTGTTAATTTTAATACAATTTGTTCGGTACCGAAAGTAGCGAAATTCCTGGTTCTCAATTTTTGATTCCCGGTTCTCAGAGCGATTCAAAATTTCGGGAATTCCCGGGAATTTCGGGACCAGGATTTCTCGGTTCCATACCCTAGACAAGATGGCAAAATTCGTAAACGTAATCCAACCAGCTATTGATATTTCACTATAAAACTTTGTAGTTTGGACCGTCGTTTCACCCCTTTGGGAGATGAGTGAAAAAAGTAGTCAAATAATTTCAATTTATATTCCTCAATATTGAATTTCATGGAAATCGGGATATATTTTAATTTTTTTCATACAAATACAACCCGCATTTTACACCCAGAGGGTGAATTGTAACAAACCCTGAAACACATATTTAATTAAATGTATATAAGAGCAGGAATTAAAAAGTACGAGTCGCGTGGCGTTCGGTGTGAATTGTGAACTGACGCTAATTTACAATTATTCATTCGTTCATTTATGGGCCATCTTGCCCGATCATCCAATCAGGGTTATTAAATTCGTGACATCTGTCAGCTTTTTGACACTACACGGACCGTCCGTCGTGCTACCAAGCGCCGCCTGGAGAAAAAGAACCGAAAATTCTTATTGACAGTTTTTGATACCGTTTAAGCCACCAGATGACGCTGTGTGCGTAGTGTCTGCCCCCTAATGGCAGAAAAAATATCAAACACACTCATTATACTGTTCCTACAAAATGTACATATAATTCTACTTTCTAATGCAAATCTATCCATTCCTCTTAATAGCCCTCCCAGCGTTTAGCTCCATCTTCGAATGTCTAGAGTCAAGATAACTAGTTGATTTATTACGACACTAGACGACCGCCTGGCTTTGCTCGTAACATATCTTAAATGCTTTTACACGCTAGACAAACAGCTTGGCATACCGGCAAATCCTTGCCAATGCCGCTCGAATCTCCCCAACAAAGGGAATTAGCTTACAAATAAAAAAAAATGTAAATAGCAGCACTGTCAATTATGTAAATCCGTTTAACGAAATCAGAATGAATAGTGTTATGCATATTTTTAAATATTCATAAAGTATCATGTTTGCATAAATTGTACATAAAAATCGTTAGTTTTATAACAGTAATGTATGCGTTTTTGCATGCGAATGATAGTAACTAAGTTGCGAAGCTTCAAGCTATCATTAAAGAGTGTCCTCTTTATAAAATAGTAGGTGTATTATATTAAATTTAGTATAATTAATTTTATAAACCAATTGTAATACACAGCTCCCTAACACAGATAAAAATAAAATATGAATTAGCACAAAAAGAAATTACTGCACACATATCTGCCATGGATGACATAATTAAAATATAATGAGGAACGTGTAAACTCCTTAATTAACAATAACTGTCAGTGTCAAAAAAATAAAGGTCATTCACGGCATGATAGTGATAGTTCAGCCAGCTGTTCAGAGTTGAGGGCTTATACTGAATCCTCAAAAAATTATAATCTGATACCTACACCTATCTCAGAGTCTGGCTTAATTAGTATTTACTGTGATGAAATAGGCTATGGAATCGGTGTATACCTAAATAATTTGTGTACGGGACAACAAGTAACCATCCAACAACAAGGCCTCCATCAGGTTCATACGATTCCTTTGAACAAATCATGGAACATATGTTGACAAAAATATGTGCATCTAACAAGAAGATTATTGTATGTGGTGATTTCAACATTAATTTATTAGACTCAAACTCCACCACTGATAGATTCACATCATTGTTAAAATCGTATAACCTGAGTAATTTATTTTATGAACCGACAAGAATATGTGATACAGCAGCTACTTGTATTGATAATATTTTCACTAATATTACTACTTATAAAAAAGAAATAATTAATGCGCTTAGCTCTGATCACTGTGGACAATTTGCTTCATTTAATATTAATTGTGAAAATAAACCTCAAGAAAATCTTGTTTATATTCCTGTGAATACAAACGTATTGAGAAATTTAGAGGTAAATTAGTTTCAAATATTCAACAGTTAGATGGGTTTAATAGCTCCGATGAAGCGTTTCATAAACTATTTAAAATAATAAGAACCCAGTATAACTCTGTATTTACTTCTAAAACGGTCAATTTAAATAATAGAAAAAGTAATTTTAAAACCTGGGCAACTGCAGGAATTATAATAAGTAAACAGAGATTATATGATTTGTATAACGAAAAGACATTTAATAGGAGTGAATCTTTTAAACTGTATGTCAAGCAATATTCAAAAATTTTTAAAAAAGTATGTCAAGCAGCGAAGGCACTTCACATAAAAGAAAAAATAATGAACGCTAAAAATAAAGTGAAAACCACTTGGAAGATAATTGCAGATGAGACTGGAAGAGGTAAAAGCAGTCGTAACTCTAAATTTGAACTTTGTATTAATAATAAAAAGGTAAATTCTGACCTAGAGGTTGCGACAATCTTCGAAAAATTTTTTGCTGACATTCCGGTCTCAACTACAAAAAATCTAAATTCTTCACCTGCAGTTGCTGAAAAAATACTCAGAGAAAATGTCAAGGAATGTGATGTCAATTTTAATTTTAAAGAAATTGACTCCAGAGATATTATTAACACCTTCAAAGTACTCAATATTAAAAATACTACCGATCTCTGGGGTATGTCTATAAAAGTTATAAAATCAATAATTGACATCATTGCCCCCTATCTAGTCTTAGTTTTCAATAATTGTATAAAGAATGGTGTGTTCCCTGACCTAATGAAACATAACAAGGTGATGCCTCTTTTTAAGGCTGGGAATAAGTCTGACCCAGCAAATTATAGACCAATATCTATACTACCGACATTCAGTAAAATTTTCGAGAAAATAATCTTAAATCAATTGCTAGCCCACTTTAATATAAATAATTTATTACAAGTAACCAATTCGGGTTTACTAAAGGTCGGTCACACAACAGACGCAGGCATCAGTCTTCTATGCAGCATATTTGGTACCTGGGAGGGATCGCATGATGCACTTGGTGTCTTTTGTGATCTATCCAAGGCTTTCGACTGTGTCGAGCATGCTACGTTGGTCAAAAAATTATACCATTATGGTATAAGGGACACGGCACTTAAACTTTTAGATTCTTATCTTAAAAATAGAACGCAGAGAGTAGAAGTTAATTCTACAAGGTCTACTGGGACCAAAATAGAACTAGGTGTGCCACAAGGGTCAATTTTAGGCCCGTTTCTTTTTCTCATCTATATAAATGACCTTCCTTATCTAGTTAAAGATAAGCATGAGATAGTACTCTTTGCCGATGACACTTCACTAATTTTTAATGTGAAGCGACGACAGTAAAATTATGACGAGGTAAATAGTGCTCTCTCAAAAATGGTACATTGGTTTAATGTTAATAATTTACTTTTAAATTCAAATAAAACGAAATGTTTAAAGTTTAGCCTCCCAAATGTTAGGCAGGCACAAACCAATATTTCTAGGAATAACACTAGATTGTAAATTACAGTGGGGTCCCCATATTGCAAATCTGGCAGATAAGTTCAGTTCTGCAGCATATGCAGTCAAAAAAATTAGAGAAATTACCGATGAGGATACAGCGCGGCTAGTTTATTTTAGTTATTTTCATAGTATAATGTCATATGGCATTCTTCTTTGGGGAAACGCTGCGGACATTAATACAATATTTGTGCTACAGAAGCGAGCTATACGTTCTATTTATAAGATGTCATGTTTTGAATCTCTGAGAGAAAAAATTTAAGAAATAGGTATTCTGACCGTTGCTTCTCAATACATTTTGGACAATGTGTTGTATGTCAGAAAGAATTTAACGAATTTTAAAAAGAAAAGTGACACACATTGTAGGAATACTAGAAATAGGAACAAGTTAGAAATACCAGTGATCAGACTTAGTAAAGTAAGTAAATCTTTTAAAGGTCAATGTATACGCCTTTACAATAGAATCCCAGAAAACGTTCAAAATCTTTCCATTAATCAATTTAAAAAAGCTGTTAAAGAACGTTTGTGTGCTAAAGCTTATTATAAAGTCAGTGATTTCATTAACGATTGCACACCTTGGGAATAAGATGGCCCCATGCAAGGCTGCTTTTATGTACTTAAGTATGTTCTATGTACTTATGACTAATTTTATATAGATTAAGTTACAACATTGTAAAATATTTTTTGAAAAGAACAATTTTCCCATCTTTTTGCTAAAAGGTGGCCCCGTGCGAGTTTCTTACGCCGGTTCTTCTCGCCGGGCTAGTTTCCGAACCGGTGGTAGGCATCATGTAGGACAATTCTATAAGCGTTATATTATAACCTACATGGAAATAAAAATTTTGAGTTTGAGTTTAATTTAATCATACCTAATGAGTCGTTGAAACCTCTCAAGCTAAAATCGTACAATTTTTCATCCATACATACCTACGCACATACGTTTGAAAAGCATAACCTTTCTTTTTTCAGTAATCGGGTGAAAAACATTGCCGAGAAAGAACTATAATATAATAATTATTATTATTACATCGATTGCAGTCAATAAATTCCAATGGCACCCGTGGGACGGACTTGTATTGAATATAATAACTCCGCCGCCCGTGCCGTAGCTATAACTTTTTTACGGCCAATAAAACGAATGTCGATGTCTATGGTAGAGTAGGCTCTATTCTGTAATAATCTATATCTAATAGTTCTTCGTATACACTAAAGTCTGTTTATAATTTAATAAAAAATATTAAAAAAAAAAAAACAAAATTAAAAAAGTTAAGTCGTCGAATTGTCAAGTAGTGATCTCGATCACGTCAGCTTTCAAACAATAAAACCGCATCTAAATTGGATCTTTCGTTTAGAATCTTCGATGCCACGTACAGACACACACGGACAGATACGTCAGACTTATAACACCCATCTTATAGCGTCGGCGGTTAATTTAAAAATTACTACATGCTTATTAAAGAATAAGATAGGTAGGCGATAGATTCTTATAGAAAAGTAATTTACTTTTGGTATTCCAGCATATCTTTGAAACGGCTGCACCGAAGGTACTTTCATTGGCAAATAAGCGTAACTTAGTTTCTTTTATTTTTTTATTTGTTTTATTTGTTTCTTAAAATTATCGTTTCCGTTCGTTTTACACAAACGAATTCGCGGGCAACAGCTAGTGTACGGCGGCGCGGTAAATAATAAATTCAGTGCCCCCGGGGCAGAAGTTGTGCCCAATTTGTGCCCCTATGTCCGACATGACTCCCCTAGCGACTTTGTTTTGACTTTGATGCTTACTTAGTTTTGCTTTTACGGTGCTGTTTCTTAATTGTTTATCGCCTTGGCCGTGTCATGAGTGAACCAATTTATGTTAAAACTAGCTTTTGCTCGCGTCTCCGCCCCTGTAATTAAAGTATCCCACGGGAACACTGAACTATTTCGGGATAAAAATAGCCTATATAGTTGAACTTAAACTACTGCCATTGTCCATACAAAATTTCATCAAGATCCATTCAGTAGTTTTTGCGTGAACAAGTAACAAACCATCCATCCATCCATCCATCCTCACAAACTTAACAGTAGTAGGATTATAAGTGATGTTACCTGGGGCCTGAAATACAGGTTCACGCATAGTTTAGGCACCGGTCTCCCACAAAATCTGTCCTAAATAGAACGGCATAATCATTGTTGTAATATTTTTCTTGTGGTGAGAAAATAAATTATATATTTTTTTTATTTATAATTTTTTTAACTCGACGAAACAACAAAGCAACAATGTAACAACAAATTAACTTCAAATCGGGATTAAGAGGATAAATCGTTCAGAAATATTTTATGGTATATTTTAAGAACATCGACTTATAAGCAATCACTTTGTTGCATGTAAACTGATTTGTTTTGGTAATGTCATCGAATTTTTCATCAAATATGCTCAATCTTATTGCTTTAGTCAAAATCTTCTTCAATGTGTCTTAATAATAAGTAGATTTACATTTTTTATCGGAAGCAACCACACCTTATTGTTGTCCGGTCCTTTACATTCCGAGGATTGCTTGCCAAATTGCTTGCCTAGCGTGTGCCTAGCGTGTATCACTACTGCCTACAATTTCCTTATACATACTTTAATGACTTCCCGAAACTTGCTAGAATTTATAATGTGCCCAAAACTTGCCTAAAATTGTCAAAGTCAACTTACGGTATTTCACCAGCGCGCTCATAATTATTTCTACCTGCAGAATGTCGAGTTTCGAACATACTGCGCTGAAGCCGTTGTATATTTAAGTATTCTATGCACTTTCAGAAGCAGATAATACTAAATCTAAACATTATAATGAATTTTATTACTTAATATTTGAATACTGCGTGACAATTTTGAAGACGCTGTAAAAACGTTTTTTTTTAGTTACATCACTTTGCGTCGTGACTGTTAATATTCTAATAACTTTTATTATAAAAAAACATAAAACGAAATACATATTAGGCAAATATCCAATTGTAGTTTATTTATTATTATAATATTGCATAGAGATTGGCTATTTATATTTTTAACCCCCGACGCAATAGGGGTGTCTGTGCGTCTGTCCGTGGCATCGTAGCTCTTAAACGAAAGGTCCGATAAAGATGCATATTTTTTTTTGTTTGGAAGCTGACGTGATCAAAAATGTTATAAACTATTTTTTCATTCATCATATCAACTCGCTCAGATGTGAAAGTTTGTGAGGATGGATGGACGGATGTTTGTTACTGTTTCACGCAAAAACTACTGAACAGATTTCGATGAAATTTAGTATGGTATGGTAGGCTCTGGATTAAAAACATAGTCTACGTTTTGTCCCGAAAAAGTACAGTCTTCCTTTGGGATACTGTATTTACGCAGGCGGAGCCGCGGGCGACAGTTAGTAAAAAATATATTTAAATGGGGCTCTAAGAAACGTGTTTCTTGTCGTTTCCTAAGGAACCCTACGTGCGCACGTCCGACTAGCACTTGGTTGGTTTTTTTATAGAAGAATCTGCTAATGCAAGTGACCTTGGTATCGCTTCAAGCAGCCCGGTTAACGGCATTTCCAAGTAAAATTTCCCGAAGTTGCCAATAGGATTCAAGCTGATATTGCCAGGGCGAACCGCCTCTGGCAACCGCCTCCGAAGTTCTAACTTCTAAACGAAATAAGATGAGCACTTGGTATTCGCGTGTATTATGTAAATGCGACACATATATGCTAATAGGCCGAAGTTTCCGGCTTTGTCTATGTCGTGGAACTTCCGACTAACTTTTGCCTAAGTGTATTAATTTTTTTTTTTCGAAAGCACCTATTATATTACTCGTAGTTGGGAATTTTAAAAGAAGAATACCTATGTGTTAATAAGATATTTTTTACAAAGGAATCTGTCTTTGTATTTTCAGTATTATGTAATTATGTATTACTAGTTGTTTACCGCGGCTCCGCCCGCGTAAATATACTAACGAATATCCCGCGGGAATACTGTACTTTTCCGGTTTTTTTTTAAATTTCATCAAAATCCGTTCAGTAGTTTTTGCGTGAAAGAGTAACAAACATCCTTCCGTCGATACATCCGCACAAACTTTCACATTTATAATATTAGAAGAATTTAACCCGACTACGGCGAAGCCAAAAGAAATGGTAGTAATTTTGGCAGTGGCAGGCTATGTAAGTATGTAGGTACGATTATTCCACCGTAGCGCATATAGTACTAATCCGATTTTATTGAATGAGTTGTTATAATAGCCCGGGTAACAAAGGCTATGATGTTGATAAATTTTACTATAGGTACTGTATTACAGTAGGCAATTTATTCGGCATATTTTAAGAAAACTCTTACCAGCACAATCTTTCCTCGAAAATAACTTTGATACTTGCATCGTAGGTATGTAAAGCGTTTTAAAAGTTTACAAGTAACTCGTGCGAGCTCCAAGTGTGAACCTAATTATGGTGGACTTGAGTCGTTAACATTTCATCACTTGCCGACATACATACTTATATTTGTACGTTTGAACTTTGTAAGGAAACGTCGTTTCAAGCTGTATACATACAGGATATTTGAACTTTAAAAATGGCTAAATGTTCATTTCTTATGTTTTAAGTAAGTACATTTTCATAAGATGCGTGCCAGGATGGGGATTCGAAAAAGGACGACAGAATTAAAAAAATAGTACCATTTGTGATGGCTATACCTAACTCGGACACAATCTCTAGCCCAGACGGCTAAGATACTATTAATACATTATCTTAAGATGCCTAGATATATTTTCATATTACAGTATGTACCTAATATTATAATTTTTGTATGAACTATCCCCGACGGTTAAGATGCTATATATTTTCTAAAGCGATATTTTATATAAACATAATATATCATAAAATAAATATAGTATCTTTGCCATCTGTGCCGCCCCATATCTCGTGAATCATTTAAAATATCTTGTAAAATCGCATTTTTAATTTGGAACTGACCCGGTCGATAATTGGTCCGGTCGCGAAATATTTTTTTCAATTTTTCGACTATAGAGTCGAAACAACATTGGTAGCAATGTTGTTTCATCATATCTCTGTCCGAAAAATCTATACAGGTTTAAAACTATGTTTTAATACACTATTGTATGACAACGGATGCCCCCAGGTCCACATCCTCTTTCCAGACCTATTGTTCTAGGCTTTACATAAATATACTCAAATATGAGGCCCTTTATTGGAAGCCGGGCCTTTTATAGGTCATAGCGTAGTTTCAGTTTATTTGGAGACAAAGAAAGGATCTCGAATTATTATTTTTAATTGATTATTGAATTTGTTAATTGGCAATTTATAAAAGTACTAGCTTTAGCCTGCTATCTACGTGTCAGAAGCTTTGAATCCCAATTCTCGAAATTACCTTACACTTTCATTTTACTCTTATTGAATTTTGTTTATAATAATACTTTTGTTGATCTCATAAACTGATTTTTGGAATCAAAACGTGTTTGACGTTTATGAGAATTTTGCAGTTTTATCTCGGGACTGGATTGTAACAGCTGTAAATTAGCAGATAGGTACGATATTAGGTATTTTACAACACAATAAAGGCAAGGTTTCATACATGACTTTTTTACTAAGTCAACCATTTTCAAGTATGCGACATGCGTCCTCCAAAGTGGTTTATAAGTTGCCCCCCTCCCCCTGACATTTCTAAAATATAGGAGATAGAAACTTGTCAGTTTCTATGCTGATAGATCATGATAAAAATTATTTAGGAAAATTGTTTCAAGAAAAATAGGTCAATAAATTTTGAAGTAATTACTATTTCGCGTTGATAGGTACGGAACCCATCTTAGATGCTCCTAAGGGGGCATCCATAAATAACGTCACACGTTAAGGGGGGGGAGGGGGTCGACGAAGTGTGACATTGTGTGACAAGGGGGTGGGAGGGGTCCTAAATATTGTGACGTCACATTTTAAAATTTATTATATTATCTAAATGTTTATACGAACTATAAACTTACTTTACGAAAATCTCAAAAACATAATATATGCCAGTTATAAATAATTTAAAGGAGTGGGTTCAAAGTCCATGGATTGAAGATTATTAAGTTTGTATATTTAATTTAAAGATAATTCTATTAATATTATTTTTTGTTTTGTTAATTTCTTTAATTAATATAGTCAATCGTTTTTGTATTGTTAATTTCTTTAGTTAACATAGACATTCAATATTTGCTTCGTTAATTTCTGTAATTAATATAATTAATAGTTTTTTGTTTTGTTAATTGTTTCATTTGATGTTAATTTTATGAAAATTAATTTAAATGGAAATAAAATTGGTTTCGGGACCAATATTTTTATTCAATAATTTCTAAATGTAAATTTGCAAAATATGTGACGTCACACTAGGGAGGGGGGGGGGTCTCACAATGTGACCAACTGTGACAAGGAGGGGGTAAAAAATCGTGAAATTCGTGTGACGTTATTTATGGATGGCCCCTAAGATGCATGTCCCTGGCATACTCCTGATTAGTTTATATATGTATAGAGATTATTTTCCTCTGCACTGGCTGTGAGTTGTGACGCTATATCCAAAGATTTCAAAACTATATGACGTACATTTGACAGAACAAATCTCCATACAATCAAAAGTTACGCCATCTTGTTTTCACCATAATTCAAATGTCAAAAAGGCCTCAAAATCTCAAAAGTGGGGCCATTTAACTGGACACTTTTTGCCTCAACATGCCTCGTCTATAATATATACGTATTTGGCTATAGGTATCGCATTTCCTCGGTACTTATACTCCCAAGTGCTACGAACACTGTCAATACTCAATACCGATTACTATGCACCGTGTACCTCGCCGTTATTGTATCAACATGAATAAATGAATTCAATTCAAAAAATAAATATATATTCGATTCAGTTTACCATGGAAAATACCAACGAGAGTTTCAACCGAGTGAAGGAAATCGTGGTAAATCCATAGACAATATATGTTGAGTCAAAAACTGTCTTCACTTAAATGCACTTTTTCAAGTTTTTGGGGCCATTTTGACGTTTCAAGTACGGTGAAAACAAGATGGCTGACATTTGATGTATGGCGAAAACCAAGATGGCGTAAGTTTTTCTTGTATGAAGATTTGTTCTGTCAAATGTACGTCCATAGCAAATCCTTAGTTTTGAAATCGTTGGGTAAATCTATTTTTTATTCCTGCTCCTAACCCGGAGTAGGCTAACGTGAATGTATATGTAGTAACTAAATCCTCATAAATCCCATACAACAAATACAAATCCCATACAAAATTTTCTTGTATGAAATTTTAGTGGCACGGTAAAATTGTGATATAATATTTAACTAGCGATATAATAGGCAATCGGACAATTTTTTTTTTTATTGCATAAATGAATAGTACTCTTAAATATGAATAACTTCTCAGAAGAAACCGTATATCAAAAGTCAATATTTTCAAAGGTACAGCGATTTGTATAAAAAATTTCGCGAGCCTCCTAAAAACGCTCCATACTAAAGTCGACCTAAAAATGACGTCACTTGTATATGAAGTAGTATGAAGTAGTATATGAAGTATATGGCCGCAGGAATATATTTGTAAATATCTCCGATATTTGTGCGTTTAAGTTCATACTTACCATAATGAATGTTTTTGTATATGATGTGAGTAAACTAATGATGTAGGTTTTGTTTACCAATTTCGCAAAAAAAAAAATTTGGTATAAAGACTCGCGAAATTTTGTATACAAATCGCTGTACCTTTGAAAATATTGACTTTTGATATACGGTTTCTTCTGAGAAGTTACTCATATTTAAGAGTACTATTCATTTATGCAATAAAAAAAATTAGTCCGCTTGCCTATTATATAAGGTTTGGTAAAATCAATTACGGATACTTCGGGCATATGATCTGCTGCTTATGTAAAGACATTTAAGAAGAAAAATAATTATCATACTCGAAAAAAAATTTTGTCTTTATAAGGGCGAGTTTGCGTTTTGCAGAGAGTCGCCCATACATGAGATGGTTATTTTAGTTGGAGTATGACAATTATATTTCTGCCTAAACGTATTTACTTAAACAGTAGATCACTAGCCTGAAGTATCCGTAATTGATTTTTGGAGACCTTATATAAAATTAAATAAATAAAAAATAAAATGTCTAACAACTTTTTCTGTTCGTTAGATTATAATGTAACGAAAAATAACGCGTTAAATTGTAAGCAGCATGTTCGGGTTTACAACCTGGCAGTTTTTACAATCTTGCTAGTTATATTACAATCTTACGGTATTAATCTTCCGGCAGTTTTTACAGTCTTGCTGGTTATATTACAATCTTACGGTATTTACAATTTTACGGTGACGTATGTGTTGTTACCTGTGCGTTCTATTTAAATACCCGAGGCCAGCGTCAGGCCACAACCCACAACAAATTTATTTCAGGTCGAACGCGGACGAGAATATCGTTATTGTATTCTATTTGTGAGAGTCGCGACTTAACTTATACTTTGCTAGAGTGGGCAACACTACGACTTCGTGCGCGCCAAAGTTAATCTTGCGGAAGCCGTACATTTTTCCGCTTTAAAAGTAGCATGTGTCCTTCCCCGTAGTCTCCTCTATATTTTTGTCAAATTTCATCAAAATCGGTCCAGTAGTTTCGGAGCCTATTCGATGAAAACATACAAACAAACTTTTCCTCTCTACAACATATACACTAGCGACCCGCCCCGGCTTCGCACGGGTGCGAGGGCAAAATATGTATAATCATCTTCTTCTTCTTCTATTTCGAGTACAGTTTACCAGAATTGGAGTATGATATTTGGCACAATTAAAGTTTATGCGGAGGAAGGTGTGTAGAAAGCTATAATTTTTTAAATAATGCTAAGAAATACATAAAATTAACACATACAACCTCAGATTATTAACACACACTACCGTGCGTTCGATAGGTATACAATTTTGTTACACGTTGACGTTTGTAAATATGTCACAACATTTACATTTTTTCTCCTGTCTAAAAAAAAGCTTAGGCCTTTGCATCCATTAATGGATGATTTATACAGTATTCTCCGAGCGATTATATTGAAATAATGTAGTGCCATGGGACAGTCGGTTTTTAAATGTTGTATGGTTGCCTCTCAGTTCTCACAACATAGTCAGCCTAGTCCAGAGGAATGAACTAGTCAATACGTCTGGGGCCAACTATGTGCGGGTTTCCTCACGATGTTTTCCTTCACCGTTAGAGCGTCCGTATAATGTACTTGAGATCTGAAAAAGTCTCATTGGTACACGCCAGAACCTTGGATTCGAACCTGCATTCTCTCAAGTGCGAACCAAACGGTCTACCCACTAGGCTACGGAGCTCTCACCTATCTAAGAGGCAAAATAACCTTTATAAAATTCAAACCAAGAAATTATATAAATTATTATGGGCGAATTTTGACCACAGAGCGACTTCTAGTATATGTATATTAATATAGTTGAAGCAAAAACTTGAGGATAGCTTTGTTAGACCAAGTGCAATATTAGAACGATGACAAAATTCTGAATAAAATGTACTAACTACGTGATTTTGGGATGAAACTCAACATTTTATAGTTTTAGAACTCCGCTATCGTTTTTATGTTGCTACTTTGTCTAAGGGCGCCGAAATAAAAAAAAATCATTTTCACGTGTTAAACAACATTTAACACCCACGTGTTTTAAAATAAAAGCTCTCCAATTAATTAAACCATGAAAGTACAGATGAACACGTAAACACCGTTTAAAAAACTAAGTTGATTAATAAAACGTTCTATTACTTACTTAGTTACGAGTAAAATTAAAATTTTCACAACAGCATCTTATCCTGCGAAGTCTTATGCGAGTTTAAAGAACAAAATATTAAACTTAATTGCGTATAACATCACTTTAACTTTTCGATCAACTTTTTATTTAGTTATTTACAACTTGAAAAGAATTTAAATGTAATTTAAATTTGACATTGTTAATTATATAATTTTTAGTTATTTTATTTAGCTATTAACTGTATGTCCCAGCAATATATTTAACCCTAACATACAAAAAGTACGGTAACACGGTAGCGCGTAAAGTTTGCCGCGAGCAGCGGTACGAGTCGCCCGCACCGAGGTCCGCCACTGAGTGCCGCCCACGGCCGCCCGCCCTGACCACGCGCTCGCCGCCCTAACTACGCGCGCGCCGCCCTGACCACGCACCGTGGATTGTGAGATAGTGAGCGATACATTAAACATGAACTATTGTTATAATTTATCTATACTAATATTATAAAGAGGAAAAGTTTGTTTGTTTGCATAGAATACGTATCGAAACTGCTGGACCGATTTTTATGAGATTTGGCACAGAGAAGTAGACCACGGGAAGGACATGGACTATTTTTTATCGCGGCAAAATGCATGGCTCCCTCGGGATATTTGTTTTTGCCCGTGCCAAGTCGCGAGCAAAATCTAGTTATAATTAGCGATATCAATTTGCGAAAACATGTTTTGATGTATGTACCTTAAAATTTAAGTAGATACAGGAGTGAGATAGTAATTAGCGATATCCAGATTCCAGACATAACGTATTCGTCTCGGTAAATGATGATTAAATAGACACATTAAATGCAAAGTTAAGTTTTGTGTATAAATCAATAATGACGAAGGAATGAAGAAATGAAGGAAGGAAGGAATTACAGGCAACTTTTCAAGTTCGCGTGACAGCGAATAAACTAACTTTAGATAGGTACGTATTTTATCGCCGGTTTATTTTCATTTAGTTTATACTGATGTTTCCGATACTTAACATCAGTTTTCACGTTTCATGTATTTATGTAATAGATTACAGATATTTCATAATTAGATATAATATAAAATCATATTATAATCAATCACGATTAGGTAGATAATCGGAGTAATAAAATGTAATTCATAAACCAGTTCTGTATCTTATCGATTACATCACTAATCGATGTTTGATCGTTATTCGGTGATAATATCGATTCGCGAACGAATATTCGCGCACGGCTCGACCACCGCCCGGCGCGGCGTCGGCACTCGCGCCGCGGCCGTCCCCTCACTACGCCGTAAGGTGAGTTTATTTTGCACCACACACGCACGAATATCAACCTTATGCTTAAAGCTGTGAGGTGTAAATTACAATAACATGTACTTTATTTTGCACCACCTTTACTTTTAATAACAACCTAATTCCCACAGCTTTAGGTATAATTTGCAATAATGTAGGTCCTGCTTTCTCTTTTATGGGCTTTGTTTTACAGTTATGTTTTTCTATGTTGTGATGTGTTCTACGGTATGTCCGTTTTTGAGTTTGTTTCGCCTTCCTTAATTTTTAACCTTATTAGCTTGTTCAAAATCAACTACGGATACTTTGGGCATATGATCTACTGCTTATGTAAAGGTATTTATTTAGGCTGAAAATTATTAAAAAAATTTAGATACGTTCTTTACGGCGCTGTTAAGGTCGTTAACCTCACACAGATTGTATTGATGTTATTTAGGAAAAGTCTAGGCTTCCTCTTTAAATCACCGGTTTCTGTGAGGTTTATGAACCCAGCGCCATAGAGAGCGCCATGTAATTTTATTTAGTATTTTTTAACAACCTTTTAATATAATATACTAGATGTCGCTCGCGACTTCATGCGCGCAAAAGTTAATTTCTTAGAAACCGTACATTTTCTGCGATATAAAGCGTATCTATATAAGCGCTTTAAGCGAAAATATGTCCTTCCCCGTGGTCTACTCTACATCTGTGCCAAATTTCATCAAAATCGGTTCAGTAGTTTCGGAGCCTATTCAATGCAAACAAACAAACAAACAAACTTTTTTCGTCTATAATCTATACTATCTATTAGTATAGATAGTATAGATTATTATAGACGAGGTATGTCGAGGCAAAAAATGTCGACACTTAAACTTCCATCTTGACATTTTGACATTTGCTTTCCGCAGTCCACATTTATTTGACAAAATCTTCTGAAATCAAGATGGCGTAAATTTTTCTTGTATAAAGATTTTTCTGTCAAATGCACGTAATTTTTTTTAGTTGTTTCCCATTGTTTTAGCTGCTTATGGGCTTTTTTTACAGAATGAAGGTTCAGTCGCGAGCTTTCTGGCATATTACGTTTTACCATCTGCTCTATCTCATTATGTTTCCCAATTACATCTTCGCATTTAGGCAGCTAATTTTTCCCGTCTTCTCAAAATATTGATGTTTTCTATTCTTATTAGTTTTATTGCACTTCTAAATAAAACTATATTTTAAGGGCGGCACAAACAGCTAGGATACTATAATATTTTTATCTTAAGATGCCTGGATATTTCTTCATTACAGTATGAAAATATGTAGTCTCCTGTCTGGAATAGTTCATACAAAAAGTATAATAAGCGATATTTTATCTTAAAATATTATAGTATCTGAGTTGCAACATGTCTGCACTAGGGTATGGAACCGGGAAATCCCGGTCCCGAAATTCCCGGGAATTCCCGATTCTTTGAATCGCTCTGAGAACCAGGAATTAAAAATTCAGAACCGGGATTTTCGGTTCTTTCGGAACCGAACAAATTGTATAAAAAATTACAAGTATTTTTTTTTTTTATGAAATATGGGGGCAAACGAGCAAACGGGTCACCTGATGGAAAGCAACTTCCGTCGCCCATGGACACTCGCAGCATCAGAAGAGCTGCAAGTGCGTTGCCGGCCTTTTAAGAGGGAATAGGGTAATAGGGGAGGGTAGGGAAGGGAATAGGGTAGGGGATTGGGCCTCCGGTAAACTCACTCACTCGGCGAAACACAGCGCAAACGCTGTTTCACGCCGGTTTTCTGTGAGCCCGTGGTATTTCTCCGGTCGAGCCGGCCCGTTCGTGCCGAAGCATGGCTCTACCACGAAAAAATTTAAGCAAACTATCATTGTTAATTGCATTAGCTAAAAATCATTTTTAATCGTTTCCTAAAATAAAATTATAGACAAAAATGTAATATACTTATTACACGAAAAAAGCTACATATAGAATGAATATGTAACATTTAGAATTTAAACAATTAGAATCTGTACCTAAAAGCTAAGCTAAGTGCAAAAGGTGCGGAGGAAATAAAAACCATATTTTATATCATGGTGGGTCCACATATCGACCAACATAGTAGCCAATATTAAAGCCAACGGTATTGCCGATTAAATAGAAAGTAAGATTGCGCTGCATTAACATTTATTTATTATTAGCATCTTGGGCCTTGGCATATTATGGTTCCCTATTTTTGGCCTAAAATTATGTTGTAGTTGTCTGAGTAGGATGGACACTACTCCCCCCCGATGGTTGCACGCCTTGTCGTGGCGGTGGGGCTTAGTAACCGTGGACTGGACACCCACGGTAAAGCGAAGAGGCAACCAGGGCCGGCTTGTTTGCCAACGGCTGGCCCGAGGAGGGCGCTCCCAGCGGGCTGGAGGAGTCCGCTGCGGACGCGCTTAGAGGTGGGACAGCAGAAGAAGAGGAGTGCCGGTATTACGGTGCGCCGTACTCCCTATCTTCTGCGGCCGTGGAGGGATCGCAGGGGGAGAGGCGTGGTGGTGTTGTGCCACTTTCCCTACCCCCCTGCGAACTGGCGGGGCCGTTCCGTATTGGTAACGGCATTGGTGGGGCCGCAGAGGAAGAGGCAAGTTGGTATTACGGTGCGCCGCTTGCCCTATCCTCTGCGACCGAGGTGTGGTCGGTGGCAGAACCATAGCTCAGATCTGCCACCGGGTACCGGTTATGGAGGCTGGTATCCGTGACCTCCTAGTAGCAGACTCGGGGGGAGTCTGCTACAGTACTGGTGGAGGCCGAGGAGGGAGGCGCACCCAACCATCAGGTGCGCCTGGGGCCTTCGGGCCGTGGATGGAGCCGCATGTGTGCGGCTGCCGCCGGCAGGGTCGCGGATGTGTTTACCGTTCCCGTGGCCCCGTCACAGGGCGGCGTGGAGGAAGGTGGGGGGCGGTTTTTAGTGGGTATACCGTGGGTCTCATTAGCCTATACGGGAGTCCCACATCACCACTCGGGTGCCCCCTGCGCCTGGGTGGTATGCGTAATGCATCCCCCCCCCCCCCCCCCGGAAACAAAAAAAAACGGATGGACACTACTCAGACAACTAAACAGTCTCATTTTGAAACATCTGTCATCGCAATGCCATGTAATGCTATAAGCAAATTGCATAGCTTCTTGAAGCTTGAAGGGAGTATTGGAATTTGGAAGTAAAGGTCCCAATTACTGTAAATTAAAACTACTAATTCAACCCAGAGAACTCGTGAAAGTAACCTGGCGAAAGCTGGATCTTACACCAACAAGTAATTACACCTATTTAAAATAATTTTCAACTGTTACAACTTGTAGTTACAAATTGTAATGTAAACTGCGAGTTTTTTAAGCCGGTTCTTCTCGCCGGGTTAGTTCCCGAACCGGTGGTAGGCATCAAGTAGGGACAATTCTTTAAGCGTTACTTTGTAACTCATATGGAAATAAAACTTTTTTGATTTTGATTTGATTTTTGTAAAAGCAAAGTTCTTTGGTTGTAACTTACAACCAAAGGACTTTGCTATAATTAGTTGTATACTAAAGAGTCTAAAAATGTCCTAATCATTCACACACTTAAAAAAGCTCTAACTGCAATTATAGAGATCTTATGTTAAATTAAAAAATATTGATGCGTTGAATATTGAAGTCCGCAACAATATTTTTCGACTACCTAGCAGTAAGCATTGAATACGCGGACGAGCTGGCTTAGCTGCGAGCCTCCAGCCTCATACTATGTGTCGGTCTGTAAGGATACTCCCAATTCCCAGTTCTACTAGACTATAAGGGTTTCTTGTAGTTACTATGGAAACCTAAAAATGACTGCGTGTTTTTTTTTTTTTTTTGCTATTGCTACCGATGATTCACAGTAATTGTAATCACAACAATTGCTTTATCAATGAGACAAATTGATTGTAGAACATTTGATTACGGTCATAATGTGGTTAGTTGACTGTAAATTGTGATGTTGATAATCGCCAGCACTTACATTTGACATCAAATTATGCCTATAATATCCATAATAAATAACATTGGGAACTTTAGTATGGAAAAATGCCCCACGGCGGACAAAGAAGAAACATACTTTATTTAAAAGCTTTAGATCAGTAGGTATATTCACGTAAAGCGCTATATTGTGACATATGGGAATTCTGAGATATGATGAGACTAAGTTGAAAATATTTTTTTCTAAAATGATTAGTTTTTTACATTGACAATTTCGGGATACATTTTTATACTAAATAATTAATATCATCATCATCATCATCACCAATTGTTTATTTATTGTATAGTTATATGGTTGTTTACTGAATATTTGTACATTTTTATATGTAGTTTAAGTCTAAAACAACCATATCGAACAAAGGCTAAATAAAAGTAGGTAAGTTTTTATAATATCATGCTTTTGTTATTCATCATAATCTGTTATAATAATATCGTCCAAAAAAGCTGCTGGTGCTAGATTGACATCTTCATGTCTGGCCCATGAAAGATAGTATATCATACTCGCAATATGTGCACAACACCCCACGGCGCGACGGCTATGGATACATGAACAATAATAGCCATGTATTCCTTCTCGTCCACAGCGCTTATATCATAGACATTTGGCGTATTTTTGTGATCATATTATTAAAATGTAGGTGTAATGTAAAGTGCAAATAGTGAAATTACATCAATAATAAAACCTTATTATCTCAATATTCCCATATGTTACAGAAAAAAAAAATGCATGGTAATAAAGTGGAAAATAGTATCTATCATCAGTGATAAGTTTCGTTTGTGTCCGCTACTTTTCGAAAAGCGGGGCAAAAAGTTCCCAATGTCTTTTTGAACAAAACATCTATACTAATATTATAAAGCTGAAGAGTTTGTTTGTTTGAACGCGCTAATCTCAGGAATTACGGGTTCGAATTAAAAAAATATTTTTGTGTTGGATAGTCCATTTACCGAGGAAGGCTTTAGGCTATATAACATCACGCTGCAACCAATAGGAGCCAAGAATCAGTAGAAAATATGGAAAAAACGAGGAAAATTATTCATCTTTGAGGGCTTCCGTTGTTTGTTTGAACGCGCTGATCTCAGGAACTGCTAAATCGAATTGAAAAATTATTTTTGTGTTGGATAGTCCACTTATCGAGGAAGGCTTTAGGCTATATAACATCATGCTAAGCTCAATACGAGCGGAGCACCAATCAAAAATGTATCAAAATCGGGTTTTTTTTCCTTTGAGAGCTTTCGCTGCGTAAGCTGCGGAAACGGTTAAAGTTTCGCTAAAATGATGTATGACAGAATTGTTCCCCTTTAAAAGTTCTAAAAAGAAGTCCGCGATTATTTGTGGGGGTATTTTCATTAAGATGATATTAATCCTTATCCAAGTAAATACGTTATTCATTACGAGCATTTAATTTAGAAGAAAATTGCCGTTACATCATTTGATTTCAATGAGTATTTTAGAAGATATCGCAGTAATAAAATAATAATGTACGGCGCGTGGCGGCCGGCGAACAGTCGTGAGGGGGAAGCGCTTCTCCTTCTACGTAAATGAAGTCTTAGGTAAATTTTAGCGATATCCCAAATTAACTGTTCCACGCGGACGAAGTCGCGGGCAAAAGCTAGTGCTAAATAAAATGACATTGCGCTCTGAGCTCTCTGTGGCGCTGAGGTCGTTAACCTCACAGAAAAAGGTGGTTTAAAGGAGGAGCAAAAATAAAGTCTTTGCTCCTCCTTTAAACCACCTAAATAACATCAATATAATCAGTTGTGTGAGATATTGATCTCTGTAAAAATATTAACCTTAAGGACTGTGTTGTGTCTAGATTCAATGGAATGTGTGTACATTATAGGCTTGTAAATACTGTACTTAACACAGCTTTACGTCCTGCAGCCCAATTCTATTAACTACTCATATTTTCTATAATAATCTCAGTTCTGTCAACTCGCTGACTCATTCGCATACTCGTGGTCGCGCGAGCGGGACAGTCTGAAAATCCAAACGAGATCTTAACGACAATAATTACCAGAATTGTCCCCATGAATTTCAATTTATTTTACAAAAATACCTTTATCAGCTTATTTCAATAATTAATCGCAATCAAAATATACATTAATCGAATTATTAATTAATTTTGCAAGAGAATAATTAATAAATAATTGGGTGATTTAAAATTTTCGTGGCTACTTAAACTTTAAAGTAAAGCTGTAGTCAACCACAGTACCACGCTATGCCACTACGGGTCAGCAATTTTTCAATGAGATTGTACTTTTGATGTAAATAAAAAACAATGATTTAAAATGTTTTTTTTTTTATTGAAACTAAAACGACAAGGCATTGATATCAAAACAAGCAACAACCATAAATGGTTATAATATAATGGTTGTCACTTGTCGCTTGTTTATCGTGACACAGTAGGTGTAGGTGTTGGTGTAGAAACTGTAGTTGTAGGTGTATGTCGTCGTCGCGCGTCGGTGTCGTCATGTATTTATTACAGTTTATGGTTAAGACATAATAACATCTGTATAATCAATACAAATTCTGTCTGTTTGTTCCGGCTAATCTCTGAAACCTCTGGACCAATTTTCACGGGACTATCTGATGTTATAAAGTATAACATAGACAACTTTATCTCAAGGTTCCGTTTCCGTTAGTTCTACACAAACAGTCAAACAGTTCTAACACTTATCTATACAACAACAACTTGTCTCCATTTCTATACTATAGTATATAATATAATCAAGAGGAAAAAATTGTTTGTGTGCATTGAATAGGCTCCGAAACTACTGGACCGACTTTGATGAAATTTGGCACAGATGTAGAGTAGTCCACGGGGAATGATAGGCTTTTTATCGCGGAAAAACGTACGGTTCCTGTTAAATTAACTTTTGCGTGCACGAAGTCGCGCATACAACAAACGGGAAACATCTAGTACTCGTATATTATATATAGTAGCATAGCCACGGAAAGTCATTACTGTCTGAGCCTTAATTAAATTTATTTTAACCCGGCCATCATTAGAGCACAAGATCATTCAACATACAGCCGCAGCCTTTAAATATAAAAGCGAAGGACCAAAATGAAATACTAATGGGAAAAATGTAAAGTCTTACTCGGTGTTACATTTCACCTGAAATCTTGTAATGAATGCTGGTGCGAAGTTTTTAGGTTACCTTTTCAGGGTTCCGTAGCGCGTAGTACTGCAAGGAACTCTTATAGTTTCGCTCTATCGGTCCGTCCGTCTATCTGTCCGCCCTAGCTGAATTCTGTTAATATGAATATTAACCCCCTTACTAATAAAAATATTTATACAGTGTAAAAGCTATACAATGTTTTGTCTTTGTCTGATACGTCGGAAAAGTTGCTTGATAGACAAGGATACATTCTTGTCTGTCAAGCGTCAAGAATTGTATATCATATACACTGTATAAATCTTTTTATTTGTAAGGAACAAATTGTTTAAATTAAGTACACTATGCAGTTATATATTGACAGTATAATAAAAACAGTGAATTGGGTATGATTTTTTTTTTCTTATTTTTCATCGTAGGGGCTATATATCGTACGCTCGTATAGGTGTTTTTAAATAAAAGCACGGTTTCATATTGTGTACATTTCTTTTTTAGTCTATCATAAGTATATTTCTTTTTTATTTTAAAGTAATCAGCCTCCAAAAGTTGGTCCCTCCCCCCTGGCATTTCTAAACTATAGGAGATATAAACTTGTAAGTTTCCATGTTGATAGTTTATGCTAAATACTGTTCAAAAAAGTGTTTTGAGCGAAATCGGACGATAGTTTTTGAATTTATTTAAAAAAAAAATTGCGCGATAATAATCACTGGCCACGGAACCCTCCTTAGTCATTTCCTAACATATTCTTGGTAAGGTTTTATAGCTTACGAAATACGAATATATTGAAGGTTGGTTTTCATATAAAACCGGTTATTTTTATATGATGTACTAGATGTTTTTCACGACTTCGTACGGGCAAAAGGAAATCTCGCGCGAACCGTAAATCCCGCGATAAATATAATTATATAAAATATAGCTTACGTCCTTTCCCGTGGTCTAATCTATGTCTGTGCCAATTTTTATCAAAATCGGTGCAGTAGTTTCGGAGCCTATTCAATGCAAATAAACAAACAAACTTCTCCTCTTTATTATATTAGTATAGAAGTATAGATGTTAGAGGTATTTTTTTACGGGCAATTGGCCCACCACACTTACCCACCACTGCAATTCCTGTGTAGCCAGGATCGACAGTGGTAACCAACCGCAAAAACCCCTCTCATATGATCTCAGGGGTGCCCGGGTGACATGCTAAATCTGTCTTGGGACCCGCAACGAAATTAATCAGAAGATTGTAGGAGGAGTAGGAAGTATTCTAGTTTCCCTCCCCAAGCAAAGCGGGAGACAGCAAAAATTGTGATGACAATGATGAGAGAAAGATGTTAGAGGTAGTGCGTCCTAACCGAGACAAAGTTTTTAACAACCGCTATTTTAAAGAAATGGCTCTTGCGACTTGCGACTCTACCACAAATGGGAATGTTTACCGACAATGTCGCACACCTTCATGCTGTGTTATCGATATGTCACCGTAAAATTGTAAAAACCGTTAGATTGTAATAAAACTAGTTAAATTGTAAAATGTTGATAGACTTTTGACGCGAATATGCTGCCTATAATTAAACACATTATTTTTCGTTAAATTATAAATATATAGTTTTTAATATTTCGACATATTTTTACAATCTCGTTAGTTATTTTACAATCATTATTCTTCGTTAAATTATAAATATACAGTTTTCAATATTTCGGCATATTTTTATAATCTCGTTAGTTATTTTACAATCTAACGGTTTTTACAACTTTACGGTGACAGATACACAACTTAAAAGGTTATTTACTAAGCTAATAAAACACTATAAATACTTCAGAATACTCAACTAAAACGAACGTATTTTGTTGCAGATGGATACAAGAACTAAATAAAAGATTTTAAAGACCAAGGGACCGACTCTGCGTTCTTCTGGATGGTCTTCGTAAAAGGTAAGGTATTTTCATAATTTGATAAAAAAGTATACCCGCCAATTTGTCCTACTGTAAAATAGTAAACAGACGCTCATATTGGGGACACGAGTACATCTTCCATTGGCTAGCCGCACACGTGCAATATTATTGACAGAATAAATTTGTCAATACTAGTCAATACATACAAAAAAACGGCAATATGGTCCGCACACAAGGAATATTATTATCAATATGAGCTTTATTTTCAATAATGTGGTGTGTGTGCAGCTAGCCTTTATAAAGTCTTAAAGGAAGATGGACTTAACTCGTACCTCGTACCCAAAAAACTGCACTGTTATAAATGGAACTTTGTGCTTACGATCGAAGTGTCTGTGTGAATGTCAAATGTTAGATTTGACAGAGTTATATTCACAATTCAGTTTTTTTTGTCGCAACCACTAGAAAACGCTCGTAAGACTACGGGTATCAGAGACGGCGAAGATACTATAATATTTTATGATAAGATAAAATATAGCTTACTGTACAGTTTGTGTGAACTATCACAGACGGCTATGATACAATATTTTAAATAATTTTACGTAATGTACCTAATATGAAATATATCCAGACATCTTAAGATAAAATACTATAGTATGTTCCCGTAGCGCCCTCTGTAGAATGCAGTCTATCACGTTAGTATTGCACAGGCCAGCTACAATATTCTGTGCGTACAAGGCTTAAGAACCGGGCCTATAGTCGAGATGTATTCGACAATTTCGACGCCGAAGTTCGAAATCAGTAATGTATGGGATTCAACATAAGTCATCGCTAAGTGACATGTCGTTTGCGATGCTTTACGTCAAATCCCGAACTTCGCCGTCGAAATTATCGAATGCATCTTTTATAATATTCTAATTTATAGGTAGGTCTAGGTATAGAAGTTATGTCGCTGTTTACTTTATATCGTGCGACAGAGACGAAACATGCAAGTAACACATCTGACACGACTTATCAGTAGACTGTGACACAGACCAAAATAATAAACAGGTACCTACTGGCTACTACCTACTTTATTTCCTCATTTTTAGGGTTCCGTAATACTTAAGGAACCCTTATAGTTTCGCTCTGTCCGTCTGTCTGTCTGTCTGTCTGTCTCTCCGCGCCTCTAGCTCCTGTAATTATGAATATAAATTGATGAAATTTGGTGCAGTTATAGATTGTGTATATATCACGGTTTTGGGATCATAAAAAAATATAATTTTATATTTTAGGGGTGACTCTACCCCATCGTGTGGGATATCGTTGAATAGGTCTTTTAAAATAAAGGTAAGGTTTCATACGTTACTTTTTTATAAAGTTGACCATTTTCGAGTAATCGACCTCCAAAGTAGTTTGTAAGTTGGTCCCCCCCCTAGCATTTTTAAACTATAGGAGATAGAAACTTGCCAATTTCCATGCTGATAGATCATGCTTAAAACTCTTTTGGAAAATTATTGCGAACCAAATCGGACAGTAACTTTTGCTTATGCGTTTATAGTTACGGAACCCTCTTTAGACATGTCCTGACATGCTCTTGGTTAGGTTATTTTCTCTAAACGTCTCCAAAAGGTAAGTGAAGCCGATAGGAATGGAAATATAGGAATTTTACGCTACTGATGGCTATGTCTGGCTATGTCTGGATTGTCTTAAAATTACGCCGAATATACGTTAAGGGATACATTTTTTGTATAGCTAACGGGTACCACCTGTACCCTTTGTCATTAGTGAGGTGGATCGATACCCGATTTTTGTGTGTCGACCTGATTCCCGCTAACGATTGTTGCTGGTGGTGATGCGGTCGTTTACTTCTTGGCGTGTACTTATCACTCGTATTGGTGTCACACTAGCTAAGGTGAAGTGGCGTTGATTGTGTGAATGTGAGGGGGGGGGGGGGGGGGGATCCTACGCCACTGATGGCTGTCTGGATATACGTTAAGGGATACATTTTTTTTTCTGAGTAGTCGTCAGTGATGACTGATGACTGACGTACATGGTGAGATAGCGATCTAACGTTTTCCATAGAAGTTTCGAGAAGTATCGCTTAACTATAAGTTGGTTACAACTTCCACCTGAACATGAGAGATGTACATGAATATTTAGGTATGAAACTCAATAGGAAACATGCATGCAATAAGCTAAATTCTCATATTTTCCGAAAGGCAACATAAATATGGACGAAAAATGCAAAAAGTACAGTAATTAGTGCTAAATTACAAAGTTACAGGACTAAAAAGGATTAAAAAAACGACGATTTATTTTTTATATGATTGAAAAACTAAAATTATCAACGATCTCACTTTTGTGATGACTGTATTTCGTCGACCGTTGATCGTAGATATGCCATTTAACGAAGACAATATTTCCTGGCTTATTATGTACTTTTCGAAAAGCCAATAAAAATAGCCAATTAGACAGACAGATCCGATGTGTAACTTGACGTCCACAATACATGACTTGCATAGAAAGCTGATACTCGTTTTGGTAGTAAGAGATAGATCAAAATTTAACCACCCAATATCTTTCCCATTTCTAAACAGATATTCGCAATTTTTCCGCCATTTCTTTTATTTTTCAGCCTAGTATCATATTACTTTGTTATAATTTATGTTTTATGTATATTCTCTTTTCTTTGAAACGTCAACAACATTCAACAAATTGAGGCACAAGTCACAACTCGCGAGAGCCGCAAAAAGTTTCGTCGTTATATTGTACCGAGTAGACGAGTAGTGAAGTAGGCGAGTAGTCAAGTAGTCGAGTAAAATAATATCCCTCATTACAATACAGTGGAGTGCCACTGACAGTGGCCGTAATTCAAGTTTTTAAACTTTTCTGCTCGAACTGAACTCATTTCGAGAGCGTTTCCGAATAAGTTGCACAGAATGTAAAAAGTGGTGTTTTCAGTTTTATAATTAGTACGGATATTTTACAGAAGTATTTAGTGATAAATGGCAATTATAGCACAGTAGAAAATATATAAGGTTTGGTAAAATCAACTACGGATATTTTGGTCATATGATCTACTGCTTATAATATTATGTAGGTATAAAGACATTTTTTATTTCTTTATATGGGCGAGTTTGCGTTTTGCGGAGAGTCACCAATACATTAGATGATTTTTTTACTTTGAGTATGACAAATATTTTTTGCCATCTTAAAACAAGCAGTGAATAACGTGCCCGAAGTATCCGTAATTCATTTTCGTTGACGTATATACCTAGGTACTTATGTACAGAGAAATAGTTTTTTTGACGTCCCTTTCAATGGCCCACGATTTTTCCAAACAATCGGAGACACCGTATGCTTGTAGTAGTGCAATCAAATCGAAAGCTAACTATGTAGCTGTTTATCTGTTCCTTTTCTTTAATCTGTGATTATGTTTTCAGATAGTTTGTAGATAGTGTGTACCAAACAGTAGGCAGTCGTTAGTAGCGATAGATTTAATTTTTAAAGCCGCAAAAAGTGCGGTAATAAGTTTGACTTGTCTGCTGTGTGTCTGTTCATGGTACCTATCGTAGCTCCTAATCAATAGGTCCGATTAAGATGGGGTTTTTAAGTTCGTATTTAATTTAATTTTGTCAGTGCTCTTAATTTCATAGTCCATAGTCCTAGCGTAAATTATGACTACTTACCGAATAAAAAATAATAATTTAAAAAATTTAAAAACCCGACTGCGTAAAAAGTGAAGCAAACTAAGTAGTACATAATGAAAAACTGAAAAGAAAAAAACAAGCACTTAGATGTCCGGTGGTCTAGAATTCTATAGTATATTATTGAATGAATACTATTGAAGAAAATAAAATATAATCTATTATTGGAACATAACAACTAAACAGTCAGGATCCATTGAAAAATTAGATTGGCTGTCGAATAATGGATCCCGACTGTTCAGTTGTTATGTTCCAATAATAGATTATATTTTATTTTCTTCAATAGTATTCATTCAATAATATACTATAGAATTCTAGACCACCGGAGTCCGGACATCTAAGTGCTTCTTTTTTTTTTCAGTTTTTCATTATGTACTACTTAGTTTGCTTCACTTTTTACGCAGTCGGGTTTTTAAATTTTTTAAATTATTATTTTTTATTTTATACTTTTTAGTTATGAGTACCTAGCTAGCTACTTACCAGGCTGGATTTCCTATCAGCATCAATACTATATCACAATTGCACTGGAATGTGAAAATGGTTGTTACGCAACTTTAAATCGATATAGATCCTAAACGGTCAGTCAAATCGAAAAATGGTGAGAGAAAACTAAAAATGATTTTTAAATACCTATTCAACGATACCCCACTTGATATAGTTTGTTGACTTTCATTTTTTTTCATTTTCACAATATGGCGTCCAGTAGTCGCCATATTCAATTTTCACTAACGTCATGTCTTTAGTGACACTCCCCGGACTAAGAGGAATCGATTGACGTGTGAATCATTAAAATCGGCCCAGGCGTTTGGTCTCTATAGTGCTTCAAAGGAACATACATACATACATACATACATAGGCTGATAAACACATTACCACTCCTTTGCGTTGCGCAGTCGGGTAAAAAAACAAGCACCAGGACTATCGTGAAGGCAGAATAATGGCAAACATCACTCTATAAAACACGTAAAACGTTATGGTGTCTACAGACACACGAATTTGGTACGGAGCGTACAGCGGATCTGGTACGCTCCGTACCAGATCCGAGCGTGTGTAGGGCAGTCCGGCGAACATAAGAAGAAAGCGAAGAGTACGCCAGAAGAAGGCGAAGAGTTCGCCGCTGTCCGCACGGATCTGGTCCGCTCCGTACCAAATTCGTGTGTGTGTAGAGCAGTCCGGCGGTTTGGCCGTACAACGGTATCAGTGTTGCCAACTTAGGGATGTACCCCCCAAAATTAGGGAAAATATCTACGGGGGTTTACTAGGGGACAGGATGTTTATAGTTTACTTCTTATGAATCAATTTGTATGTACCTAATACTAAAAATTATTTTAATGTGTGTATATAGCCAGGGATATGAAAATGTATTGGGAGTGAAATCAGATTAAGACAAGTTAGTTTTATGTTATTCACGCGTAAGTCTTTATGTTAAACACATAACCTTTCTTTCTAGCTTATTATCTCTTAGACCTGTCAATGGTATAAGTAATCAGGGGTAAAATTTGGGGAGAAATATTTTTTAAAGTGTTAGTATCACTACCCGTTATCAATGAATTGCGGGAGTCATCGTCGTCGTTTAAAACAGCACTGTAAATAGAACTCTGTGCTAATGTAATAGAGCATAAAATCGAACACAGGAGTGTCTAGCGTTTCGCTCCACTGCACCGTACCAAATCCGTGCGTGTGTAGCGACACCGAATTTGGTCTCCGGATATGGTTCGCTGTACGCTCCGTACCAAATTCGTGTGTACAGACACACGAAATAAAATAGCATTAGTTATTTTTTTGTCCGGTCCGTCCTGTTCGCCGTCGCCGTCCGGTAATCCGATCATGTCCTGTAGAGTGATTAAAATGGAACTCTCCCAAACACTCTGTAACTATATACGGAATAAAAAAGGAAAATGTATGCTTAATACAGTATTAACATATTATGACAAGAGTATGCTGTATGTTGTAAATTCTAATGTAAATTTTAACTAATATGTAGAATTCCGTACAAATTGGTACCAACCCTGTTCTACCAACAAACCTTTAACTCTGTAATAATATGTAGATACAAAATTGTTTTACATTTAAATTTTGAGTCACTCGCACGATCATATTTGTTTATCATCATGTAGGTACGGACTAAAGTCTATACCTATATGATGATAAACAAACATGATATCATAGGGTCATATTCACACCAAAACGAAACGGCGACCAGCGCTGTAATTTTTGCACAAGCACAGCGCATGTGCAGTGTATGACTGATGTCATATGAAACGTGTATGTATTTGTGTGAATAAGGTTCAATTTTGAATAGCTTTCTAGAAAATACAGTGACGTGTCGCGTCGCCTATCGTGGCGGTGTGAACTGACCCTTAACCTGAAGACTTGATATTAAAGCACAGAACACATAATACTCGCCGAGAAGAAGGTCGACTTCATACAAAAAAATTGGGACCAAATAGCGCCTCTAGTGAGCTGCCCCCTCAAACTTTTAACCGCCTTCCAACAAAAGGAGGACTATTTATTTGACTATATGAATATGGCGGGAAATTGAAGATACGTAATCAAAGTTAAATTTGACATTCCAACAAAACCGAGCAACCACCTCCACGAACAAATCTTAACTACTACGTTACAAAATGTTCGTGAGCCCTTATATACATACGTCTAGTGTTTTCGATAGCGTGATCTAGAAGCGGCATAGTGTCATCTGTTGTGGTTTTTAAGTAACTTTTATGTAATATTAACCATGTAAGACAGAGAGCGATATATTGAAATATAACCATTCTTGTCGCACCGAACTGCCCCCTTTTTGGTCCAAGGTCATTCATACAGAGTCGACCACCCCTGTATTAAAGCCTTATCGAATTTCAACGCGGTGTTTTCTTATGCCAAAAAGAAGTAACAAAGAAGGTAAGAATTAGCTCTGCGCTCTTGTTGTTCACCTCCTAAATCCTTTTTAGCTCCAATACATTTTTCGCCAAACTCGTGATTAGAATCTTTACGCACTTTAAACGTCGATAAAATCGGTTTGTTGTCCTAATAGTTTGTTTCACAAGATCCATTTCAGTGAATTTCTGTCCAAGGGCAGCGAAAATTATGATCCATGGCTCATTCGATTCGGAATGACCTCTAAAAACTTTTAGAAAAATTTTAAGAGGGGCTCGAAAAAATTGCAAAAGTTATAAACAATTTAGTAAAAATAAGTGGTATGGTTTCTTGAAAATATGCGCGCTAAAACGACACTATCAATAAAAAAACTTTTGTGACACCGACATTTATTACTTGTTTGTCCTAATAGACTAGGGCTTTTTTTCCTTTGAATTTTTCCTTGGTCATAAGATAAAAAAAAATATAGTAGGATGAAACCCATTGGAAAAGGAAGAGAATATTACAAAAATAAAGGAAAAAATAATTTACAGGCGATTTGAGGTCGGCAAGTGTAAGGGGTTTTTAAGGGTAGAAAACGGTTTATCTCGATTTCCGGCATAACTACAAGTCCTATGGGAAAAAGTTAAATGGCAAAGTCGGACTCGCGCGATATAAGTTAAAGTTCCCACCTATCACGACTATCGAGTCATAGTAGTAAGGGGTAGTAAGTTTAAAATTACTTAAATTATTTTTATTATATGATGTAACTAAAAATATAATAAAAATATAATTTATCCTTTATCTGTGCTAGACGTTGCTTTATACCAAATTTCAAGATTCTGAGTCCACGGGAGTAACCCTGTAGATTTTGATTCCCTTGCGATTGTCGAAAATTTGCGGCATAAACGGCTGTATCTTTTGATTGCGTTGGCTTGGAAGCTTGATTTTTTCAGAGCTCCAATGGTCAATAGACCTGAGTATTTGATATAAATTCCAGCTTGGTACCTCCACGCGTTCCTGAGAAAAAACGATCTTGACAGACGGACAAGACGGGCGGACGGACGTACAACAAAGTGATCCTATAAGGGTTCCGTTTTTTTCCTTTCGAGATACGGAATCCTAAACATGCCGTGAGGCGTTGCTTATCGGTATGAGCTGACCGTAAGGGTTTCAATCCGTATCTCTTTCAATTTAATCTAAGATTATTTAGAATTTTAGAATATACCTCAGTAATATTGTGAATTGTAATGGACGGGTGGGTTTCAATCTTGTACTGCGGCAGAGGTTCACGGTTTCTTTGTGCCACCCCTGATTGCTCCATCTAGACCGAGAACGTGTATCGTGTCTACAGCCTTCTATGCTCTATATTTTAGGTATAGAAAGCTAATCAAATTCTACAATCTGCTGCATTACTATACATAATCGGGGTATATTCAAAACAAGAATATTCGTAATGTATGATCAGTCCTCGATTGTCTTGCTTGAAATATTTATAACTAGATATTACCCGCGAAGACTCAAAAGGAAATTTCGCGAAACCCGTACGTTTTGCCGCGATAAAATGTAGCCCATGTTCTTCCCCGTGGAGGAACATAAACATATAAATTTCTGTGCCAAATTTCATCAAAGTCGGCGCGATTTGGGAGTACATACTAGTTGAGAAAACGACTCCAAATTGAAATAAGTATAATAATATATTCACTGCTCAAAAAGATACACATTGAAAAGATACGCGTTGCAGACCCGTCCGCCGAACCGTCGACCTGTGGGGGTCTAAAAAGGCCATTAGGTGAACATAAAATGAATCTTAAGCAATTCATATTAAGTGTGCCATTTTACGCATCTCTATTAAAAACTGACAAAATTGACATTTTCTGTCAAATTACATGGAACATAATGTGAAACACCTAAAGTGGCCATTTGAGACCCCCTGCTCAAAATGACGCTACCTGAAGGGTACCTACTCCGCAGATTGTTGGATCGCTGTCCTACCCTGCCTACCCCTGCGCCGGCAGCCTAAACCGGCGCCACCTCTCTTTAATAGACCGGAGTCTAACGAGTGGCAACCCTATTGCCCCTACCGTCACGCGTCACCTCCGTTGCATCAAGTATAGGGCTGGGGAACACACGTCCCTTATCCCTCCTTTCCAGGTCGGTTGTGTCCGCAGCAAACGCGGCGCTTGTGGGAGTGGACCCATACACGTTTTCTGATTCCCGGACCAGTCCTCGGCCGTCGTTCTTTTTGTAGGCTATGTAATAATAATAATAATATCTATGGACGCTCCACACCACGTCATCTGGCCCCGTGCTAAGTATCCGAAGAATTTGTGTTGTACCAAAAAACGGGAAGTATATTTAATAATTTTATATTATACACATATTTAATACACATCAATGACCCAGGAACACAGAAAAACTTTTTGTTCCTTCGGCGGGATGCGAACCCGCGACCCCCGGCTTCAGCACCAACGCGCTGAACCACTGAGCCATAGAGGTCGTCAAATGTGTTAATCCAGAGCTCAAACTACTACCATACCGAATTTCATCAAAATCCGTATAGTAGTTTTTGCATGAAAGAGTAACTCCATCCATCCACATTTTCTCATTTACAATATACGAGGGCGGCACTGAAAATTTCGGGAATCAAGGAAGTGACACAACATAACTATTTAAAAATGTATTTATTGGTTTTCGAAGTATTCTCCGCAAATTTTGACACATTTTTCCATACGATGGAACCAATCATTGAAGCAACCATTTTATTCGGAAGTTGGGGTCTCCAAAATGGCCGTTTTGTAGGCGTCCACAGCTTCTTCAAGTGATGAAAATCTCTGACCACTGAATTTATTCTTTATTTTAGGGAAAGTATAGAAATCATTATAGGGCCTTAGGTCGGGGCTGTACGGCGGCTAATAATTCTATGATTTCTTGCTCTAAAAACTCTTTTGTTCTGTGCGCGGTGTGAGAACTCGCATTGTCGTGATGGAGGATGATGCGGCGGTTGCAGTTCTCTTTACGGGGTTCAGAAACGACCTGTGGCAAACAAATGTTAGCATACCATTCTGCATTAACCGTTCTTTGTCTCTAAGAGGAATAGTCGCAACATGGCCGGTTTTGGAGACAAACGTGGCCACCATTTTTTTGCAACACTCCGTGAACGAACAATTTTTGTTGGCTTTAACTCATTTTCGAACACCCAAACTCGTGACTGGTTTTTTGTTTCGGGTTTGTACGCGTATATCCAGGATTCCTCACCTGATAAGATGTTGTATACAGCATTTGAGGATCCTGCGTGGAATCTTTCAAGAGTTCTGACGCACCAAGTAACGCGAGCCGCTTTTTGCTCTTCACAGAGCAAATGCGGTATCCATCGGGAAAACAACTTTTTTATACCTAATTATTCATGCAAGATTATTTGTATCTGACTCATGCCAATGTCTAAAGTTGTCTGAATTTCGCCGTATGTCACATTTCGATCTTCCTCAATCAGCTTACGCACAGCATCAACTTTTTCTTGGGTGACTGCAGTTTTTGGACGACCTTGACGGGGATCATCACTGAGCTTGACACGTCCACGTTGAAATTCAGCAAACCAGCGATAAATTGTGGTTTTGGATGGGGCTTCATCACCAAATGCAGAAATCATCCGGTCAACACACTGTTTTTGTGTTAAACCACTTCGAAAGTCATAAGAAATCATCGCTCTAGAATTTTCTCGAGTCAATTCCATTTTCTCAACGACTAAACAAGTTTGACAAGACCTTGTGACAAGACCGAGAATCTTTTTTTAAATAAATAAACGGTATTCGAGTTTTAAAACCAAGGAGTTTTAAATTAAAGAGATTTTAATAATATGATAGGAACAGTCGAAATATTACATTCCCGATACTTTTAGTGCAGCCTATGTAGTGGACACCTACCGGTCAACTTGACCCGTCATTCTAAGTGCCTCGTTGTAATATTCCGTATAAGTTCTTATCCTCTCCTTTACTTCATATTTTATTATCGCTAATCTCCGTCATTAATGTTACTTTTCTTTCATTCGTACTTCACTTATATGCCAGTTGGTGCCCGTAACTTCGTTTGGGAAACGGAGTCCTATTTTATTGTATACTGTATAGGAATTCGAAACCCTAAGATAAAAGTAGCCTAAGTCACTCCTTATAACATCAGATATCTGCCAGTGAAGTCCCGTGGAAATCGGTCCAGCTGTTTTAGAGATTAGCCGGAACAAACAGACAAACGGAGTGACAAAATTAAAAAATATATTTTTTTGTTATTACAAGTATCGTAACGTAACCGTACGTGAAAAGCTGTTCATTTAAAATTATAAAACAGACACTTCAATTTTATTTATTTAAGTATAGATACCTTCATTAAGAAATGTATGAAACACGGGATTTTCACTTGCCGTATTAAGTTTCAGGATGGGCGCGGTTGGGGCGAGGCCGTTTGTGAAATATCATCGCAACATTAATTATGATATTACATAATTAATGACTAAATACGCATTTTATCCATATTTACTTATTTCCATACAAATCTCATAATGTAGCGACTCACAAGGCGTCGAATAATATAAGGCTGTTCTAAATCAATTACGGATGTTTTAAGCATATTATGATCTGTTTAAATAAGGTTCGGTAAAATCAATTACGGATATTTTGGGCATATGATTATAGACGTTTAGGCAGAAAAATATTTTTTTACTTTATATGTGCGAGTTTGCGGAGAGTCACCCATACATTGGATATTTTTTTTTTACTTTGAGCATGAGAAAGGGAAAGCCCCGGGACCCAAAGTATGTCTATTCCAAATTTCATAAAAATCGGTTCAGCGGTTAAAGCGTGAAGAGGTAACAGACAGACACACTTTCGCATTTATAATATTAGTAGGGCATCGAGACCGGTTTTACCCGAAACCGAAAACCCGGGAAAACCCGGGTTTTCGGGCCTACAACAAAACCCGGTTTTCAAAATATTGAAAACCGGTTTTCGGTTTTTTCGAGCTTTTTTTCATTATGAAATTCTACAACAGTTTATAACAGTTACAGTCACAAACCGAACATTATAGTGGCTTGTGATTGTCAATGTAGAATTTTAGAACAATAGTTATAATGTTTTCATGTTGTATGTAGTACATTTGGGGGCACGCCAGTGTCCCCGCCCCACCAGGACGTGTGAGCGAAGCGCAAGCGATTCGTCGATTTTTTGGACCTTCATAACTTGGTATAATTTATTATTAGGTTCCATCAGCGCTCAGTGCGAATTGCTCTCCGTTCCCATGATACCAAAAATCGAGTGGGCCTAACGGAATCCGTCCCATTGTGTTAAAAATGTGTGCTCCAGAGTTGGCACCGGTCTTAACGCATCTTTTTCGGCTCACCTGCTCTTATGGCATAGTCCTGGCATCTTGGTAGACAGCTTTGGTGTGCTATCGCCTGCCCTGTTCATACTGCATATCAATGATAATATTATGTGATGACGTCAGTACGGGTGATGCCTTATATACAGGTCGCCCGAACATCTCTCGGCAAAACGTCATTGAGAGTCGAAACGAACTTGTCTCTCAAATTAAGAATTCATTGGAGAAGATCTCTGAATGGGGTAGACTTAACTTAGTCCAATTCAACACCTCTAAGACACAAGTTTGCGCGTTCATCGCTTATAAGTTACCGATGGTTGTATGTCCTCGTTTTGAAAGCATACCCATAACTGTCTCCTCCAACATCGGAATACTTGGTGTTAGCATATCGAGCGAGGTCTAGTTCCGATATCATCTGGAGGGCAAGGCCAAGTTAGCCTCCAAGAAGCTTGGTGTTCTGAACAGGTCAAAGCAGTATTTCAGTCCGGTCCAACGCCTACAACTCTATAAGACGCAGGTTCGGCCTCACATATAATATTGTAATCTCTGGGCAGGAGCGCCAAAGTACCACCTTCTCCCTCTGGATCGTATCCAACGAAGGGCCGCTCGAATTTTCGACTGCCATAGTATTTCAAACGGGCTTTACTCCTTAGAGCTACGTAGAGATGAGCATCGCTCTGCATCATATTATATCGGTTATATTACGGGGAGTGCTCCGAGGAATTGTTTGGACTTATACCTGCTGCAACTTTTCGTTATCGTTCGAAGGGACAAAATATTTATCATCCTATTCACCAACTGTCGCCAACAGTATTTCCGGACCATTACGACCTGCACACCTTCAAGAAGGCAGCATATTCCCTCCTAAAAGGCCGCAAAGGCACTTCTGTTTCTACACGCTTTAACTCTACAAGCCTAACTTTACAAACTCTACACTTTAGTCAAATTATGTGGCATGGCCATTTCGTCAGGCAACGTATTTGACTAAGGTGTAAAGTTTGTGAAATTATTAATTACTTTACATGAAAATGATTATGGTGGGATCACATTTTACCAGTATTACGTTGTTACAACAGAAAGCAGCTGATAAAAGTTAATTTTAGGACATTCCTAACAAAATTCTACAAAATCAACAAAAAACCCGAAATACCCGAAAAAACCCGGGTACCCGGTTTTGAAGATGGCTGGGACCGAAAAACCCGGTTTTTTAAAATATGGCCGGTCTTCGATCCCCTAAATATTAGTATAGAAGTATAGATATAGAAGATAGTATAGATTCTGTGATAAAAAATACTCTCTGCGCGCATTTGGTAGGTATTAGAATAGCATAACCTATCTATAAAAGGCAAAGCTGATTGACTGATGTATAAACACACAGGTCTTAAAGCTAAATTTGAAATTTTAACACGTATTTCTCATGTGTCGTAGGCTTCAACTAAACAGAATTTTTCAAAAATCAACCCCGAAAAGGCTAAAAAAGGGGATGAAAGTTTAAAACCTAATTGATTAATGAAGGTGCAATCGAATCCATTTGAAATGTCATCCCTCGTAACACGGCTCGGCTTATGGTCTACTTTATTGAGTAGTAAAAACATTTTTCAATCAATGTAAAACCGTCTTCGAGCTCATAAGCCGGTTATACTGCCAAGTACCAACAGATAAAACGATCAACTTGAATGAAATAATTGTATTGCGTTTTCATTGTTCATAATTTTTAACTGAAATTTTATTTAAGTATACGGTAGGTATTAAATAAAGATAGTGGGTGAATTTTCAAGTGAGCTAGGTAGATTAAATGTTTAAAATAATTTTCTAACCTAACTACAGGTATGAGGTAAGCTATGGAAGGGTAATAATTTTATAACTAAACCAGTCCAGCCGTTCTTGAGTACCTACTAACGATACAAACGAAGAAGATTATCTAAATAGAATAGATTATAGCTAGAATTATAGAGCTCTATAAGCTTTATTGAAACCGAGATATGACCTGTAAAAAGTGTATAACGTATCTACAATCTTAGATTGATTTCAATCTTAGATTCTCATACAAAAATTGACGTTAACTGACGTAAAGTCAATCCTAGGATCGTTGAAATGTATTGAAATGTTGATCTCAGATAGCTAAAGTGAGATTAGGATTGATTATTTCGGGCGTAACGCCCAACGGGCATTTTCATCTAGCTCTCTAAGCTTTATCGAAACCGAGATATGACCTGTAAAAAGTGTATAACGTATCTACAATCTTAGATTGATTTCAATCTTAGATTCTCAAACAAACATTGACGTAAACTGACGTAGATATGAGCGCCGCGCCGGCGCGCCGCCGCCGCCGACGATTTTGCCGCGCCGCCGCCGCCGCGAAATTACATCGGCGCGCCGAGTGAGCGAGAGGGATAGTCATAATGTGTAATATCAATCACTGACTATGAGCATATAAGTGACAACTATCTCATCGAAAGAGTTCTGCATGAAAGACAACATGTTTATTAGAAAAGCAGATCTACTAAATTGATGGAGCTAGTAGATTAAGCTAGTAGATCTTGTTGATAAAGCCATTGTGGATAAGAAGTCTTGCGTTGCGCAAAAACTCAACCTGATCTATTACCCTGATAGCCTGGCTTCAAGAATTACTATAGAGTGGATCAAAGCTACGCTTAAACAACAGACTATCAACTATCATGGGCTTGACGCTCAGGAGCAGGTTGATACAAAGATGCCCACAGGGAGGGGTGGGGTACTGTCGCCGCTGAAGTGGTCCCTGGTAGGGAATAGGCTGCTAAAAGAACTGAACAATAGAAGGTTCTATGCTCAAGGATATCGCCGATGACCAACAATAATAATAGCTCTCCATACCGAATTCGGTGACGTTGGCCGGTTTAATTGAAAAGAGGCCAGCAGTTATTATAGTGCCCTAGTATGTGCGCAGTACACAAGAGCAATCTCTCTTCCTTTACTCTCGTAATCCAGTGGAATGGATAACAGACACGACTGGCGAGAGATCAGGCGCTGGTCCGACTTTTTACATGCCCATCCGACGCATGGATCACCTTTACTGTCAGACAATCAGGTGATCAGCCTACAATGTCCCAACCAAACTTGAAAATAACTTTTTTTTGTTGCTCCAATGCGGGAATCGAACCCATGACCTCCGAGTCGAGTCAGTCAGTCTGACCTAGTGATACTAGTGGTGGACAAATGTGCATGAATAGTCACTGCTAATGCAATTAGGTTCAAAATTGGTGCAAAAGTCAACGCAGTAACTTCTAGAAGCTATACCCAGAGGGGCAATTCCGCTAAATAAAGCCTGGATTAATACAATTACAGTCAAGTCCCGATACGCTTATACTCCCAAACGGTGTTTTTATGAACGTTAAACCAACGTGAAACGCGCTCTGATTGGTCGAAACGTCATAAAATCCGTTCACGGTAACATTACGCTACACTTCCAATCCAAACAAAGTAAAATTGACTGTTTAAATTGTCTACTTTAAATACGAGAATTGAGGTTCAGTTCTCATAACTACTGTGGAGGACTGAACATAATTTGATTTATGGACAGATCTAGGAAAGGCAACCGGCATAGCGCTAGACTATAGGGGCATGCTACCTACAGGCAGATATGCTTGTTTGGGAGATTTTGCACCGTGTTTCAGGCTATTATTGGTTGTTCACTAGAGAACCTACGCTATCAATTATATATAAATGGCTTCGACGTCAGTTGTTGAAAATGTGGACGTCGAAAATAAATAAAACAGATTACAGTGATAACTCTTTGGAATCAAACACATTTAACTGCCAATTCCAAAGTAGTTCCTACTTTGAAATTTTATTATTACCTTATATTTTTCGTCACTACAAAAAGTGCCATAAATTCTATTGCATTGAAATTGTATGTAACCCAATAAATAAAATTATTGTATAACTACGACTGAACTACACTTTTTTTACTACCAAGTACAAACTTCAAGGGTCAAGGTCACGCCGCCGACGCCGCCGCCGCCGACCCAAAAAAGCCGGCGGGCCGCCGCCGACCTACCACCCATCGGCGCTCATATCTAAACTGACGTAAAGTCAATCCTAGGATCGTTGAAATGTATTGAAATGTTGATCTCAGATAGCTAAAATGAGATTAGGATTGATTATTTCGGGCGTAACGCCCAACGGGCATTTTCAACAAACGAAGAAGATTATCTAAATAGAATGGATTATAGCTAGAATAGCTAGCCCTTTAAGCTTTATCGAAACCGCGATATGACCTGTAAAAAATGTATTGCCTTATTTATTAAGTCGTACAGATCGATGTTCGTGCATAATGTAGTGTTCGCCGTTGGGCCACGTATGCGTGACGCCCAACAATGACCTATCATTGGCCGACGTACCAGGCTATTAGAAGTATTAAGGAGTCAACTAAATGGTGTATTAAAACAATTTTGTTTGAACGCAGTTGCGAATGTTGCTTAACAATTCGTTACATTACTAGGTACGCATAAAGTTAAACGGATAATTAATTTTACGCCTTTAATACGTTACGACTTACGTGATATTTTTTAATCAGCAGAGATTCGTATAATATATGAAATAATAATCAATTTTACTCGCTGGTTGCTTCTTATACTTGTACAATATACAGTTTTGGCTTATATCGGCACCTAGGACTTACCTATAGGAATACATTTGTACATAGTTATCGCACTACATAATATGTCAGCTCCCTCGAGACCGCCAGCATATGACTCTCTCTTTATGACGCTTAACGTCAACGTTAACCTCTTTACTTTTATAGCTTCCTGGTACTTAAATTTTATTTGTTTTATTTATTAATTTATTATATAATGGCAGGCAGCGTCTAAAGTTTATTTAACAAGTTTCTCTCACCATGGGAGAGCCATGCGTAAAAGATAATACAGCTTCACAGATAATCGGTGCAAAATAGCTCTTAGAGTTAAAGTCGATAGTATTTTTAGTTAAGTTTACTTAAACTGTTATGTTGTAATCAACTTGTATAAAGCGAGAAGCGACATCTAGACTTCGTATTTATTTTGTAGTGTATTTTATTTATTTTCTGCTTCCCCAGTAGCACGATTCCTCATTAGTGCCGTTGACTTTGGACAAATTTACTTTATTGGTCGTATGAGAAAAGTACACACTTTAAACTGTTCAAGAAAATACAGAGTTGAAGTTTTATTTATCTCTACGACTTTTTAAACATCGTACGTGGTAGAGCCATGCTTCGGCACGAATTGGGCCGGCTCGACCGGAGAAATACTACGGGCTCACAGAAAACCGGCGTGAAACAGCGTTTGCGCTGTGTTTCGCCGAGTGAGTGAGTTTACCGGAGGCCCAATCCCCTACCCTATTCCCTTCCCTACCCTCCCCCATTACCCTATTCCCTCTTAAAAGGCCGGCAACGCACTTGCAGCTCTTCTGATGCTGCGAGTGTCCATGGGCGACGGAAGTTGCTTTCCATCAGGTGACCCGTTTGCTCGTTTGCCCCCTTATTTCATAAAAAAAAAAAAAATCTTTTATATCAAGCTGTAGCGCTACAAATTCGTTTTATACTTTGTTAATATTGTTGGTATATATATATATTCTTTTTACGATTTTTATGTCACATTAAAATGGTTGTATTAAAATATGTTTTTATGGAATGTGAAGAGAGACGTAAGGAAATATTGTGTAGGTTTCTTTTATGTTTCACATAAAAACTTATTTATGAAGAATATATTAATATTACTAGCTTTTGCCCGCGGCTCCGCCCTTGAAATACCCACGGGAACTGTATATTTTCCCGCGATAAAAAGTGGCTTAATATGTCCTTCCCCGTGGTCTACTATATTATATATTATATGTGCCAAATTTCATGATGATCGGTTAGTTTTTACGTAAAAACGTAACATTTTACAATATTAGTAAGGATTATCAAATTTTATACACATTGATCTACTTCCGACTTCCAAATATTCTTCAAGACCAGATCAGAGTATCAAAGTTTAACTATCTGTAACTTGAGAATTGAGTGTTTATTCAAGAACGTATGTGTGTCAGTTATGTAGATGTAGGTGAAATTGGTCCTGACCCGAATTCACGTGGCGATGATCAATAGTGCACTATGCACTTCTAAGCTAGACGTGATCTGCATAACTCGTGCTCTCCTAGTACAAAACTCCCTCATACTTCATGCGCTCCTAGTACAAAAACTCATTGTAATGGCTCCATTGAATATTCATAGGAACCTACCTCCTCCATTAATTTTCCATGTTTTAAGAAAACACTTTTCACTGTTGGAGAGCCGTTTCAGCTCATTGTTATTGATGGGTTCTTACATTGTCAACGTTGTGCTGTAAATAATATAGCGAAACGGGAAGCCAACTTTGTTGGATATTCAATGTAGCGCGAAATAGGTGGATCCCATAGGTATAGACGTATATAGTATAGAAGAGGCATGTTGAGGTAAAAAGTGTTTCCAGTTAATGCTTCGTTCCATTTGCACGTTCAAAACTTTAATTTCCTTATTTTCATTCACATTATGTTTCTTTAGCACCACTATGATCATTCGTAACTGTTTTCACCCCTGTTCCACACGCAACTGTCATCTATCAAAAACTGATAAAAACGCTAAGAATGATCACGCCATTTTGCATATTTTTACCCAGCTCCCTACTTGGGTTAAAACTAGCACTTTTTGACGTTTTCAACATCAGTTGTGAAGCTGTCAGTTGTTCCACTAGTCACAAAAATTGCTAAAAACGAAATTTTTGAAATTTTCATTAATATCGTTATTTCGCTAAAGAAACGCTAATTTTGTGGTAAAAATTATCGTAGCGTTTTGGGCAAAAGTAGTGCCGTCTGGAACAGGCTATAAATGGCGTGGAGCCATTTTAAGATTTTTGGGGCCATTTTGACATTTGAAGTATGGTAGTGAATAAAATAACATGATGGCTGACATTTGAGGTAATTGGCGAAAACCAAGATTGCGTAACTTTTTATTGTATGAAGATTTGTTATGTCAAATGTACGTCATAGCCTATCTTGAGTTTCGAAATCTTTGCCCATAAGTAATTTAATTAAAATACACATTGGCTGTGTTCTGCGGAAAATAGTGCTTGTTAGCGCTTGCTAGTGCTAACGAAAAAAAACAGTTTGCTAACTGAAGTTAGCAAACTGTTTTTTGAACATAATAATAAATGAACATAACATAATCCGCCATTTTGCTTAAATAAAGCTTAGCGATCGCCATTTTGCTTATGCTATTTTCTTAGCGTTTTTTTCCGCGGAACAGCCAATGACTCTGATGTTCGAAATTTTAATTGCCTCTTCCTTTTTGTATCAGTTTTCTTTGGACTTTTTTACTTTTTGTTCTATTTTTGAATAAAAGATCGTCTCAGACGAGTAACAGTGAGTGAAGAAATTCGAAATAGCTCAGACTCGTATCAAATATGTATATAGTTCAGTCGAACAACTTGCATCACTAACTTTAAAAATAGATCTACACTATACAGCGTGTTTCTACTTTCTAGACCAGCAGGCTTAGACTCTGTCCAGAAAGTGCGTAAGCCTGCGTAAACCTACGCACGTAGAGATTCTTATCTTATCACAACAAAATGTCTGCCGGCCTATCTGTGATGCCAACTTGGGACTTTTTCCCTAAATTTAGGGAGAAAAGGTATCTGAAGGGGTTATTAGGGCGTTTTTATGTTTTTTTTATTTAAATTTGCAATTGATTTGCTTGACGATAAGTTATATAATAAACTATTATTATTTAATTACAGCTGACCTATCACTTATTGGTATAAAAAATGTATTGTACAAAAAACCAAAATTCTTATTGCAAGTGTCTACCTGTTGCCAACTTGCCATTAAAGAATCACGGCAAAAACGTCAAAAAATTCACGTTTGTTGTGTTTAAGGAGGGTTCCGTTACTATCAACGCGTAATAGGTTTTTCAAATTGCTTCAAAAGTCACAGTCCGGTTTAGTTCAAAATAATTTTCCCTGAGTTTTAAGCATTATATATCACCATGGAAACTTACAAGTTTAACCTATAATTTAGAAATCTACTCTACAACTACTCGAAAATTTTGAAAAAAAGTCATGTATGAAATCTTGACTCTATTTTAAAGCGCTATTCAACGTTATGCAACACAATGGGGTACAATGGAAAAATATTTTTCATCCCCACTTCTCATGTATGGAGAGCTACCCTCAAAATATAAAATTATTATTATTTTACGATGCTAAATCCGAGATAATATAATATACAAAAAACTATACCAAATTTCATCCATTTATATTCATAATTACAGAAGCTAGAGGCGTGGACAGACAGACAGACCGAGAGACAGAGCAAAACTATAAGGGTTCCTTTTTAAATTTTATTACGAAATCGACTATGTTTAGTAAAGGTTATGTAAAAATTTTAACTGTCTAGCTATCAAGGATCATGATCTCATGAGACATAGCCTGGTGACAGACATACAGTTTTTACCCTCTAGATACCTACGAAATAACTTATAGTCTGTAAGTGTTAAAAAAAGCAGTGAATCATGCATACAAATGTCAAAATTGACGTATTAGCTGTGATTACATTAATTTACCTATTAAAGTAAGCCATTTTGACATAGTATGTACGCATGATTCACTGCCTTCATAACGCGAATAGGCTAAAGTATAGACTTTATATAACACGAATAGGACGCGACCGCGTCATTCAATGTGCTGCGTAGAGTGCAACTAATTTGTTAATGCCCTCGGCAATCATCGTTTTTTTTTTCTACGGAAATGACGGATGTTGGAAAGCATGTGTGGGACTTCCGAAATAAATTCCGAAGTAGTTTTACTGTATAAAGTATCTTTATAGGTATGTATTTCTAAATAAGTAATACTTACATATTTGGTATGTAACTTTTTTGATTTTTAACGGTAGGTACCTATATATTTTATCGTATTATGTAACTTTATGAAGTTTCGATGTGGCATAAGTACTTTAATAATTATATTTGAGAGTCTTCGCATGCTAGGTAAAATCCACGGGAACCGTACTATTTGTTTTAGGGAGAAATATTTTTTGAAACTTGGCAACTCGATCTTACTACGCTTTCATTGCACTCCAAAATACAGGGGATGACACTTTTGACTATTTCAAATCGAAATCAATTGTGTGTTGAAGTTTTTGATAGAAGTTGTCTTCAGAAAAAAATGGTTTTGACAAAACATTGACAGCACAAAATTTCGGAACACTCTGTAACGTAAAATTTCACTAGTGTGAGTACTGTGAAAATGTCAAAATTACCAAATTGACAACAGTGTCAACCGATCTGAATGCTATGTAATGAATGAACTGAATACTTCTGTCTCACTCTGAATCATACAATCGGAGCGAGAAAAACATTTTTCTTTCACTTCGTGTCTCGCGCGTACTCGAGATATCTGCGTATTACTGCGTAATTGCTGCATCTATTTGAGTCAGGAGCGGAGTACCTATTCGTGTAGTATGGGCATACCCACAACGACAACAGCCTTGTGAGTGCATACTTTCAAGGTCTATTAATTTATAATCAAAATAGGTTCAGTGGGTAGTAGTATTGGTATTGTTAACCTTTTGAGTCTTACCTGGTGCTTTTTACCTGCTGGTCATACTTATATTATTGTTAAAATACATATTTATAGTAGTGGATTTAGTGTTTAGCGGACCTTTAGTCTGGTAGATTGAAGAAAGTGCAAAATTTGTCACCTCTCCATAAATTTTCAGCCCTTTTTTATTTACTAACCATCAGATTTAAGAAATAATACTTTAAAAATAATACTTTGTTTGAACCGATAGGAATTACTCTATAATTTGTGTATGTTTCTATACAATATATGCATATATTTTTTATTTATTTCATTTATAATCTTAGTTGATGTTAATTTGTTTAAGGTTTAAGGTATTGAAAGCTTATTTTTTTTTACCAAACAAAATAATTTTTTTGCTAAATAAGCGAAAAATTTTCTCGCTCACTCCGCGCGTTAGCTTTTAATTAACATAATATTATAAAGAAAATAATACAACTCTTTTTTTAAATTCTAATAACCATGTTATGAAGGAAATAATAAAATCAAAATTCTCGGGCCACATCTTCTTTTGAGAGCTGGATCCGTGCCTGAATCAACCAAAGCGGTTTAATAGGTCAATTTTGTACGATACGCGCATAGCTAAAATAATACGCACGTAGCTTCTGGACGCAATGTATGGGGCCCTAGTACCTCGACTACGTGCGTAGACCTTGCGTGCGTAAGAATACGCAGTTTCTGGACATAGTCTTAGCATGCGTACAGTAGAAACACCGAAGAATAGAAAATATGACAGATTAAAGAAATATTAATACCATTCGGAGCAAAATTGGTCTTATTATATGCATCGTTGTTATGAGAAAGAACATTTCTTTTCTTCCCGAGCATGAGCTTACAAAATGAAAATGGCCTCTTTTGACAGCTAAAGTAGAAATGTTTTCTTAATTTAATGTCAAAAGTCCTACAATAATGTCTACCACTCCACATCATGGCGCTTCTAGACAAATAGTTTCTTTACGTTGTCGAGTCCTATACTTGAAAATTTGATCATTTTAGACAGAAGTTTTCCCGACAGCCATTTTAAAAATATTGCTATTTAGAAATGTTGACTTCTATTGATGACCTTGTTATCATTAATCAAGAATTATTTTGCAAGGAACTGTTTTGGATAGAATATTTCTTCTTTAAAATTATTATTATGGATCCCCATGCTAAGCCTGCTGCGGTAGTCAAACTCGCGAGACGGGATATTATCTTCTTGCAGCCCGCGACTGTTTTGCGAAATAATCTCGAAATTTGCGAAAATTTAAAAATAAAATTATTTATCTCAGGCACGAAAATTGTCTACATACATTTATTATTTCACAAATTACATAACAAACACCTAAATAAATGTATTAATTCGTTAACTTAGATATATGCGAACGCAGCTTTTCATTTTGTTTTTATGGTTACTTTGTCATATTTAAATTAATTAAATAAAAAGAAATAAAATCGCTTTCTTAATACGACTTTTTATAGTACCTAACTACCTACCTACTATATATAACTAGGTAGGTCTATTAGCTGCAAAATTATCTTACAAGAGCCTTTATCTACTTTTTTCGCTAGTCCCAAGTCCCAAGGTTGCCTACTTCTGTTTTTGATGATATATGTGAAAATATCCACAAAATACAGACTCTATTTTCAATATACATACATACATATATATAATCACGCCTCTTTCCCGTAGGGGTAGGCAGAGACCGCCTCTTTCCCGTAGGGGTAGGCAGAGACCACTTCTTTCCACTTGCTACGATCCTTACATACTTGTTTCGCTTCATCCACTTTCATTCTTATCATCCATTCCTCCTCTTACATTCAACGTAGCGAAGCGGCTCTCCATGGGCCACTTTTCGCCTCCGCGAGAACGAGACGTGATGGGTGGCGAACCACATCGCCGCCATTTTGGATAATTAAATTATTTTTATAATTATCCATTGCGTTCCCACGGATTTGCGGAGAGGATAGGAATAGGAAAAGGGAAGGATAGATGGTGTGGAAAGGAAGATTGGTAAGTTAGAGTGGGAAATAAGAAATGTAGGATATTACCGCCCAGGAGGGTAAGGGATAGGACAGTAATAGCTAGGGAAGCCGGGGTCGCATACCCGTATACTATACCACAACTACCGGACAGGTAAGTTGGGATGAGTATCCCATGACATTTAATCATGACATGACATTTAATCCAATGACATGACATTTAATCAATATATATAGCTATATTAAAAATATCTTATTGTATATGTAGAGCTATATTATGTAGAGCCGCATAGCGTCGTGTATCGTCTCGGTGTGACTGGCCCTATAATTGGCGCGTGGCTCGGCTACGTGTGCGTTGGCAAATTGGTGTGTCGGGTTCGAGTCCCGGTCAGGCTAATAATAATTTATTCTTTAATATCCATCTTTTAATTTTGGTTTTATTATAATTACCCTATTCCCTTCCCTACCCTCCCCTATTACCCTATTCCCTCTTAAAAGGCCGGCAACGCACTTGCAGCTCTTCTGATGCTGCGAGTGTCCATGGGCGACGGAAGTTGCTTTCCATCAGGTGACCCGTTTGCTCGTTTGCCCCCATATTTCATAAAAAAAATTTAACTAGGTGCCGTAGTACTTATCCTCTCCTCCTCCTCACGTCGTACTCCTCATTGCTGAGGGTCGTGATTCCCCCGCGGAATAATTTTGTTTGCGACTATTTTGCGCCATCTACAGCGATCCTTTGCAGTATGGAGAGCGTCATGAAAGCCAGTGTCAAGCGCAGTGCGTACTCGGTCTGACCATCGGATTGGACTTCCACCTCTCGGGCGGCGACCGTCGCCTTTGCCTGGAACCATGAGCTGTTCTAGGTTCTGTCCATCCTTTCTTGCTATGTGACCAAAGAACTCCAGAAGTCTACGTAAGCATGTAGATGATAGTCTGGTTTTTATTTGTAGCTCACGTAGAATGGATACGTTAGTACGAAAGCTCTCTTATATACATCTATACAAACAAATAAAAGTTGAAATATCTGTTTGTAATTTTAAATTAACAGATTTTCGCAAAATGCATTTGAAAGTAGGTATAAATTACGGTACGTAAAATAAAAAATCAATTTTTAAAACTTTTGTTTGTCCATCTATCTGTCTGTTTGTTTGTTCCGGCTAATCTCTGAAACGGCTGGACCGATTTTCACGGGACTTTCACTGGCAAATAGCTGAGGATATAAGTTATAAAGTATAAATAACTTAGACTACTAATTCATCTTAGGGTTCCGTTTAAAAAATAGGATACCGTTTCCGTTAGTTCTACGCAAATGAAGTTGCAGGCTCCAGCTAGTAAAAAATATGTTATTGTAATTGTAATTTTTAACGGTCAAATGGCCCACCACACGTTCTCAGTTGTGTGACCAGGATCAACAGTGGCAACTGGTAACCCAACCACAAGAATTCTTTGATATCATCTCAGGGACGCCCGAAGGATATGCTAAATCTAAGTAGGTATCTTGAAACCCGCAACAATTTCGCACGGGAACTATTCCAGTTTCCCTTCCCATTTGTATGCACCAGTAGCGAGGGGTTCCTATAACTCCATTCCTATCGGCTTCCCGCTTCCCTTACCGATGACCCACATCAAAATCCCTACCTAATATACAGGCTACGGCTTCCCTATGAAGGAGAACCAGCCTTCGGCTTCCTATGAAGGAGAACCAGCCTTCGCCATTGGCATGCACATATATTATAAGATATAATTTTGTATAATAATATTAGTAACTAGAACCTTAATGTACTCATTGCCCACAGACAAACTGCTACATCAGTTTTGTGGGAAATGTTTTTGAAAGTTTATTGTCATAACTAGCTGTTGCCCGCGACTTCGTCTGCTTCAATTTCTGTTATTATGATCGCGATTAAGAATTTTTTAAAAGAATGTCGCGGACATGTTTTTAGATCATTTAAAGAGGATTAATTCTTTCACCGTTTACACACCACGTAATACCGTATACACGTATTTAACCGTTTACACAGTGCACGCCACGTAAGCGTTCAAATATGAATAATTTTCCCCGTTTTTGCAACATTTTTCTCCTATTGGTCGCAGCCTAATGTTATATAGCTTAAAGCCTTCCTCGACAAATGGACTATCCAACAAAAAAAAAAATTTCAATACGATCTAGCAGTTCCTGAGATCATCGCGTTCAACTAAACAACGAAAGCCCTCAAAGATGAATAATTTTCCCCGTTTTTTCCATATTTTCCATTGATTTTTCGCTCCTACTGGTCGCAGTGTAATGGTATATAGCCTAAAGCCTTCCTCGACAAATGGACTATCCAACACAAAAATAATTTTTCAATTCGAACCAGTAGTTCCTGAGATTAGCGCGTTCAAACAAACAAACAAACTCTTCAGCTTTATAATGTTAGTATAGAAGTATAGATTACGAAAATCCATGGTTACCAGCTGGTAAATGGCCGCAAACAGAGGTAGCCATTATTTAAATAAACGATTCTCGCTTATATGTGGAAACGCAAGAGAGAGCTGTGGTCTATGACACGTGAATCTTATATATAAAATTCTATAACACGTAGATTAATAAGACCTAGCTAGATCGACTTTTCTCCCCCAAAAACTCCCTGCCTTCTAAACTTCATGGAAATATTTGCAGTCGTTTCCGAGATTCTGATATATATACAAGAATTACTCGTTTGAGGTATAAGAATGAAAATATTTCATTAAACCGCGTCCGACTTGAAGTTGAAAAATTAAGCCTCCGTCGAAGTCGTAACTTTGATGGGCTCTCGTAAACTGACGTGAGCCGGTCATTACTGGAGCACGAAGGAATGGAATCTTTGTTTGAGTGATAGCTCGGACTGACCTCTACTTTGGTCGTAAATACGGGATGGACTTGTAAGTGAAGATTATTTTCACAACAAACTAGCACTTACTTTGACCTAATCTTGAGAAAAATATTTAGTAATCAAGAATATTTCTAATGATCTACCTGCAGAGTTTCTGTAAAGCTCATAGCTCATGGCAATATGTAATGGTCTTCTGGAATTTACAGCTGCGGGTGCCATAAGGCCCATGCTGACCATTCAGACTCTGTTCAATAGTGACAAATTGAAGTGGACTAGTAGGCAAAAAATAAAAATGATTGACAGTTGACACGGCCATAAGTACTGGCGCCTCGCTGGCTGGATGGTCAGCAGTGGCGTGGCGTTCCTATAACTCCATTCCTATCGGCTTCACTTATCGCTTACCTTTTGAAGACAAACATCCAAATCCCTACCTATTATACAGGCTAGGGCTTCCCTATGAAGAAGATTCAGACTGCCCATGTATGGCCTTTATGTAGTCGCTTAACACGAGTACAGTGTGTCAAGCGGTGCCGTCACTGCCGCCCCTGCCGCCGCGCCGCGCCGCCGCTGTGTTCGATACTATAGTCTGATTCACAAGTGCCATTTCGTCCAAAATCTAACGTGGCCCACCTAGTATTATGATTTTGCCCACATTCGATTCGGAATGGCATCTAAAACAAACTAGGTATTAAAATTACAAAAGGGGCTGGGAAAAAATGCAAGAGTTACAAACAATAACGTTAAAAAAATAATGGTTTGGTTTTTGATAATATTTCAAATTAAAACATTTTTATTTGTCATTTTTTTATTAACAATCAAAGGCATTAAAAAAGTAATTAACAAAGATTTCAAAATTCGAGATAGGCTCTATGGCATGGATTTGACAGAGCAAATCTTCATACAAAAAAAGTTAAGCCATTTTGGTTTTCACCATGCTTGAAATTTCAATAGGCCCCAAAAATCTCTAAAGTGGGGCCATTTCATTTTTGCCTCAACATGCCTTTTCTATAATATATAGATACATATATGATTATTAATATTTTCTTTATTGTCATTTTAACGTGATTCAGTGATCGAAAGTTTTGTAACAAACTCATACCAAGTTAAAAGTTAAATGTAGGTAGGGTTACCATATCTCAGGATTTGTCCTGAGATTTCAGGATTTTTCGACTCTTCTCAGGATTCCGGCCGGATTTAGCAAATCTAGTGATAGCTCAGGATTTTCAATAAAACACAGGTTACATTTTAAAGATCTCTCTTATTAAACTACTAAAAATAATTTTCTTTAAGTAACAATTGCAGTTAAAATCAATACTTATTCATCAAATTGAAACAAACTAAAAATAATCTTCTTTTGGTAACAATTGCAGTTAAAATCAAAAAAGTCGCGTAAAACGCGTGCGCAAGATAATAATACGTTTTTGAGAGAAAATTCTCAAGCTGTAGAAAATCTCAGGACTTTTCCATGGTAATCAGGCCTTTTCTCCGGACTTTTGATTGTTTCATCTGGTAACCCTAAATGTAGGTATAATTCGAAACTTTTACTAGCATTTTTCTTCATATCGGTGTATCGAATTCGGTGCTTACTTCTAGGAACCGAAGCATATCATGATATCCTAGAAGCAATAGAAAAACAAGACGAGGCGATATTGAGCGACCTAAAAGCCTTCGCGTCTGGGGGTTACTAGGGCTGCCAACTTTAAACCATTATTTCTTGAGTGCAGACGAATTTTCTTCAAGAAATATCTCGTAGGTGACGACCCTTGCACTAACGCGCACAGAAATAGACTCGGAGGTTTCGTCTAACAGACAACTATTTATTTATTACACCTCTGTTTGAAGCGTTGGGAATATTTTTATATTTATTCCCGGTTTTGTGTATCCAAAAGGTGTTTCCAATAAATAGAATAGGATGTAGAAATTGACGTGATTATCAGTTCAATGTAACCTACGTAGGTACTCTCTCTTACCACAGTATAAATAATATACAGTAGTGCACCTCAGCCGTGTGCTTGAAATTATTACCTACAATTGAGCGTGGCCGAGCGGAGCGCTAGGGCTGGTATATCTACAAAGAAGGCTTTGACAGTGCGCAACTCGCAAGCGTCGCGGCACAACTAACTAATACTATTTAGTCGTTCAATGCAGCGACATAAATTACATGCCGACTTCTGCTATTTGAGGTTTCGTTAGCGGCCGTGTTAATGACGCTTTTGTGTGCGTGCGCCGATTCGGGCAGTCTAATATGAAGATGCGTGGGAGAACTATGCTTCGACACAAATTATAAAAGACCAGCCACGTACATATACTTTGTACAACTCATTTGGTGATGTGGATGCCCATTGTCTATGGCCGCTTACCAACACGATTGCTTACACAACAGTACATTTTACAACAGTACACTTACCGTGTCATTTTGTAGTACAGTTTTGCCTACACTGGACAGCAAATAAATCGGGCCACCCGCTACTTTTGAACTCTAGTCCGATTTTCTGTTGTCGCTTTTTTTGGAGTCAGGTCCCGTTCAGCAAGTCTTCTTCTAACAGTATCTAAACTTATGACCACTTGGCGTTCATCACGCAGACTTTGTTGGACTTGAACTGCGTTGAGTCGACGATTTCGCAGAACAGTAAGTTGGATGTAACGATCATCTGCTGCTGATGTAGCCCTAGGTCTGCCCGTACCTGGACGGAGATTGAATGCTCCAGTCTCTAAGTATCGTCTATAAACTCGTTGCACTGAAGATCTGCTAATTCGAAGTCTTCTAGCGACCTCACGTTGTCCGTGGCCTGCTTGAAGTAATGCTACAGCTTGAGCGGCTTCCTGAGGAGTTGTATCCATTATTAACTTAAAAAAGTTACAAAAATACACGCGTCTATGCAAATTTAGATTAAATTTTAGTTATTTTGATCGTCATGAAACGCACTTTCTATAAGTATGACTTTGGCAGTTGTAAGTTTTATATTTTTTGAGAAAATCGGATTAGAGTTCACAAGTAGCGGGTGGCTCGGTTTATTTGCTGTCCAGTGTCAAAAGTTCAAAATAAGTAAACATATTGATCAAGCTTCTTTGGTAGTTTCTATAGTTAATAGTGGCATGCTCAGACATCGTCAAGGACAGAACTTGTACAGACAAATTGGCAAGGTCATGAAAGCGCCAATACGCCTAAAAAACTTGTCAAGTGCGAGTCGGACTCGCGCACGAAGGATTCCGTATAAAACGACATAAAAACACATGTGTTGTATGGTAGATCACTTAAATATTTATATAAAGTTTTTTTTGTAGATATTTGTTGTTAAAGTAGCAATAGAGATACATCATATGTGAACATTTCAACTGTCTAGCTACCACAGTCACCAGATACAGCCTGGTGACATTCAGATGGTCGGACAGCGGAGTCTTAGTAATAAGGTCCCGTTTTTACCTTTTAGGTACGGAACCCTGAAAAGGCAACCGAGGAATACAAAGATATTTATTATTTACTTATTGCATACACGAGTAGATTGTCGTGAGAATTTTCCGAAGTTATTTTCGGTGCCCGCAACTTCGTGCGCGCAATAAAAATTTCCCGCTATAAAAAGTAGCATAATATTATCAATTATGTCCTTCCGGTTCACCGTGGTAAAACCCTTTAAAACTATTAACAAATTGTTTTGTAATTTCCAGGTGGTGCACCCCGCTAACAATGAAGTGGTGGGGCGAAGCGCTGGGGCGGAGCGCCGGGGCTCACTTCTCCCGCGTGGGGCGGCTGAGGCGGGCGCTCGTGCTGCTCGGGGCTGTGGCGTGCACCGCCGCGGCGCTCCTGTACTGGCGCCAGCAGACGGACGACCGGGCCAACAGACCACTGCATTCTATGTTAGGGTTTGTAGAACTTTTTGTCTCTGAACAAAAGGAGAAGCACGCTTTTGGGTCTTAAAAACTTGATTCAATGTCCTAACTAGGAACAAGCTACTATAAAAACTCCGTTGGTTCCATTATGAAGGAAATCTAGGATCTTCTAGCAAAGTGCATCTAGGATTTGTAATAAGAGAATTTATATTCTATTACTATGGCTTACTTATATCATACCATTATTATGGTTGTAGTCACAAATCCTTTATCCTAGTTAAATAATCTTTTTATATTTGTTTTTCAGAGGCATTGAACCGCAATGGTCCTGGGTGTGTCGGAACGACCGCTGCGAGAGGCTCCAAGTGTCAGAAACTAACGTGCTCCAGTCTTTAGCGACGTGCAACATGCTGTGTTCCTCCACTCAGCTCTGGCCGCAACCTACGGGACCAGTTAGCTTGGCCACGGCGGCAGTACCGGTTCGCGCCAAAGGATTCAACCTCCAAATTCTAGCATCGCCATCCCGTGAAGTCACCAACCATTTGAGTGACGCGTTCGCGCTAATGCGTGATGATCTTAAGTCTCTAGAACGCAGCGCAAACGGTGACATCAGAAGAGCAGACATAGGGTCACCGAGAGATGTCGTCATCCGTGTGGCAGTCAATGGCAGCTCTGATCCTCGACTGCGGCTCAACACGGATGAAAGTTACAAGTTGACGATGAAGCCGGTTGGCAATGCGCTCGCGGTGGACATAACAGCTCGATCATTCTGTGGCGCACGGCACGGCTTCGAAACTCTGTCACAACTGATCTGGTTAGACCCTTATGCTGGGTCACTTCTAATCATTGAAGCTGCATCGATAGATGATTCGCCAAAATTCAATTTTCGGGGTTTGCTTTTGGATACCGCTCGAAATTATTTTCCTGTGACTGATATTATACGCACTATCGATGCCATGGCCGCCTGCAAGCTGAACACTTTTCATTGGCACATCAGCGATTCGCAGTCGTTTCCTCTGAGACTAAACAGCGCGCCGCAACTAGCGCAGCACGGCGCTTACGGCCCGGAGTCCATATACACGACAGACGATGTTAAGGCCATCGTCAGAAGAGCCAGATTACGTGGCGTGAGGATTCTAATTGAAATAGATGCGCCTGCCCATGTTGGACGGGCTTGGGCCTGGGGTCCCACTGCTGGGATGGGCCACTTGGCACATTGCGTTGAATTGGAGCCCTGGAGTGCTTACTGCGGCGAACCTCCTTGTGGGCAGCTAAATCCGCGCAATCCTCACGTATACGACATCTTGGAGAAAATTTATAAGGAGATAATTGAACTTACGGGCGTCGATGATATCTTTCACCTCGGTGGGGATGAAGTATCCGAGCGCTGCTGGGCGCAGCACTTCAACGATACAGATCCAATGGAATTATGGTTGGAATTCACGCGACGGGCTATGCTCGCTTTGGAGAAAGCGAACGGCGGTAAAGCCCCAGAGTTGACGTTGCTCTGGTCTTCGAGACTGACGCGCACTCCCTACCTGGAGCGCTTGGACAAGAAACGTTACGGTGTTCAGGTCTGGGGCGCCTCGCGGTGGCCGGAATCTCGGGCGGTCCTGGATTCCGGTTTCCGGACGATCATATCGCACGTGGACGCATGGTACTTAGACTGCGGGTTTGGGTCTTGGCGCGACAGCTCTGACGGCCACTGCGGGCCGTACCGATCTTGGCAGCAGATATACGAGCATCGACCTTGGATTGAGGAGATGCCTTCAGTGTCGACGGGAGCCGAGCCCTGGAAGGTGGAAGGGGGTGCGGTGTGTCAATGGACGGAGCAGCTCAGTCCGGGGGGGCTTGACGATCGCCTGTGGCCGCGGACGGCTGCGTTGGCCGAACGTCTATGGTCAGACCGTGCAGAAGGAGCCGCGGCGGATATGTACCTAAGACTCGATACCCAGAGGTCCAGACTCCTGGCCAAAGGCGTCCACGCGGCGCCTCTCTGGCCCAGATGGTGTACCCACAACCCTCACGCCTGCCTTTAAATCATAGATCAAATAAATTGCCCAAGAGAGCTAGCTAGATGTTCATTTGAAGCTGCTGAATCTTAAGGCCATCTTCGAATGGTATTATTTTAATGTCACTCTGATCTCTTAGGACATCAAGAATCGAACGAAGCACACACTGTTCTGATAGACTGATCCAGTTGTCGGATTCATAATGATAATTATATGCTATGCTTTTTAAATTTTGTGTAGCAGTTCGAAATAATGAAATCAAAAAATAATTACTTGAAAATCACAATCAAAAACTGTTTTAGCAGACTTATTAGAAATAGTTTTCAAAGTGACATTATGTATGATACATTATGTACGATGACCGAAGCCCTCTTCTGACATAGATAGACCGCCGTTTTATTTAGGAGAAAAATTAAATTGACATTATTTATAAGTGCAGTATGTGTTATGTGTCGTCTCGAAGCTAAGAGATTTTACAACGGATAATAGGTTTAATTTAACCACAAAACACCCCCTCCTTGTGAACGCAATACTCATCTCCCCGAGCTACAAGCAAAGCAACTGAATATTTTCCTAAAAACAACCATATGGTCTAATTTTATAGCAAATAATATTTTTAATAATTTATTTTACCTATATACATTTTTTTTCTATTTTAAAAATATTTTGAGGTAAAACACAACACCAAAAGATTAATCCTTCTACAGATAATCAGCTGTTGAAAGTATAAGTTTAATAATTATACTCTAATTGCATACAACCGGTCAAGAGCGAGTCCCTATGCCACGCTATGGATATGGGGTAGACACGAAAAAAGAAAAAAACATTTATGTGTAGGAGAGGTACGCAAAAAAAAATCGTGATTTTATTAACCTATGTAAGTTTCATCTTTCTAGCACTAACCGTTTGGACGGTAAGCCGAAGACGGACGGACGGACATGACGAAACCAGAAGGGTTCCAAGACGTGAACTACAGCACCCTAAAAATAATAAACCCCCCGCCCCTTATCGAGTCTTTGCCGATAAAATAAAACATATTATCTGGTAATAAATCTTCTTGGCCCCGACATGACACACACCGTAGTTAGAATGCTGTGTATATAAGTAGTTAGAGTTTGTACAGCGTTGTGAGATCACAAGTAGCCTATATGAGTAACTTAATTAGGTAGGTGTATGATAATTAGAATAATTTTGTAACGACATACATGCGAGTAAATATTTTGCAGAATTATCACTATCTTCTATCTCTCTCTATTGTTGTCTGTGTCTTGCTCTGATAAACATAGAAATAAAAGGATGGCGAACATTTAAATTTAAGTAGCACAAATCGTCATACTCACAGAGTATGACGATTTGTGTCTGAGAGTGAATTTGCGTTAAGATTGCAGTGAGACGTCAGTGCAATTGTCAAATTTGGCCAATGACGTACGCGCCGATTGCATTACTTAATTAAGCAGGCTAGTTGACTGATTTTTTTATCGCATAAACTATTTTTCTATATGAGTAAGTTCTCAGAGGAAACAGTTTATTTAAAATCTATATATTGGTGTAAACACGACGACGATTTGTCAGTATTGCCATATGTACTGGTGACTCGCTGCATTCTAAATGTAGTAATGCTGTAGCAATACTAAAAATTAAGTATCAAGCTAAATTGAAACATATGTAACATGCCAGCGTCAGAGAAAGATATATTTCGTCGAACAAAGGTTCTTATTACTCAATCACTCTATTTTGTGTTGATATTTACTCGCCTGTAATATATAAATTATATTTAACATTAGATAGGTGCAGAAAACAGTTTTATACTGCCGTTGGTTACAAAGAGATTTCCTACTACAGTTAAGGCACAAGTATATCATTGGTGTTACTGTATGGTTTGGTTTGTTGTAGATAGGGTTTGTAATATTTGTGATTACTTGCGAGGTTTTATTATTAATTATGAATAATCGGTGGCGGTGTCAGGCGAAAATAATCTAAATCATGAAAAATATTTTGGTATAGGTATATATGTCCCTATTAATGCTTATTTAAAAATATTTGTTCTTTTTTACATTATTAATGAAATTCGTAATATTCAATCAATTTTTTTAGAAGTAAGGATATTACAATTTGCGTTTATCATTCAAGTTTTTAATATCTAGATCATAGAATTTTATATTGCTTGCCGCCACCAAAACTATGATATTGTACAACACGTAGATATATGAACACTTTTATTAATGCACAAAATGTACTCGAGCACTTATTACTTATTGCGCACTTTAAATCATTGGAAACTATGAATTGAATTTGTAAGTACACATATTAGAGATATCGTTTATTTATTGACAGTTTTTTATACCTTTATTAAGTTTTATTTCTTTATTTTTGTGAGCCAATGCAGTTTAATCGTTTATTTCAAAAATACAATACATTATTTTATAACTATTCAATTTAAACCTTTATCGGATGATTACATTATACATACAGGTCGCGCAACGAATTAAGATCTTTCGACAAAAGTAGTGGGGGTATGCGCAGAAGTCAGTTTTTTGGGTGTGTTTGGCGGTAGCGGGCTCGGGCGGGGAGGTGTGGATGCGCTGAACGCATGCCGAACGTGGCTGCCGACACGCTATTGGTACGTTAGTAATATATGTTCTTTGCTATTGGTCACATGCGCGAACGATCCCCTCCACTTTCACTGAGCGCTCATAAACCGTTGCGCGACCTATACCTACATCAAATCATCTCCAAATGTATTGTTTTTATGTTTTAACATCAGTTTCAAATACGCTCATCCGTAACTAATAATAAACATGACGTTTAATCCGCATTTCGACAAGTCGAGACCACAAACCAAAATATTGGAATGTACCTTAAAGAAACATCCACATTTCATTTTCTGTATGTCTTCAATAAAGTTGCCATAACTTAAAATATGTAAAATATCACATGCCGATTTTTTTAAACTTTAGATATCACTACTCACGGTTCCATAATATTATGATCAACATTTATTTATTACCTACTTTTAAATGTAAATATGTAGTCACAAATTTTATTAATCAGATGTTTACAAGTTGAGATTATTTGTTTATAGGACATTTTATACATAGTTTTTTTAAACCCTAGTTTAGTGAAGCTTAAACACCATGTAAATTTAATTTTTGTTTATGGCTTTTTGTATTTTTTAATTATTTTGTATGAGTTTTTTCACATCAATTGTAACAGGTAAGCACAATTTTGTACATTTGTAAGTAATATATGGTGCTATGGTGGTTTTGTGGTGTAATTCAATGAATAAAAATATTAAAATAATACTTATGTTTTTAAATGAAAGACCTCTTGTAATAAATTATGTTTATTGTATCGGTGGTTTCGGGCAAGTGGTGGGGGTAAAGCTATTTCTTTCTGAATATGTTGCTCAATCTTCGGCCGCGGGGAGTGCCCTGAAACCGAAAAAAAAAAACCTTAAAACTTGTGTATTAAGTTTAATAGCCTCCGTGGTCTAGTGGTTAGAGCGTTGGTTCTCGACTCGGAGGTCGTGGGTTCGATTCCCGCATTGGAACAACCAAAAATGTTGTTTCCAAGTTTGGTTAGGACAATGCAAGCTGATCACCAGATTGTCTGACAAGAAAGATGATCCATGCGTCGGATGAGCATGTAAAAAGTCGGACCTGCGCCTGATCTCTCGACGGTCGTGTCGGTATCTTATTTATTTTTCTATACTTATATTATAAAGAGGAAAAGTTTGTTTGTTTGTTTGCATTGAATATGCACCGAAACTACTGGACCGATTTTGATGAAAATTGGCACAGATGTAGAGTAGACCACGGGGAAGGACATAAGCTACTTTTCATTGCGGAAAAATGTGCAATTTCTGCGAAATTAACTTTTGCGCACGCGAAGTCGCGGGCAACGTCTAGTAGTAAATAAAAGAAAAAAAATAGAGTGTACCTCTAGCGTGTCCTGTTTCCCTCGGAACAGGCCGAACAGGCGCGAGGGTGTGGCCGTGCGGCGCGCGCCCGGCTCCGCCTCCACGCGCAGCGACTCGCGCAGCTCCGAGTCCTGAAACACACACACACACACGTGACGTCATAACATGTAATAATAATATCTATGGACGCTTCACACCAAGTCAATCTGATCCCGTGGTAAGTTCTCGAAGAACTTGTGTTGCGGGTCCCAGACAACGGAAATATATTTAATACTTTTATACTATACACATATTTAAGATTTTTATTATATTATACACATATTTAATACACATCCATGACCCAGGAACACAGAAAAACTTTTTGTTCCTTCGGCGGGATTTGAACCCGCGACCCCCGGCTTGAGCACCAACATGCTCAACCAACTGAGCCACAGAGGTCGTCTAAGTATCCGAAGAACTTGTATTACAGGTACCAGACAACGGGAAGTATATTTAATACTTTTATACTATACATATATATAAGATTTTTATTATATTATACACATTAAATACACATCCATGACTCAGGAACACAGAAAAACTTTTTGTTCCTTCGGCAGGATTCGAACCTGCGACCTCCAGCTTGAGCACCAAAGCGCTGAACCACTGAGCCACAGAGGTCGTCAATGTGACACTATAAGAAGATGACCGTGTGTAGGTCGTAGCATAAAATGGAATAGGAATGTTGCCAAGTGTGGAATATCACATTTGAACAAATTAAATTTTAAAATTGGCCAGCAGACTGTTTTTTTTATTGCATGAATGAATAGTACTCATAAATATGAGTAACTTCTCAGAAGAAACCGTATATCAAAAGTCAATATTTTCAAAGGTACAGCGATTTGTATAAAAAATTACGCGAGCCTCCTAAAAACGCTCCATACTAAAGTCGACCTACAAATGACGTCACTTGTAGGTGTATACGTCACGTATATGAAGTATATGGCCGCCGGAATATATTTGTAAATATCTCCCATATTTGTGCGTTTAAGTTCATACTTACCATAATGAATGTTTTTGTATATGATGTGAGTAAACTAATGATGTAGGTTTTGTTTACCAATAACGCAAAAAAAAAAATTGTACTTTTTAAATGTATTTAATTAGTAAACTACATAAAATAATATATTTTTTTACATTTACCAGCTAGTAATGCAATATTTCTGAATATATTAATGAAACTAAATATTTCAGATGTTGTCCGATCCCCTATTGTTGAATAGAGATATAGATACATGAATCTAAAAAACAGGTATTAGTTTTGATATATTATGTGTTTGGTTTTTATATTTTTATAACTAATAATAATATGTTAATCATATCTTTACCTAATTACTTAAAATATATACAAATTATAAAAAAACAAGTATGAAAAACAGGTATTTAGGTTGACGCTATTTAAATTTATGAGCAAATAAAAAATATTTTCCATCTCTTTCTCAAAAAACGATTTGTTACGTCACCAGCTGCTACCGCCATACATTTTGTAATGCAAATGTATGGCGGAACCAACTCGTGACGCTACAGGCGAGCTTTCTTATTGTAATTTTAAATAGTTTATATCTTTGTTATTGTATAAAATATACGAAAATGTGTTCTAGATTGCTAATTAATATGTCTAACATCGAATAGACCGAAAAAAAAAATTAAGCAACATGCCTATTGATCTTGAACCCATTGCTTTTTGTTACACTAAGAGCCTGTTACACAATCGCCTACATAAGTGAATTAATAAGCTTACGTTAATTTTGCAAAATATACTTTAGAGGAGCAAGTTGCATAACCATTTACTTCCAACAGCCATTAGAGTTAGTCTTGAGCATGATAGCGGCATAATCTCACAGACTCACCCATTCAGACGTTCATGGGTGTTACATAACCTCAACACTGAGATTATTGGTTTCGCCAGCAACGTAGCGAATGGGCGGTCTCCAAAAATTGGCCAAAGAAGCGTACGGCAAATCTAGGTAAGGATAATTTCTTTGCAAGAACCAGTTTGTTTTAGAATCTAGAGTAATGCTATCGATGACGCTTATTTTTTACTCTGATCTATTGTATATACTATATATGGTCCCGGACAGTATAATATGTAGTATAATGAATAGTTTTTTTTTATTTATTTGCTCTAAATCAGGAGTTCCCAACAAAAAGTGGGGCGCACCTCCCTAGGCGAGCGTAGAGATGTCAAGGGGGCAAAATAGAAATTAAAAAAACGCATTTTTTATTACACAAGATACAACATTTATTTATTTCCATACAAAAAAAATGTATAGAAATAAATAAATATCTTTAAAATGAGAGTTTTTTTGGAATTGAAATATCACAGGGGACAATCAAGTCTTATTTATAACCCGAGGGGTCTCTGTGAAAAAAAGATTGAGAATCCTTGCTCTAAATAGATAATTATTGTCAGTGTACGTAGTGCAATGGACGACTGCACTTTGTTTCCAAATACCAAAAGTCTACTTGAGTCATATTTAATTTCATACATTGACGGAGTATTTCCTTTAGTACTTGGCTTAGGAAAACGTATTCTAGCGATATCAAAAACATAAATATGTATTTTTGTTTTTTAATTTCTACTGATGAAAACACTTCGAAGCAACTTCCGGAAAAGATGTGACGACACAAACACACTAAACACATATTATGAGTAGTGAAACGGAACGTGTTTCTGTAAAGTGATAGTTCATGACATCTTATAAAGTCATTATTTATGTATTTTGTTTCCTCTAATGTCATGCTATATTAAATTAGCTCAAAATGGTTTTCTTGTATTCTTTTCCATGTTTGTTTTAAAATTCTTAACTTTATTTTACATTTATATCAAAACGTCAAATGGAACGTCACACCGCCATTTTATTACTACGGACTGACGTCACAGCACAGATAATATTATATCAACCAACATGGCAAATAGTGTTTTCGGCGGTTTTTAAAAAATGTATTTTTAAAATATTTTTTTTAGGAGTTTTCGGCTTCAAAAAAATGTTTTTCGTGTAATGAAACAATTCTGAAGCGTTAAATAAAAACAAGGTCAAGTAGTCTATTGTATCACAACAAACTAATCTCAGGTTTTAAAACCTAACCACTCGTTTAATTAGTAACAACGGTTAATGAATACGTACCGTAGCGGACAGCCGTCCCGCCTGCTTGCTGGGTGTAGGCGGGCCGGGCTTCTTGTACGCCGTGATGCCGACCTCCTTCCTCTGCGCCTTGCCGCCCAGAGACATCGAGCCGTTACACTGACAAATTGTTTCATTTTATTTTTGCGGCGAGTGGATTGCTTTATATTAGCAACAATTGGCAATTGATCTATACTAATATAATGGAGGAAAGGTTTGTTTGTTTGCATTGAATAGGATATAAACTACTGGGCCGATTTTGATGAAATTTGACACAGATATAAAGTAGACCACGGGGAAGGACATAGGCTACTTTTTATTGCGGCAAAATGTACGGTTTCCTAAAAAAGTCTATTTACCTTAATATCGTCCTCCTGCACCCCCGGCACGAACTGCGTCTCGGCCGGGTACGAGCTCTTGAGGTGCGGGCGGCACAGCGTGTTGCGGCGCTGCAGCTCCGAAAGCCGCGCGCCCGCCCCGCCCCCACCCCCGCCCCCCGGAACCGACGGCCGGCCGCGACGTGGAGTCTCGGCGAGCTCGCGCAGGCAGCGGTTGTCGAACACTTCACCCTCCTCGTCGGACATGTCGGCACAGGTTTTACGACCTGGAATGACCATGATAATGATATGGGACTACGTTTTTTTTAAACGGGCAATAGGTAACATTCTCACGCAACTCTGTGTATCCAAGATCGACAGCGGTAACCAACCACAAAAACCCTTTGATGTGATCTCAGGGGCTTGGGACGTTTGAGGAGTAAAGTGCAAGTTAAATAATAGTATTCTATTTCGATTGCCATAAAACGACTGCTAAATATATTACGGTGGAATGATAGGTACACCATGATAATGAAATGAGACTTCGTTTGAGGAGTAAAGTGCGAGACGAATAAAAAGAATAGATTGTCATAAAAAGACTGCTAAATAATATACTCCACTTCATCAACATGCAATAAAATTTATTACTTTTAAAAGTGCTTCTAAAAATTTTCACTGATAATTTTCTTTCATTATTCAATAAAACATTATTTTTTTAAATTTCAAACTGTCATAACTTTGGAATGAATCAACCGATTTTCACGCGATTGGCGGCAATCGATGCAGTTTTTCATGTCCTTTGAAAGAATCAACAACAAAAAAATTTTAGATGAAAAATTTCGGAGTAATTCCGAAAAAGCACTTTTTTCGGATTTCTTTCTTGCACAATATCTCTCGAACAAATCAATTTTGACTGGATGTTCTTTGTTACCTAGATGTTTAAGAAATGTATTACTTATTATGACTTTTATGTATAATGTTGAACTAGCATTCATTTCCCGGGGCTTAGCCCGCGTGAAATTAGGTTTTAGACTTTCATCCCCTATTTTACCCCCTTTGCGGTTGAATTTTGAAAAATTCTTCCTTGGTTCCAAACTAAATGATATGAGAAATTCGTGTACAAAATTTCAAATTTCTGGCCTTGATGGTTTGGCCTGTGTGTTGATACATCAGTCAATCAGCTTTGCCTTTTATATATATAAGGTACTTGTCTGTCTTTTTAGGATAAGTTCCTGTAAAGTAAGGGACGCGCGTCGGACTTACGTGCGTGCGATTACGTCCAGTTAATCAAACAGCAATGTGAGACTTGTAACTGTACTTAACTCACAGATTTAGCATGTCCCTCGGGCACCCCTGAGATCATATCAAAGGGTTTTTGTGGTTGGTTACCGTGCACTGGTGGGTATGTGTGGTGGGCCAATTGTACTTAAAATATTAAGAAAGTTAGTTGACCTTTTTTCTCGTTCTTGCTGTGGACTGGCAGCGAGCGGAGAGAGTGCGTGTCGGACGGCCGGCCGGGCTCCTCGTGCGGTGCCGCCAAACCCGTCTGATAAGTAAACATTTATTTAAAAAAACATTTAGGGCATCGCCTAATAAGTGCCGAATAGCTTATTCGGAAGTTTCGCCGCAGTTTACTTTATCGACAGATATTTGCAGCGACTTTCTAATCACAATGAAACAAAAGCTAAATTGAATACTAACATTAAAACCGAAAACTGTATACATTAAAGAAATAATTTTATTTGAAATTTTCTCTTACATTCCTATGTAGTATCCGTGCCTTACTAATCTATACTAATATTATAAATGCGAAAGTGTGTTTGTCAGTCTGTCTGTTACCTCTTCACGCTTTAACCGCTGAACCGTTTTTTATGAAATTTGGTATAGACATACTTTGGGTCCCGGGAAAGGACATAGGATATTTTTATCCCGAAAAAGTAGTGTACCCGCGGGATAATGTATTTACGCGGGCGGAGCCGCGCTCAAAATCTAGTTAAAAATATATTTGCGATACATAAGAAATCTATTAAAATGTTTAATGTTTATAAAGAGACAATCTTACGGAATGCACATGCTGAAGGGACATAAGCGAGCCTGACTTCTGTTGTTTCCTCAACCACTGTGCTTCGTCTTTCTGTATTATAAACTTCTCTCCGACGTTCCAAAGCTCTGTGGTCAAACCTCGTATGTGCTGCTGGTAAGCCTTGCTCGACTCCTGTAGTTCTTCGTTGGCTTTCTGCAATTTCCTCTCGTATTCTTCTATTTCCTTCTTCTGTTGTTCTCGGAACTGACTTATTTGGTCTACGTATAATTCTTTCTGCAATTTTTAATGGCTAATTTAAGAAGTTATTTTGATGATTGTAATATCAAGAAAGCATGCACGCATTACAAGAAAAATAACCGAAATTAAATTAAAAATTTCAGACCTCAGGAATTCCAACTTAATAAATCAAAAACATAATAAAACACCCAAATAAACCATTCGAAAGCAACAAGCCATGCATAGAACATGCGATTACAGTACAAAAATCATTACCTTTTCCTTGATGTAAAGCGCAACTACCAAACTAATGTTTTAATGAATACTCTACAAATAAGAATAAATAAAACAAAGCATCCATTAAAACAATACTTTATTTGATAAAATCAATAAATAGTTGACTTTACAAGTCGTAACAATATAACAGCAATAAGCCACACCATCAATAGTCCAACGTCAAGAAGTACCACCACACGACTTGGTACAGCAATATCAATAACAGGATAGGGAGTATACTGACCATTTTCGCCTTCATTCTGCTGAGTTTATCCTCATACTCCGCTCGGACCTCCATAAGTGTAAGAGCCTGGGTGTCTTTGACACCTTCTCCGGACTGAGCTTGCATTACTTCCTTTAGTAATTTCTGGAAGGACGACTCCAACTCTCCAAACTGAATTTCCAAGCTTGTGTTTTGGAAATTGGTTGGGACTAGTGATGCTCGGTCCAACTCACTCATGAATGCTTGCTTTATCTTTTCCGGTGATATAGACCTGACTATGCTTCGGTCAACCCACCTTTCCAAATTCAAGGCACACTCTGACAAATCTTGCATTATGGCAGCATAGCCTCTCTCTAGCTTACACATTGTTGCATCATTCACTCGTCCGTCTAAATTCAGAATTTCCCTTCTCACTGTCCGTTGAAGGGCTATTACCCTATTCAGCTTTTGGGAGTACAGTTCCTTCACGGAATTGAATGTTTTGACACTAACTGATAGTTCCGTCAAGAATTTCCTCATAGCAATTATTTCAGAGTCGTTAATCTTATTTATTTCGAGCAGCCTATCTCTTTCTTTTTGCAAAGCTATCTGTTTCTCTGAACACCGTTTGAGATGCCTGTCAGTGGTTTCAAGGAAATTTTCTAAGTCCTCCATCGTAATGTTTCCAGCGTTGAAGCTGCGTCTTAGTTCGTTATCGCCGTTATTGTTGGCAGAGTTACCGAAATTAGTCAGTTCTTTGAGTACAGTATTATTCTTAATTTCGGCAATACGTTTCAGTATCATCGCCTGATATTTGGCAGACACTTTAATTATTTGCGTAGCTCGAGTTTCTGTCGCACTCATCTTTGTAACTTTGTTCTTTAGTTCGGCTATTTCTTCGTTCTTCTGATGAACAACTTTCTTCAGTTGGTTGGAGAGTTGATGACAATTTTCTCTGCTCAAATCCCGATCTTTGGTCACATCTAGCAGGTTATTCTCAGATTCGGCAATCAATGTTTTCAAATATGTGATATCACAATGTAAAGTTGTTATTGTCCTGTTTTTGTCTTGTATAATCTTTTCCAAATCAGTAATAGTCTTCGAGCTATCAACAGATGAAGTTGTGTTGTCGAATGCGGAATCATGAACTTGATTCTGGAGCTCACGAATTTTGATTCCTACATCTTCGCGGTAGTTAGGTATATTCTCTTTGTCATTCATAGCCACTGAAACAAAATTTTATTTATTATTATACTTGTCACTTATTTTATAAATGTAACAATATACATTTTAATATTTAGAATATAATAATTTATTGTTATTGAAATACTTACTATTTTCCTTATTAGTAACCGCTTTCAATAGCAATTCATTTTCTTTCTTTAAATTGTACACTGTATTTATATTTACTGCATTTATGTTTTCCCTTAATTCTCCATTTTCCATATTGAACTTCTCTGCTTCTTGCTTGTAATGTAAATAATTATTTTTCATTTCTTTCAATTCTGTTTCTAGCTTTTCTATAATTATATTCTTATCTAATTCAACTTTAGCGTATGCGTTTTTAACAGATTCCATTTGACTTACAAGTACTTCTATCTTAGTCTGGCGATGTTTCAATTCTTCCTCGGCTTTCATTTGATATTCCTCTAAAATTTTACATTTGCTTGCTAGATTTATCTGCTGTGTTCTATTTTGATCACTCACCTGCTGATTTCGGTCATCTTCATTCTTAATATGTTCTTTTATTGCAATTATTTCTAAAAAAAAAAAAAGGTTTTAAAAATATTTAGAACAATGGTTAGTGGTGTTAACGCTAATCAATAACAATGTAAAGCATACCTGATTCTTTTTCTTTTAGAATGTTTTGTAATGAGAGATTCTCGGTTTGAAGTTGTTGCAACTTTTGTATTTCATCAAGCTGAGACAAACGCAGATTCTTTTCAGTTTCCAGCAAAGCATCTTTTTCATTTAATTGATGAACAATTTCATCCCCTTTCTTTGATAACGTTTCTTGTAAGCATTCAAATTGTTTGATAGCCTCTGCTTGTCTATCCAACTCTTCTTTTAAATGTATTATTTCGTTTTCCTTTTCTTTTAATAAATTTGTACTAGCATAAATTTTATTTTCATTTTCTGCTCTAAATTCTTGCATTTTGTTTTCCAACAAAGTTTTATCTGAAAAGAAATTTGAATAATTTAATGTTTACTTTATGATAAAATATGTGAGCTGTTACTTCTGTAAATGTTGTTAAAATTCAATTTACCATTTCTAACACTTTCCAATACTTCGTTCAACCTTATTTTTTCGTTTATTGTTGAATCGAGTTCTTCGGTTTTCTTTGACAAAAGTTCTTTCAACGTCAAAATCTCTTCTTCTAATGTTTTCTTTACATCTTTTATTTCAGATAAGTCTTTTAAAGCTATATTAAGAATGTCTACTTTTTCTTCCAGTATTATTTTTGCATTCATTCGCTCTGTTGCAATTTCATCTTCCAATTTTTTTAGATTTACTTTCAACAAATCATTTTGTTTACTAAATTCGGCGATTTTATTGTTTAAGCTCAATTTCTGATCATCCATTACTGCTTCCGTTACGGACACCATGTTTTTGAGAACTGCTCTTTCTGATTCAAACTCGTTAATAAGTTTTTGGTGTTTTTGTTTTTGGCACTGTACTTCTTCTTCCAACATATTTATAGCTGTAAAATAGTTAACAAAAATTGTATATACGAAATATTTCATAAAGTAATATTATGTAGGTAACAATTAAATAAAAAATATCCATACATTTATTACTCTTATTTAAAGCTTCTTCCAGCTGCGATTTTTCCTTACTTATTGTTTCCATTTCAATAGTCTTCTCTTTCAAATAACTAGTCAGTTTAGACACCATTAAATTTAAATTATCAATTTGAGACTCATACGTAGATTTTAGTTTGTCCGTTATATTTTCATTGTCAATGAGTTTATCTTTTAGAGAGTGTACTTTAGTATCAAGTTGTATTTTAACATCATTGAGTTCGTTGTTTAGAGTTGTATTTTGCGATACCAGGCTTTCTACTTCCTTAGTTTTTGATTCTATTATTTTTCTGAATTCTTCGGTTTGTTTACAAAATTCTGTAAATTTTATAATCTATAGTTTTTTATTACTATAAATAGATTACACATACTAAAAAGTACAATACTAAAAAGTAAAAAATATTAAATTGAAAATCTTACCGAGTTTTGAATCTTTATGTTGTCTTTGTATATTATTTAGTTCTTCTTGTAGCTGGTTAACGTTTGCCTCTTTCTCTTTTATTAAATGAGTAAATTTTTCCACTGCCGTATTTTCCTCTTCTAAAGCTTTCTCCAAAGATTTACGCATAGAAAGTTCTTTAATCAGAGTATCAATTGCTTCAACAATACCTTCAAAACTTTGACTCAAATCGCCTTTATTTTGTATCGCTTCTAATTTTTTGATTATATCACCATCGATTCCTTCATTGAGTAAATTACCAATGACATTTTGCACCCCACTGCTCACACTGTCTTTTATGGACGACTCTTTGTTTTCAATATCTGTAAATTAGGACACACATTTAAAAAATTTAATTGTGTTATTTACACAATTATATTATACTAGCCGATGCTCGCGGCTCCGCCCGCGTAAAAAACACTGTATTTGGGATAAAAAGTATACTATGTTTTAATCCAGAGCCTAAACTACTACCATACCAAATTTCATAAAAATCCGTTCAGTTTTTGCGTGAAAGAGTAACAAACATCCATCCATCCATACATACCTACATCCTCACAAACTTACACATTTATAATATTACTAGATGTTACTCGCAACTTCGTACGCGCAAAATTGAATTTCACAGAAACCGTACAATTTTCCGCGATAAAAAGGAGCCTATGTCCTTCCCCGTGATCTACTCTACATCTGTACCAAATTTCATTAAAATCGGTGCAGTAGTTTCGGAGCCTATTCAATGCAAACAAACAAACAAACTTTACCTCTTTATTATATTAGTATAGATATTGTAGTACGGAAGGAGATTTTATTAAATTCTTACCGGAACATTTCTTATGTATATCTTCAATGATGTTATTTTTCTCAATACTCACTCTCTCAACTTCTGCCGCTTTCTCAGAAACGTTTTTGCGTAATTGTTCAATATTTTGATACAGAGTATCTTTTTCTGTTTTCAAAGAATTAATTTCATCAACCTTAGCTTCGTATTCTGCTTCTAGGTTATTTATCCTTAGTTCAGCATTAAGTTTTTCATTTTCAATTATATTTTGTAATCCCATGACCTCTTCTTGCAAAATTTCATTGGCTTTGATATATTTAGATTCATTTTGAACGTGTAATACATTTTCTTCCTTGAGGGTTCCTAAAACAGCCATTTTATTGCTAAACTCATTTCTCTCTGATTCCAAAGCTTTTTTGGTATCTTCTTGTTCTTGTTTGACTAAAACTAACTCTTGCTGCAATAATTCTATAGCTGAAAAATTAAGTTCAAGTTTTAATTGAAATTAAGTTTTCAAGATTAAGATATTGATATTTTATAAAATATTTCAATGGAGAGTTTAAAATCATGCTTACTATTTTGGTTTTCGTCCAGAAACTTTTCTAAGTCACTTTTTTCTTTTCTGACAATGTCTAGTTGAGAAACTTTATCTAATACTTCATTTTTCAATAAAGTAGCGTTTTGAGCTAAAGCCATTTTCTCTTCTTTTAAGGCATTTAACTCTTTTACGGTACTCGCACAGTACGCTTCTTTTTCATTGATTTTAGCGTCAGCGCTTAGGCGCTCCTGCATAATTTGATCTTGTAAAAGTGTTATCTGTTCCTGTAATGTGCTTTTTGATTGTGTTTGTTCCATGATTTTATCGTTAAGACTTTGCCCCTGTTTTTCCATAATTGATTGCGTTTGAGATATAATATTTTCCAGTTCTTGTTTTTCTGATTCAAATTCACTGATCAATTTATTCTTATCTTTAGTTACGGATTTTATTTCTTCTTCCAACAATGACATAGCTAAAATATAACACAATATTTAAATCGTTAAAATGATTTATTTCAAAAAGCCTTTTTTTTTTAGCGTGTCCACATTACGCGATACGAGATCGCTTATCGCGCGTTATAATGGTAGAGATAGCTACATGTTGACATATCTTCGCGATATCGGATATACGACCTAATCAATGTCAAAACGCTTAAATAACGCTATAAGCGATATCGCATCTTTTAATCTGAAAACGCTCTTATACTTACCTTCATTGTTGAGTTTTAATGCTGCAGCTAGTTCGTTATTTTCTGACTTTAATGTTTCTATGTGTGATGTCTTTTGTATTATATCTTCTTGTAATCTAGTCATGCTTTCCTCAATATTTACTTTTTCTTTCTTTAAATTATTTAATTCTGTTAGTGTTATCTCAATTTCTTTAACTTTTACGTCCAATGCCATAATCGCTCGTTGTTTTTCAGTTTTTATGACGTCTTCCAAATCCTGGATTTGTTTTTGGAGTGTTACTTTAGATTGCATATTTTCGGAAAGTTTGTTTTCTAGACATATTTTGTCCTTTTCAACCATTGCAATTTTTTCTAAAAGTTCTTGTTTTTCGGACTCATAATCGATATCCCTTCTTGTTCTAGCTTCTACCTTTTCCTTCATTTCATATTTTAGTTCCATTATCTCTGTAAAATGTAAGTATAATTTAATATTAATTTAATTCAAGTATTGAAATATTTTAATGTAACATAATTTTAAATTTTATTTCAGCATAACTCATTAATTACTTACCTTGCTCATTTAGTGTTAATGTTGCAACCAGTTTATTATTTTCTGACTTTAAAGATTCTATGAAACATGTCTTTTGTATTACATCTTCCTGAAGTCTGGACAGATTTTCTTCGATATTCAGTTTTTCTTCTTTTAGACGTTTTAATTCGGCAAGTCTTTCTTCAATTACGTCAACTTTATTTTCTATTTCCATCTTTGCTTTTTGTTTTTCGATTTTAATAACTTCTTCCAAATCCTGGATTTGTTTTTGCAATGTCTTTTTACATTGTTTACTTTCTTTATCGAGCGTATCGATTTTGCTCAAAAGTTGTTGTTTTTCAGAATTGAAACCATTTGCCAATTTGTTTTTGTCTTCCACCAGTACTTTAATTTCGTCTTTTAGATTATTTATAGCTAAAAAAAATTATTTCTTTAGAAACATTATCAACAAATAATAAATGCAAGGAAACCGAAACATCTACAAACTTATATACATCATAACTTAAAATACACATCATAACTCAATATACTTCAAACATGTAAGTACATACCTTCATTGTTGTGTTTTAGTGTGGTGGCCAATTCATTGTTTTCAGATCTTAATTTTTCTATGTACAAAGATTCTTGCATAATATCTTCTTGTAATTTCACATTTCTTTTTTCAATATTCAGTTTTTCTTCTTTGACATTATTTAATTCCTTTTGCAAAGTATCTATATTACTTACTTTCTTTTCTAGCTCTATTTCCGCTTTTCTTGTTTCTTCAATTATTCTATTTTCTAAAGAAACAATTTTCCTTTCCAGTGTGTTATTAATATTTTCAAATTTTAAAAGATTTTCATTCAATGAGGTTTTATCCTTCTTAAATGTTTCAAATTCAATTAAAAATTCTTGTTTTAATGTCTCAAAGTTTTTAGTGAGTTTTATCTTATCTTCTATCAATCCCTTCATTTTGTCTTTTAGTTTATGTATTGCTGAAAAAACAATAAATTAATATTTGAATCAGAATATTTTTAAATAATTTTAATTATGTGTTTTAAATATTAATAAATTATATATTTCCCCCTTACTTTCGTCATTCTCATGTAGAGCTTTAGTCAAAGTAGCCTTCTCCTGATTCAAACTATTTATAGATCCGGTTTTTTCAAGTATATCATCATTTAACTTTATAACATTCTTCTCTAACTCCTCTTTTTCTTTCTTAATTTCATTTAATTCTATATTTGATGATTCCAGGCTCTGTTTTTCAGTTTTTATAACTTCTTCTAATTTATTTACTTGTTCCTGTAAAATGTCTTTGGCTCTAGAATATTCTTCCATTTCATTAGTGAAAGATACCTTTTGGTCCTCCATTACTGATTCAGTCACAGATACCATGTTCTTGAGTATAAGTCTTTCAGATTCAAAGTCACTAATGAGTTTCTCATTGTTTTGTTCTAGAGCAATGACATGTTCTTTCAGTTGTTTTATTTCTACAATAAAAAAATATAATAAGTAAAATAATATAAACTATTGCTGTAAAATTATTAGTATCAATCGCTGACAATGTTAATAGAAGTAAAAATAATTTTAATAATATTTGATACTTACCATCCTTCTTTTGCTCAACAATTTCCATTAATTCCTCAATTTTCTTTGTAGAGTCGTTCAATTTGATTTGTAGAGATTGGCTTGTCTGCTTTTCTTGAACAATGCATTGATTTAACTTTTCGCAAGCATCAGAACTTTCAGCAATCACTGTAGATAATTTATTGTTTAGGAAAGCTTTTTCTTCTGACAATATTTCTTTTTCAGACTCTATTTCATGTAGCTTAGTTTGTATTTCATTTTTAAATTGAATTTCTGTTTGAAGTTGGCTTTTAAGGGAATTGATTGTTTCATTCTTTTCATCAAATTCATGTTGCAGTTTTTCCTTCTCTTTCAACCATATCAGTTTCTCACTTGTTAAGCTCTTAACTTCCTCTTTCAAGCCAAGTAAAGAGGTGTTAAGATCATTTCTTTCTTTATTCATCTCTTCAATGCATTGATAATACTGTTGTACTTGTTTTCGTAGTTCAGCTAGTTCTTCTGAAATCTTTTGAGCATTCTGGTTTTGTTCTTTTATTACATTATTATAATGCATCACATCATTATTATGTTTGTTAATTAATTCTTGTCTCATATCTTTTTCATTGCGCAATCGTAGCTGTAGATTTTCAATTTCTTCTCCTTTTACAACAATTTTGTTTTGTAACTCTACAAGTTCATTGTTCCTATTTAAAACCTTTTCATTTAACTTCATAATGTGATTATCATAATCTTCCCTTATTTTTTGCTTGGATGCCTTTTCAGCTTCAACCTCTTTTTTCAGTTCCTGTACTTTAGATTCTAGTTTTGATGTTTCATTTGAAAAGCTTTGCGATAAAGAAAGTTTTTCCTCCTGTAATGTTTGTATCTCTTGCATCTTTGTATCTATTGTTTTTCTAGCATTTTCAGTTGTGTCCTTCAAGGTCTGCTCAAGTTCATTAATTTCATTATTCAATTTCGTTATGTCATAATCATATTGAGATTTCATTACATTTTTACTTTCAATTTCTTCATTAATTCTATGCTTTAAATTCATGATGTCACATTCTTTCTCAGAAAGAGTTTTAGACAAGTCATTTTTTTCTTTTTCGTGTTTATTGTTTAATTCGGTGAGTTGATCCTGAAATATTTATTTTAAAGCTTTAGCATATCCTGATACATTAAGTGATATTTTGACTATAAATGAAAACTTACCTGCAACGCAAGCATTTGATTTTTCAATGTAGTAATTTTGGTTCGTTCTTCAGCTAGTTGGACTTCAATTATACTGGCACAAACCTCACTGCACACAGCTAGAAGAAAATAAAGAAATGTAATTTCTTACCATAAATCTTTATACAATCTTGGAGGAGAACTTTTATGGTTAAACTTACATGAATTATGTTGTAATGAATGCACACTAGTATCAAGTTCATCACACTCCAACTGGCTGGAATCCATTCTGTTGAGACGATTATGCTGTCGTAATTCCGTAACTAATTCCCTCAGAGAATTACACTGACGACGTTCACTGTCTAACTCCTCAGCGAGTTGACTTGCTCGGATGTTCTCATTTTGGCTCAGAGCTAAGTATTTGTCCCTGTCACGTTTCAGTTCATCCAACTGTAAGACATCAATATAGTAAAGAAGAATTTTAACTTAAAATAAATTGAAGTTAGTGGCTTATATTAGCCACTAAGTTTTTACACCACCAGCGTACTACGCCTTAGAATATATTCGTTTTGAGTCAACGCATTTGATGTTTTCCTAGAGTATTTAGCAACACATCAAACGCGCTTAAAGCGTGTCATATCAGCCAATTACCACGAACCCTAAAATTTGGTCCTATTTGATTTAGTATTTTCAGATTGTATTTAGACAGTACGATACGAAAAACTTAAATAACCTTATTCTTGTAACTGTTTCTTTCATATTCTGCATTGCTCAATTCCTCCTGCAGATTAGCTAAGCGTTCCTCAGCTTGCTCCAGTTGCTTTGCCAATTTAACAGAGTTGTTGTGTAAAGTTTCATTGCCAGCGGTATCATTATTATCACCACAGCAGTCATTTACCTTGGCTTTTAGATTAACTATTTCCATTTTATATTGCTCCTGTACTTTAGCTAAAAAATGACAAATTGTTACAGTGTTACAGTGAAAACCACTTATAATAAAAACAAAGTAGGTATTACAACAAAGTGTTGGGGATGGACCACATGTTAAAATATGAACATTTTACCATTGGGTTTAATAGTACCTAGAATGTTGTTTTATTCAATTTTAAGTGTAATATGAATGTTGTAAGTTCGATTCATTTTTAAGATATATTGAAAAATATTGCTACAAAAGTGCATAGATTACGTAAAAAAAATTTATTATAAACCATTAAAATGAAAAAATTACATGTTTAAATACCAGACTGATATTTAAAGTTTAGTAATATTGCAAATCAGTCTGGTATATATAAATAAAGGGTTCCTATTTTATCGCATAAAATCATATGTCATAATTTTACTTGGCATAATTTCATTTGATCTTTAATTTAATTACCTTAACCGTGTTTTCATTATGTCCTTCCATTTTATGTTTATTTGTGCCTTGTGACAGAATGCCTTGAATTTATTATGACAAAAAAATATGTCTAACGAGTTTATGCCAAAAAACAATTATGCCAAAGTATTATTATGACAAGAAAAATTATAAAGAAAAGTTATGCCTCATTAAATTAGGACAAAAAAGATTAATCTAAATGATATTTATGCCTAATGATGTAGTAAGTCAAGAAACCATTATGCTAAAGTAAGGGATATAATTAATCGAGCGAACAAAAAATAAGTTGGCGGCTGCACGTGAGCATACTGTATTACTGATTTTGGCAGCGAATTAATATGTTGGCGACTAAATTACTATACTGGCGAAAACACTCGGGTGACAAAAAATTCTAAAGTCGGCAGATAAAAAGAGGGGAAATTTAATCCAAATTAGCACCGACATTTATAAGTTGGTGACTTAATTTCCGAGTTGGTGACCATTATACCATATAAGCAGCTATAAAACCAGATTTGGTTGATAAATTAATGGCTGCTAAAAATTCAATTTGCAGGCTACGGAAAATCCTATATTTGGATACTGTTGGAGTATGTTTTTCTTTGGCATGGGTGTCATTTTCTAGGTTTCTGGGGGTGCAGAATAATATGAAAATAAAATTTGTTTCATAATTCCACAATGGCCTTGTTATTAAAATTAACAAGGTTGTCCTTTTCCCGGTTTCTGGGGGTTCTTTTACAAAATTGTCTTCCAATTTCATTTTCCAAAATGGAGAATATTCAATCTTCGGAAAATGAATATGAATACAAAATTAAAAGATCTTTGGGATGCTAATTATGATTTATGATTATTATTACAGTATGTTATGTAGTTCAAAGTACCAGCTATGTAGGTATAGAAATTTTGAAAAATTCAGGATTCATGAATTTTTCTGCCATTCATGAAGAAAATATGCGATTTCTAGATTAATAAGGGGGAGCAAATTTTCATTACTTTTGCAGTAGGATGCACCGTTTCTGAGATAGAAGCGACTATAGAAAAAAATATGACAATGCTGTACTGAGATACGAGGGGTGTATCAATCTATAGAAATGTTGGAAAATTCAAGATTTTCGATTTTTTTTCTCCCATCATGAAGAAAATATGATGTTGCATTATACCTAAGGGGGACGAAATTTTCATTATTTTTTTCAATAGGATGCACCGTTTCCGAGATAGAATCAATTTTATAAAAAAATAAGTAAATGCTGTACATTGAGATACGACGGATGTATAAATCTATAGAAATGTTGAAAAATTCAGGATTTTCGAATTTTTTTTTCTACCATCGTGAAGAAAATATGATGTTGCGGGGATTCTAAGGGGGACGAAATTTTCCTTATTTTTTCAATAGGATGTACCGTTTCCGAGATAGAATCAATTTTATAAAAAAGGAGTAATGCTGTACATTGAGATACGACGGATGTATAAATGTATAGAAATGTTGGAAAATTCAAGATTTTCGAAAAAATTTTTCACCCATCATGAATAAAATATGATGTTGCGGGGTTCCTAAGGGGGACGAAATTTTCATTATTTTTTCAATAGGATGCACCGTTTCCGAGATCGAATCAATTTTATAAAAAAAGAAGTAAATGCTGTACATTGAGATACGACGGATGTTTATAGCTATAGAAATGTTGGAAAATTCAGGATTTTCGAAATTTTTTTTCTCCCATCATGAAGAAAATATGATGTTGCGGGGTTTCAAAGGGGGCGAAATTTTCATTATTTTTTCAATAGGATGCACCGTTTCCGAGATAGAATCAATTTTATAAAAAAAGAAGTAAATGATGTACATTGAGATACGACGGATGTTTATAGCTATAGAAATGTTGGAAAATTCAGGATTTTTGAAATTTTTTTTCTCCCATCATGAAGAAAATATGATGTTGCGGAGTTCCAAAGGGGGGCGAAATTTTCATTATTTTTTCAATAGGATGCACCGTTTCCGAGATAGAATCAACTTTATAAAAACATAGTAAATGCTCTACATTGAGATACATTCCTAGATGTATAAAGCTATAGAAATGTTGGAAAATTCAGGATTTTCAAATTTCTTTTTCTCCCATCATGAAGAAAATGGATGACTTTTTTGTAATCAGCACCCCCAGATACCAATATAAGGACACCCATATTATTTTTATGAAATTAAGTATGTTCGCCATATTGGAATTTCAAAACGAATGTCATTTTCGTATCCAGCACTCCCAAAAACCTGGTAAACGACACCCATATCAATTTTACGAAAAATAAATATCCGCCATTTTTAAATTTCAAAATTAATCTACACAATAATCTTCACCTCCCTAAAACCGAGAAAAATAAAAAATTGGGAATTTTGTACGCTCCTTTATGGTTTTTTTGTGTGCGCTCGTTTCGCTGCTTGTATGGTTCTTGAGTTACCTACATCAGGGAAAATATATGTGCCTATTCTTAAATTAAATGTGTACTCACAAATTGTCGCCAAGATGGTTATTTAGTCGCTAAAACATAATCTGTCTGCCAGTTTGGAAAATTCAGTGGTATTATTTAGTCACCAGATTAGTAATTTTTTTGTTCCTTACATTCTTTCGCCAACTTTGTAATTTAGTATTCAATATTGGGTATTTGCACATCCAAAATTTAATTGTTTTGTCGCAAGTTTAAATACATGCCCTAAGGTAATATTATGCGTAATAAAATTATGCCAAGTGATGTATGCCAAATGAAATTATGACAAATAAAATTATGCGAAAAGAGGGGATCCCTAAATAAAGTAATTTACTTAATAAAGTGGCTTACACAATTTCTCCATTTTCAAGTTGGTTCTGCTCAGCTCTTCTTGAAGGTAGTTACGATCAAAGCGTTCCGCATCTAGTGCAGCTTGTAAACGTCTAACTTCACTGTGCAAAGATCGTAATGCTGGAGGAGTTTCGGCCACCATATTCGTGCTTACTGTCTCTACACCAGCTATGTCTTGCCCACATGCCTCTGAAAGTTTTTCAAAATTAAAAAATCTAATAGACTAATGGCCAAATACTCAATTGGTTCTTAAATTCAGAGTCTAAAACCTCATGTTGTTCTTGTCAATTTATCAGAGGCAGAGAGTATGTGACTTGGGAATCTTTTAATTTAAAAGGGTTAAGCCTTTGAATTCCGTTCAGGTCACTAGTTACAAGACACTACAAATAATGTTTTTGCATGGTATTTGAGTATTTGTTGTAAAATTGTCAATTGTTTATTGACACAATTTACTCACAGATAAAACTAGATTTTTCTTATTAATAAATATCTTATTGGAAAACTGATTATTAAATAGCAATGATTTTTCAACACAACTTTGTTGCAGATGGAAGCCATAGTTCATAATCTTTGGAAACCTTAAAAGCAATATTGAAAGGGTGTTACAAAGTAAATGAGATTACTATAATACCTGTAATCGCTTGTAGAACATCAGAAGAGGTGATGTTGGTACACCCCATTAAACTTTTACTATATTTCATTATAGTTTCCTGGTCGGATGTTGACAATTTGCTGCACATGGCATTCTTGAGGTCAATATTTTTGGAGTTGATGCAAACAAAAAATAACAGTAAAGAGGCAGATAGATACAAATCTTCCTCTGTACTAGGTTCGCTTGTACCATTTTCAAATTTGAAATCTGGATACTTTTCAAGTATAAACTCTTGAATGTTGTGTGCTTCTAACAAAGAAGACCTCGAGTCGTCGAGGCTTAAATTTCTTCGCAATCGGGATAGGATGATCAATAACGAGTTGAGATTTACATCCAAGTCCTGAGTATCTCTTTCATTGCAGTAGCAATTTATCTAGAATTTAAAGTTCAATGACATAAGCACTTAATAGTAACTTTAATTTTTCTGTAACCTAAATTTCCCCATATTATAACATAAGTATGAAATAAAAGCTAAGCCGAGGTCTCGAAGCATGTTTTAAAACACACCTGCCGATTGTGAAATCATTGACTTTGGTACTTATGTTAAAAATATGTATTCCAAATGGTAGCGAATCAATATTAAACTATGTTTTTATGATTTTTATCAATTTTTAATGTGATTATTGTTTAATTAATATTTTTTGTAACTTACCCAGTTAGTGAGAATGCATTTCCACTTTAGTAACATTGCGAACTGCTTGCAAGGCACGTTTTATAGACGTTAACTTTTATTTCTACCAAAATATCTATATACACTATAAAACTACTTTAAAACTAAGTAATTCATTAAATTTTTACAACTAATTTTCAAACAATACGCCTTCTAACAACAGTTGTTTCTTTCCGTTTCTGTCAGTTGATGTTTGAATTTGTTTTATTTTTTTTAATTGACAACTACTAAAACTATGGCAATAACTTCAGGTACATTCAGCCTTTTCCGTTTTTTAAGTAAATCAGTATTAAAGGATACAAACACGATATTAATATGGAACACGGTCTCACAAAAACCCGGCGTGAAATAACGTTTGTGTAGTTTTGAGTTAGGTTAGGTTAGAACTTTTTTATTTATATTATTATTACCGGACGATTATTATATATTATTTTATAATTACGATAACCGGACAAATATTTAATATTAGTCGTCCGATAATCGGAATCGGATAAATTAAATAATCGGCTAATTAACTCAGAAACGATTTTTTAAAAAAAAATATTAATTTCTGGACGAATAAAAATATGCAATTTATGAGTCATGACAAAGGTCATGACCTTTGAGTATCCAACCATAGTCATGAGTCATGACTAGGGTCGGATACTCAAAGGTCATGACCGATTAACTTAAAACACTGGCAACGGTTTTATCTTGGATTTATGCTATACTTGTGCTATACCTCCTTATTAAAAAAAATAAACGTCTAATTATGATTCATCAACGTCAGCACGTCAGTGTCACGTCAGATGACGCTTGACAGATCCCAAACACAAATGTATTCCCCGCCCCATGAAGCATAGATACCAGGAGTCCGAACGGTATAGGCTTTTTAATAATAATTATGTACACAATAATAGGACCAGATCTTAGTTCTCTTTTCTGCCGCTAGGCGTGCGAGACCGACGAGTACCGAGTGTTGCCAATACTATTATACCGAGTGTTGCCAACACTATTATTTATTACAATTATTTTTAAATTACCGTTAGGCAATTACCGTGTTCTACGGTATCTATTTTTCGAGAACAGTTTCTAAGAATTTCCTAAAACTTTTAAATAATAAGATTTCAATCTTTCCAGAGCTGTCAATAGCAACTTTAAACTTCCCGCGTAATTTCAAACGAGTTCATGTCGGACCGTCGCGCGCTCTACCGGCAAAAATCTGTCCCCGTAATTGAGACCATTATTTAAACATTACGTTCGGACTCCTTGTTTTCTATACTTCGTGCCCCGCCCCATCAATTTCAAATCAATTTTATGTTATGTAAATACTTCTTTTATTGAAATTCTATGTACATATATTCGTTCTAACAATATAAAATTGTGAAGTTCTACTAACACTTATTTGTTTGTGATTGTTTTAGATTATTCAACAACATAGCATCAGATATTATTTAGGTCACTGTACACTTGTTTCCTCACAAGACCTACAATAGAGCAGAGTTTTAACATTATAAGCACTCTGACATTGGCAACTCACTGAGGCCGCCATTCATAAAAGAAGAAGATGTGGTTCGGATATAAAATTATTTTTTATTTATAATATTATAATTTATTTAGTTTTCTAATTGATAAATAATGTCTGATTCTTAGTTACTAAAAAGTAATTCTTAAATTAGTAGGCCTACTATTTAATAAGTGTTGGATAATGATAAATAATAAATTCTTGAAGAGAGTTCTTTAAAGCTCCTATAAATTAGATTACTCCTAAAATGTCTCCTACCAGAGCAGCTGGATTAGTTATATATAGATATACGAATCAAGTTATACAATTTCTACTGTTACAAACATCATATGGAGCTCACCATTGGACTCCGCCAAAGGGTGAAATACTCTTTCTTACCTTTATATGACTGTCCTATTTTACAATCCAGTGTACAACAAATTACATTATTTTTAGGACATGTGGATCCTGGAGAATCGGACTGGGTAACAGCACTTCGAGAAACTCAAGAAGAGGCTGGCCTGACTGCTGATGATTTAGAGGTTTGGTTTCTTAGAATACTATGAACCATGGCGAAGTAAGATGTTCGTTTATCCTATCCTATGGCTATATCTTATTGGCTATGTTGAAATTGATCGAAAAATATAAGTACAATAGTATTTTTTTTTTATGTTAAGTATTATGAATTAATTGCACCTTGTATTTTTCCAGATTTATAAAGACATTTCAAAGTCGCTCCACTACGAAGTCAATGGAAAACCTAAAGTGGTTGTTTACTGGTTAGCAAAACTAAAAATTCCTGAACAAAAAGTGACCTTATCAAATGAGCACCAAGATTTAAAATGGCTACCGTTGCAACAGGCTCAGGAAATATCTGGATTTGAAGATATGAAAAACTTGTTAGCTGATTTTCATAAAAGGGCATCTGAAATGATTTAGTTTTATGTATACAGTAGAATGTTGATTATCTAAACTAGTTGGGGGACATAGGTGTTCAGATACATAAGGGATTTGTTTGAATAATCAAACTGCATAAACTTTAACATACTTTGTGTGCAGGAAAATGAAAAATCTACATAAATTCGTACTATTTTTTATCTATAATGACAAACATGGATGTTTTTATTGGACAGAGCTTATTTAAAAAAAGCAAAGTTTTGCAAGCAGTTTTGTAGTAAATCAAATTAAAAAGTTAATACTAACCCAAAAAAAAACCCACAACTAGGCACTTCGTCAGGCCTCCATGAGTTCTGATAAGAGGTCGTTCTGGTGATAGTCATTAGGATAATCAACGCTTAACCATTTCAACAAAAAATGACAATATTCTATCACATAATATGAAATATTGAAGTTTTTCTACTAGCTGTTACCAGCAGCTCCGCCCGTGTAAATATAGTACCCCTCGGGAACACTACTTTTTCGGGATAAAAAATAGCCCACGTTTCAAAAAATAGCCAATCCAGGGCCTTAACTACTACCATACCAAATTTCATCGAAATCCGTTCAGTAGTTTTTGCGTGAAAGTACAAGTAACGAACATCCACACAGTATTTACATCCATCCTCACAAACTTTGATATTTGTAATAGTAAGTCTTTGGTAGTAGCATTAGTTATTATGTATTTGAATTATGCTTTGAAATTGATAATCCATATTACTGTATGACCTGTCTAAATATTTTTGTATTTCGATATATTGAATTTCTGAATTTTGGAAAAAATATATCAGTTAAAAGTTTGTGATGTGGCGGACCAATCAGCGCACAGTCCTGAATCGCGCTATCGAAGTTTCTGAGCTCGGAAAGTATATATACGACAGCTGAAATGATTACAAGTAGGCTTCGGCCTGACCGGGCATACCATCTCGCTCGGTCGGAGATCTCCCTTTGGGGCTTGCCACCATATCCCACAAGTAGTAATAATATTATTAATTCCTGCTAACCATTAAATGTTATGAAACATGCATTCTTGTTTATTTTTTTGTGTAAATAATCATTTTTTCAGACTCGCTTTAACTTTAGAGCTTTGAATATAACACTCTGTGCTAATACATTAAAGCTGAAAATCGAGCACACAAATGTCGAGTCAAATGTCAATTATTGTATTAGTGCAGACTACAGTTCTATTGTCAGTGCTCTAAATATTTCCAGGACCACCGGATTCCGGATTATATAGTTTCAAGACTGAGATGGCAAATTTTCGATCACTGATTGTATATGAATCACAAAGACTTATATGTTAATACGGTTTTGAATGTGTAATATTGGTAGAATAAGTAGAATTATTTAATATTACCCATTAGTTATTCGTTTACGTGCACAAGTGTGGACAAGTGATGCAACTACAAAATACGTGCTAAATTGGGTTTCCCGCCAAAACTCCCCAGGAAGTTTCAGTAAAGCGTCTACCATTTACTGAATCGACTGACTTGACTCATTGACTACCCCGACTTTATTTGGACTTTGACTAGACTTTGGACTTGACAATTTAGAAATACAGTGATGAAAATTTGAACAAGTATTCTATTTCCCGCCTTTTATACTTGACACTGGCAAATGGTTAAAAGCCAACGCCATTTAAAGTTAAAAAAAAAATGTCTTGACTCTAGTTAGGTAGGTACTTTATCTTAGACTCTAGTTGACTTATGTATACTTTTTTCTATGCTAGTTGACACTTGACAGTTGTAAATATTGCTCCAAGGCGTTTAGCTGAATTTATTAATTATAATTTAAAATGTAGTATTTAAAATCGCGTTTTAATCAATATTTTAATGTTATATTCATACCGTAAAAGGCTGTTGTAAAACCATGGTGTATAAATAAACACAGCTGTAGAGTTGTGCTAATGGTTAATTGTTAGGATTGTTGCGCATGATTGTTAGGTATTTTGCGTTTAAAAAACCTTAAAAATATGTTTTAATTAAAATTCATGAGTTTAGAGACATGGATGAAAAGGATACCGAAAAGTTGTTAGTGATAGACACAAGTCCAAATGCGAAAGGCAGGAACAATTATAAAACTCGCAGTCGGAAACGTAAAAGGTAAAGTTTTTGTTCTTATTGTTACGCTAACTATTTTTTTGCCGGTCTTCGTACCTATTAGTCTTAGGGCCTTTAGATTATTTAGTTTAAATATAAAATGTAACTAAAGTTATTTGAGGCAAAAGGGACATAGTTAATTTTTTTTTTGTATTATTTATTTACTTTGTTGCTCATTTCAAAAATATTTACAGGATATCAAGCACTAGCAGTACTGATTTTGTTCTAAACACACTTGAATTGGAAAAGAATTTACAGGCATCAGCATTGAAAAACAACCTGGATGACACTAGTGTGAAGAAAATAATAAAAGTAAGTTGAATTTACATGTCGCCATAAAATTGTAAAACTCATTAGATTGTAATATAACTAGTGTAATTGTAAAAGTCAAAAGACCTTTACAATTACACTAGTTAGGCGGACTTGGATGTTCTGCTTATAATTTAACCGCTCGGGCGTCGCGCGGCACATAAATACAAATAAAAACCACCAGGATGGGCGTCGTCCGGCACATTTGCCCATTTTTATTGCTATATTTTCTGTTTATTCTCATTTGTAAATATCTGGATTTTTATCTGTGATTGAAATTTATTTACTTAGTACAGGGATAAAACAAAGCTGTTATAGTGTTTTGTCTTTGCTGTTGTACTCAATAATAAAATAAATAATTGTTTGTCTCAGAGTAAAGAAATTTGACACCAATTTCACTCCACTCCACTAATCATTGATGTTTGGTTAATTTTGTGCACAAATCACGAATTTTTTTATATATATCGTTATTTGAACACGTATTTATTTAATTAAATAAAAACTTTCGTATGCGTGTGATATAAATTTTCGCCATAATTTAGCTTCAAAAACCAACATTAAAAAATTCATTTCCAGTGAAATCATGTTTGATATTTTGCATTATGTAGTTTATATTTCTTTTAATTTATTTTTTCATTGTGTAGAACAATAGGGAATATGCATGTATTTTTTTTATTCTTTTAAACGTTTCTACTGTTTATAACATTTCAAAATATATATATAACACATCTAAAATATTATTTATTATCCTGGAAAAAATGTTTTTAAATCACAATCATTTTTGGGCGACTTAAAAACGCCATTTTCGAGCGCTTGAGTTGTGGACTATGACGTCACAACGTCATCGCACTTGGATAGACAGTTGACAGATAAAATCATTGTTTGACTTTTTTTTTATTATTTATGGCGTCGGCTTATCACCATTTGCCAGTGTCAAGTATATTTTCATCAACGTATTTCTAAATCGTCAAGTCCAAAGTCTAGTCAAAGTCCAAATAAATAATCACGGTAGTCAATCAGTCAAGTCAGTCGATTCAGTAAAATGATAGACGATTTACTGAAACTTCCTAGGGAGTTTTGGCGGGAAACCCAATTTAGCACGCATTTTGTAATTGTATCACTTTTCCACACTAGTGCACCTCAACGAATAATTAATGGTTAATATTCCACCAATATTACAAATTAAAAACCGAAATAACATGAATTTAAAAAAATAATACAAAATTATAATTGAAAACAGAAATCTTCAATGCTCAGAATTTTCTTCGGCCTTCCGGATTCCGGATCATATTAAAGTACCAGCCTTATATGAAATTTCTGTTTCACTTGACACAGTGAAATTTTTTACATTGGTAATGGTTTAATACCTTCCCCCATAAATAAAAAAAAAAGTTTTGAAAGTTGACACACGTCCGTGCGGTCTATGACGTCACGTTTTGTTCAGCCAATAATATCCTTTTTTGAAATTTGCGCGGCATTTTCAAAAACAATACTTTTTGATGATTCATTTTCACTATTAATTCACGATAAATTAAAAAAACAATTGTACGGGCATGTTTCTTTAGCGATAAATATTACAAATAAAAATATTTTATCCATTTTGGTGTCACATGCATATTCCCTATTCTTCTAATTTCTAAAAATGTATAATGTGCCAAGGTTTTACTAACAATTCAATAATAAAAATCGAAAAAACAAGCGCGGGTGCCTTCTGGCGTATAATACCGCGTAACGCTCAAGGGGGGTCATGGATTTTTTTTTTTACATTGGCCTGTTTTGTTATTAAATAATATGAACAATATATCCACAGAATGTAATTAACGCAAAATCAAATTAAAAATGTTTTTTGTTGAGTTTAAAAACTAAGAATTGGGAAAAAAAAAACAATTCTTTTGTGTTCACATCATGATTGCTTTTATTCGTTAAGTTTTTTTTAATTCCAGTTACATCATCATATAAGGAATTTATTCTATTTTCTAAATATATATAACATGCAATAGTTTTAAAATCAATTGATTAATATAATCTTGAAAAACCGGAACCGGAGAAACCGCGCGAACGCCTTCAGTGCCAGACGCCGGACCCGCTGACACCACCCGCTTTTAAAATTTTAACAGTCCGACGCCCGAGAGGTTAACACATTATTTTTTGTTACATTATGAATATAGGTATTAGTGATGTAACGAATGTCTTTTTTTTATGCGAAAAAAAGCCGGGCCATTTCGGGGGGGGGGGGGGGGGTTAGGGGGGTTCAATGCAGCACCAAGATCACGCGACTGGTCCATGTGGTCCAATTGTGTGTCTATGCCTCAAAATCGGTCCATATGATGTATTGATATAATACATGATCTTGGTACTGCATTGAAAAGGGTGAGCACTGACCAAACTTACATAGGTACTCTCTACAATACCCTGTTCATAATTAAAATGTAATTTAATCATTTAACCAACTTCAAAAAAGGAGGAGGTTTCTCAATTCGACCATATATATACTTTTTGTTGTGTTTCGTTATGTTTCTTAATGGATAACGTCGTCATTTATGAACCAATGTTGATGACTCTTTTTTTGATGTAAAGGGTATAATACCAAGTTGGTCCCGTTTTCAAAAAAGTGGTGACCTGATGATGGGATCCATGAGGAATCGCAGGGACTCCTAAAAATTTATATGGACACATAATATGGTGATTTCGGCTTTTTCTGAAGTACATAGTCCAAGCATATGCTACCAATAAGTAAGATTTTGCTCCAAGGTATACCCTGGAAGTGGAACATACAAAAGTACAGAACAGAACTCCTGACTCCTTATAGATGCATGTTTTTGCAAACAAAAATTATGTCATTGTATTTTTTTTTTACAGTAATTTTTTTGCTTTTTTGTTTTCAAGAAGATTAATTTGGATCTAAACATTGTGTAGTAACATATTACTTGCTCTATTCTTTATTCTATAAGTTTTTATTGTTTACTTTTTGCTGTAGAAAGTGGTGACAAATGATCATGTGTTGGCACTAGTGAAGCTTCGTGAAGAGGAGGAGGCATCCAGCACAGACGAGGACATTCCGACATTAACTAGATCCAAAGCCAAGTAAGTGTTGACAATTTTAAGCAAATATTTAACACTAGCTGACGTGTTACGCGAAGTTAGCTTCGCCCGCGTAAGTACAGTAACGCACGGGAACCGTATATGTCCCGCGATAATAAGTAGCCTATGTCCCTTCCCCATGGTCTACTTTATATCTGTGTCAAATTTAGTGATGATCGGCTTAGTAATTTTGATGTGAAACTATAGCATAGGATAAAAACAAACACAAAAATTATGGCTATTTAAAAAAAAATGTACTCAGTATGAATATCATCATGGATTTGTTGGATAGAGCATACATACGTAAATTAAGATTATTTTGTAAAAAAAATATTTGTTAGGTTGTCTGGAAGAAACTGCTGTAAGCACCACCTTTGTACAGTTCCTTTACTTCATAAATTATTGTTGTGTGTGTTTTTATAATGTGTGCAAATCTATATGTCTATATCTATACTAATATTATAAACGCGAAAATGTGTCTCTGTCTGTTACCTCTTCACGTTTTAACCGCTGAAACGATTTTTATGAAATTTGGTATAACATACTTTGGGTCCCGGGAAAGGACATAGGATATTGTTATCCCGAAAAAGTACAGTGTTCCCGCGGGATAATGTATTTACGCGGACGGAGCCGCGGGCAAAAGCTAGTAAAGAGATAATTTTCTATTATATTTTATTATATTTCTAAGCAATAAACCTAATTTTATTTAATTGTACAATAGGACAATAAAAAAAGTCCCACGGGTGACTGCACCATGGAACTTGCAGTTGGAACCAATAGAACACATACCGGTGAAGACAAGACCCGAAGTAGAGGCTCTCATCGCCCAGGAGTTGCCAGAAGACGAAGACGACGAAGAATATGAACCTACAAATGATGATATACCTGTATGATTTTTTTTTGTGTGGTTTGTTTTCTAATTTGGGCAACAGGCAATATAAATAGAACGGAAAATTCGCTAAAAAAATACGATGCTAGACTGAAAAATAAAAGAAATAGCAAAAAATATCACTGCTGAAAAATGAGCAATATTTGAGCGGTCTAAGTTTTTAATCTATATCTTTCCGGCAAAACGAATTCAGTATGAACTTTCTATTCATGTTGTGTAATTACTAATGTGACATCACATTACATTAGTGTGCTGTGTGTGAGTTTTTGTCACTAATTAGCAGGGTTGATAACACTATAAAATTTCTCCTGCGTAACTGGCCTGGTTTCAGTGAAACCGGTCACCGAAATCGGTGTGGGGAGTTATAATATTGTTACGTGCTGGGGTTCGAAGATTTGGAGAGAAAGACCTTATTTTGAAGACTTTATTCACTAGCACTAATCATGTTCACACACTACTAAAGCACTAGGTCCAACATTAAGCACTAAGTCCAACACTAAACACTAACGGTGTCCTAAGTCGTACGCAGTGGCGTAGCTATCGTAGGGCTAGGTGGTGCAGTGCACCAGGGCCCCGGAGCTCAAGGGGCCCTCTAGCCTCAGCTTTGAAAAGAGAGGAGCATATAAGAAAAAAGGAAAAAAATCTTGTGAGCAGGCTCAAGACTCGAGACTCGATTTTTTTTCTTTTTTCTTTTAATGTTGTTAAATGAACACCAACAATTACAAGACTTCTGATTTAATATTTTCAACACATGCGCTAAGCGTCCTCGATGAGCATGTGCTGTTTGTTATCGTTATTTCAGATAATTGGTATTCGATAGTTGGGATGAGTACGCCCGTAGCACATTAGATCAGCGATAAGCTCACGTGCCTGTTGGTCGTGAGATCAATTCAACAATTCCATACTCCACCCATATTAACTTTTTCGTCAAGTTTTCATTCCCTCTTGCCTTGAATCAGTTCTCATTTATGATATTCATTGCGATGTTTTCAACTTTCTGGGGTCTGGATGCACTATAATAGTTGACGCTAGGTCGGCTAGGTGTGTCACTGACCGTTGCAATCCGTTTTCCCTACTACCAGCACCAGCCTTATTTCATCTTTCATCAAGTATCGCCACTAATGCAAATGCTACTATTTCTATTCCGCTCATTCATCCATCTGACACAATATTCTGCTAGAACTCATTTTCGATAAAAAAAATTCCGATGACAAAACATGTATGATACAGGATACAGGTTGCAGCACAACGATATTCGTATAATCTATAATAACTCTCAAACTTTTAACTTGATCGACAACGAAAAATAAAAAACGTTTTTCTAAACTCAAGTTCAAATTGAAGAATGAGCTACTATCTCAGACCAAATAAAAAGTATAGACGGACTTCTACGAACAATCATCTGTATAATAAATATTCTATATCATCATGTATGTGCGTCGTTGTTTATTTATTCCCATTTTCCTCCATTTAACACATAGAGATTCTACCCCTCATAGAGACGACGTATGGATTTAACCTACTAGGGATAAGTTAAACTCACTGTTTCCTATTCTTATTCCTATGACTAATTTTAAAGGTCAATTATAAGTTCAAGCTACGCGGAAAGATGAGGATGAGGGGCATGAGGGCCCGATTCTTCCCTTATGCACCGGGGCCCTTGTCCACCTAGCTACGCCACTGGTCGTACGCCAAGTCGTAGGTTTCATTCACGGTATCACTCTTGATCACCGGTTTTCACTTCGATATCGCCTGTTTCGCTGTTCAAATCGAACTCCCGATCACTAGTTTTCACTTATCGCCCGTTTCGCTTCAAAGGAAAGCTCAAATCGCAAAAAAAAAATCGCTCAAAGTGAACTCAACTCGTTCCCAACCCTGAGGCGTATTTATACCAGCCGACACGAATTCCAGACCATTCCAGAAAAGTTCGCGACTCGCGTGAACTGGTTGGATTATTCCGGAACTGAGTAGGGTAGCCACGCTGTCCCTGTTCACACCAAGTGGTTTCATTGGTTGACGCTAGATGGCGCTAATCTCTGTGTGTTCGTAACACTATCAACCAATTATGACAATGGTCAACATTGCTTATGAATTAGATTCCCTGATAGCACAATGTGCACATATTTTTTAATTCTTTTCCAGAGTGACGATGATCATATGGAGTCGTGTAGCGATCTCGACTCGCAGCCGCGCACGCCGGCGACGCCCCGGCAAACGCAAAGCTCGCCTAGAGTCTTGAAGGATGGACCGTTTATAGTTCCACAGGTACTTATACTTATTTGATTAATTTATTGACGTACGTATACGATTTTAAAATTATGTTCATAGTAAGGGCTAAATCTTATATAATAAAGATTTTTATTTTTTATTTTTATTATTTATTTCCATTAGTTCCACGCAAACGAAGTTGCGGGTCCCATCTAGTACGGGTATATAGTATAGTATAGTAGCTGCCACTCTATAACATATATTATAGGTGCACTCTATACATAATACGGCACTGTTTTTTAAATCTCTTAAACAGATACTTAGCATGGGGGCAGATTGACGTGGTGTCAAGCGTCCATAAATATTATTATTATTATTTATTTGTGTTTCAGAATGTTTCCAAAGTAAGTCGTCAGTTGAATTTAGAAGAGGAAGCAACGATAGCGCTCCGCACCCGATCCAAACTGTCTCTATCCTCAACACCGATAGAACATATTGAGAGCTCCTTTGTACCTCCAGACGATTTGCCACAGACGGACGTGGACGAGATATGGAATGACTTCCTGAAGGAGTGCCTCAATCCAGTGTTAAATCCAGTGTCAAAGTGTCATGAGGATGATGATGATGCAGATCCTGAGTACAATGTTGCAGCGGACCCCGATGCTGGCGAGTATCCTACTGATATTATAAATGTACGAAAGTTTGTGAAGATGTATGGACGGATGTTTGTTACTCTTTCAAGCGAAAATTACTGAATTGATTTTGATTTAATTTGGTATAGTAGTCTCTGGACTAGCTGCTTTTACTCTGGATAGGTTACCTACTTTGTATTCCGAAATAAATGTAATCTTCTCCTTCTTATCTTCTTATATTTCTTTTTCTTCTTATATATAAAAATGAATTTCTGTTCGATAGTCTCGCTAAAATTCGAGAACGGCTGGACCGATTTGGCTAATTTTGATCTCTAAATAATCTAGTCAGTTCAGGGAAGGTTTAAACAGTGAGAAATTTCAGTTCGTAGTTAAGGCAGAACAACGTTTGTTGGGACAGCTAGTATAATATGTTTCTGGATAAGCTATCCTGCACAATAGATAATATACGCTTGATAGAAGATTAACAAGCCCTTAGCCGACTTTTTACTATCTTACAGAAAAATTTATGTCTTTTCTACACAAAAATAAAATGTTTAAATGTTTTTCTGAAATACGCAAATAGATAGGACTTTGAATTTTTTAAATTAAAATAAAGTTAGTACCAACTAATATAAAATATTAAAAGCTATTCCCCCTCACTAATAAGCACTGTATACGCTTTGAATAGTTACACAGTGTTTTGTCTCCTTCTATCGAATAAAAAATGTCACTTGTGTGACGTGAACAAAACACTGTATAACTATTCAAACCTTATACAGCGTTTTAGTAAGGGGGATAATATATAACTAACCTAAAATTTTAATTATTTTAGTTGAAGATGAAGAGAATTTGGAGCGCAGTTTAATCAAAATATCCAAGAAGGAGTTAGAGGATATATTGACTGAGCTATGTCAAGTGATGCCGTCGCAGCCGGGGAAAAATATACAGAACACGCAGAATACACAAGTTATACAATCTAAGGATACAGTAAGCTTTATTTATTATTAAAGTCTTCTATTTTACATATTTTAATGTCATGGGATACTCATCCCCACTTACCTGTCCGGTAGTTGTGGTATAGTATACAGGTATGCGGCCCCGGCTTCCCTAGCTATTACTGTCCTATCCCTTGCCCTCCTGGGCGGTAATATCCTACATTTCCTTTTTCCCACTCTAACTTACCAATCTTCCTTTCTACACCACCTATCCTTCCCTTTCCCTATTCCTACCCTCTCCACAAATCCGTGGAAACGCAACGGATAATCATAAAAATAATTTAATTATCCAAAATGGCGGCGATGTGGTTTACCACCCATCACGTCTCGTTTCTCGCGGAGGTGAAAAGCGGATCATGGAGAGCCGCTTCGCTACGTTGAATGTAAGAGGAGGAATGGATGGTAAGAATGAAAGTGAACGAAGCGAAACGAGTATGTAAGGATCGTAGCAAGTGGCAAAAAGTGGTCTCTGCCTACCCCTTTACGGGAAAAAGGCGTGATTATATGTATGTATGTATGTATTTTACATACTACTTAGGTCTTTTCATCTGTTGCTGGATGATTTATACAGTATTCTCCGAGCGAAGTAACCACTCTTGAAATACTGTAGTGCCTGGGACTTGGGAGTTGGGACAGGCGGTTTTTAAATGTCGTATGGTTGCCAAAGCTCATACGGTATTCTCACAACATAGTCAGCCCAAAGGAATGACTGGTCAATACGTCATTGTTTAGGTGCTGAACCAGGATCCAACCAACTTGCTGAGCACTTGCGGTTATCAAACAGAATCCATTTTTCATCGCAGGTAACAATGCGGTTCAAAATTCCTTCATTTGTGTGTCTGTTGAGCAGTGCAAGGCACGTCTCGACGGGTACTTCGCGCTGGCGATCATTGAGTTCGTGGGGCATCCATTTGTCAAGCTTTTTTACCTTGCCAATTTGACGCAAATGGACCAATATTGTTTTGACGCTAACGGCTAACGTCGAAATCTGCTGCCGTAGATTGTGTATCATCAGCTTCCACAATCGCCTTTAATTTGTCATTGTCGACCAAAGTCTTCGGACGACCGCGAGGTTCATTTTTCAGGTCGAAATTTTCAGAACGGAAGCGAGCAAACCAATAACAGGTGGTGCGTTGGTTTGTAGTGTTAGCTCCGTAAACGTCGTTGATGTTGCGTGCTGCTTGTGCCGCGTTGCTGCCACGACGGTACTCATATTCCATAATTACTCGAATTTTTAACGTATCCATGATGATGAAAAAGATTGAAATGCGATGAAAATGTAACACTAATCAATAAAGAAATTACTACTTTTGGTAAAAAAACATGTTTTTAAAATAAAATTAATTTGAAATTATAATTCTTAGCCAAACAAAAATATATTTGATTTGAAATGGCCATTACTGCTGAACTGTAGGAAATTTATAAATGTCCTGAGTAAATGATTGTCAAAGAGTACGGGGCATTAGCCCAGCTTACAAACTACAAATAATAAGTTTTTATAGAATAAAAATAATAATTTAAAAAATTTAAAAACCCGACTGCGTAAAAAGTGAACCAAACTAAGTACATAATTAAAACTGAAAAGAAAAAAACAAGCACTTAAGATATCCGGTGGTCTAGAATTCTATAATATATTATTGAATTAATACTATTGGAACATAATAACTAAACAGTCAGGATCCATTGAAAAATTAGATTGGCTGTCGAATAATGGATCCCGACTGTTCAGTTGTTATGTTCCAATAGTATTAATTCAATAATATATTATAGAATTCTAGACCACCGGATATCTAAGTGCTTGTTTTTTTCTTTTCAGTTTTAATTATGTACTTAGTTTGGTTCACTTTTTACGCAGTCGGGATTTTAAATTTTTTAAATTATTATTTTTTATTTTATACTTTTTAGTTATGAGTACCTAGCTAGCTATTTACCAGACTGGATTTCCTATCAGCATCAGTACTATATCACAATTGCACTGGAATGTGAGAATGGTTGTTACGCAACTTTAAATCGATATAGATCCTAAACGGTCAGTCAAATCGAAAAATGTTGAGAGAAAACTAACAATAATTTTTAAATACCTATTCAACGATACCCCACTTGATATAGTTTGTTGACTTTCATTTTTTTAATTTTCACAATATGGCGTCCAGTAGTCGCCATGTTGAATTTTCACCAACGTCATGTCTTTAGTGACACTCGCCGGACTAAGAGGAATCGATTGACGTGTGAATCATAACGTATGATTGATAAATGAACGTATAGTGCTTCAAAGGAACATACATACATACATACATACATACATACATACATACATAGGCTGATAAACACATTACCACTCTTTGCGTCGCGCAGTCGGGTAAAAAAGAACATTTTACACATGTCACCATTTTGTCTCTCTGCCAGTCTTTATTTAAACCATCTATAACACATATAATATAATTTTCAGGTGCACTGGGACGGTAAAAGAGAGATACTTTCGGATGACGAACAACAGCCTGCTCCGGTGTTGGACCGGCGCGGCTCGCGCTTGTCCATCGGCAAGACGGAACCGCTTGATGATGATGAACAAACGAATGCGGAGAATAATTGTGTTCGTCAGGACAAAGAAATGTAGGTTAAGTTGCTATTATATCGAGGAGTGTATTTGCTATTATATCTAGGAGACGCCAATCTCGCAACAATTAGAATAACTGTACGGTCAATAGTGTGTCAACTGTAATAGGGAATATGCATAAAACATAAAAATAACTTAAAACATAATATGATACTAGACTGAAAAAAAAAGGAAAAGGCGAGAAAATTTTCAATATCTGTTGATAAATGAGCAAGATATGAGCGGTCAAAGTTTTGAATCTATCTCTTTCTAGCAAAACGAAATTACGTATGAACTTTCTATGAAAGTCGTGTTATGTGACGTCACGTTACACTTCCGATCTCTCTGTCTAACAGACTACTTTAAACGTTCATATCTTTGTTATTTTTAATGATATCCAAAAACTGATTTTACCACACGTTTTACCAAACAAGAAAGATCTATATAAATAAATAAAAAAATACGTGCATATTCATATATTTGCACAATCACAAAATAAAATACAAGAATCAAAAAAATATTAGCAAAATAGCGGTCTTACCATTTGAAGCGGGTTTTCCAGAGGACCATTGCATTACTATACTTTATACAAATGGATAATTAAAGCAAACTAGTACCACAATATAAATAATGTACACTAGCGGAACTTAGTTGTGTCCTTGAAATTATTACTTACGTTTGAGCGTGACCGACCAGAGCGCTAAGGCTGGTAAGTCTACGAAGAAGGCGTTGACAGTGCGCAAGCGTCGCCGCACATCAAACTAAAACTCGTTAATCGTTCGATGCAGCGACCAGTCTTGGCGGCTCGGTGGCGGCGTGACACTTAGGCCTTTACATCCGTTAATGGATGATTTATACAGTATTCTCCGAGCGAAGTAACCCCTCTTGAAATACTGTAGTGCCTGGGACAGTTGGTTTTTAAATGTCGTATGGTTGCCCAATCACATACGGCATTCTCACAACATAGTTAGCCTAGTCCAGAGGAATGAACTGGTCAAATACGTCTGGGGCCAACTATGTGCGGGTTTACTCACGATGTTTTCCTTCACCGTTTTTTTTTTTTTTTTTTTTTTTTTTTTTTTTTTTTTTTTTTTTTTTTTTTTTTTTTTTTTTTTTTTTTTTTAATGTTCCCCCGGCCATTAGCCAGGACAATTATTTGCTTGTTTCTTTCTACTCAGGTCAGTTTTCTATTTATCTATCATTTCTATTTCTTATCTATTTATAATTCTACTACATATTACTATTCTTTCTTATTACATTTATTTTGATATCTTATATTGTTCTATCTTTGTGAATTTACAACAATTCTTACAATGTTACATATTTACTTCTATTATGTTATATAACTATATTATAACAACATTATTATCTCTTATGTTTTTACATTATTATCTCTTATGCTATTTCTATTTTATTTAATATCACTTACATTATTATTTCGTATGTTATTACATTTATTAGTGTCTCCTATATTATTCTATGTTTATGCATTTTCTACAGTTACCATGTTACATATTACTTTTATTTCTTTTACTTACATTTGTTTATCTCTATTACTTTTATTCTTATTACATTAATACTTATTACATTCTAATCTCTTATATTATTTCTGTTTTTGTATTACATTTCTGTTTATCTTTGATTTTATTTTAGTATACTTATAGTTATTTTCATTTTGAATTTTTACAGTCCACATTCTTATATTTTATAAAATTCCCATTACATTAAGTACTTCCTTCACCGTTAGAGCGTCCGTATAATGTACTTGAGATCTGAAAAAGTCTCATTGGTACACGCCACAACCTGGGATATGAACCTCTCTAGAGTGCGAACCAAACGGTCTACCCACTAGGCCACGGAGCTGCTACATACACTACATACTTCTGCTATTTGAAGTTTCGTTAGCGGCTGCGTAAATGACGCGTATATGTGCGTGCGCCGATTCGGGCGGTCTAGTATGAGGATGGACTACTGTACATTATTTATATTGTGCTATCACTGTACCGTACGCGCGCGTGTTATACGTGCGTTCGATACACTGTTGACTGTACAATATCAGATCAATAACTAATAGCTAGCCTTGCGGCTAGCTATTAGTTATTGATCTGATATTGTACCATATTATTGGCAATAATGCTCATATTGACAATAATTTCCTACTCCCACACACCATATTATTGGCAATAATGCTCATATCTATTCATATTATAAAATCCTTTGTCCTGAATGACTGACGGATCAACGCACAGCCTAAACCGCTGATCGTAGAGACCTGAAACTTGCAGGGCTTGCTCTTTGTAATGCGTAGGCATCCGATAATCCGATTTTTCGAAATTCGACTCCTAAGGGGGTGAAAAGGGGGGTAAAAGTTTGTATGGGGCAACGTGATTCCTTGGTCTAATCTACTTTATATTTTGCATAAATATTATATAACAGAATTGATGGAATTCGTGTATCATGGTTTATTGAAATTCGTTCCCTAACGGGGTAAAAAAGGGAAGGAAAGTTGTTTGGGAGCAAATCGCTTTAAAGTTGATATAAATACTCCTTAGTGCTTTTGATTTAAAGCTCCCATTCACAAGCGATCGATCGATTTAGACAAAAATTGCATATAGCCTGAGATCCTAGCCCGCCCGCCTTACTACACTTTTTATATGAAACTCGTATATATACGCGTAAATTTTGTTCCCACTTTTGGCGCCCACCGCAAAAACTAGCTGGTAGATCTTACACTAATCATTTTGTGTAATAGTTCGTCGTTAGCGATTTACTTTCAAATACGAATTAATTTCCAATTTGATCGAAGCAATCGATAGCCCGTGAGTGGGGAGCTTTATTTTTATTTTTGACATAATATATTGTCACCATGTTGAAAAATAAATCTGACAAGATGCGAAAGTTAAATTTGATGAAAATCTTACTCTTTGAAAAACTAGGCACCTAAATATTTGCGATTGCTGCATTAATTATATTCATAATACTTATTATAAGTATTACTTACTATTTCAGTAGAATATTTTGAGTGTAGGTATAATTTTTCTTTCTCTTTTGTTATATGTAATATTTAATATATTTGTGCTTGATTTATCAGTGTTTAATATATAATAAGTTTTTAGTTTTCAACCCAAAACAATGACTATTAAGATTTTCTTAAAATATTGTTGGTCTGTACGTTTGTTCGCGCTGATCTCAGAAGCTACGGAACGGATTTTTATAAAATTTGGTACCGTAGTAGTTTAGCCCTTGGATAAACATATAGGACTCACTTTTTATCGTGGATTTTTTTTGGGTGCCTAACTACCTACGCTACGGATTCCACGCAGTTAGGAATTAGGATAGCTCTGCTTATAATTTTGTGTAGGTATTTCAATTCAATCGGTTCATACCTATAAAAAGTTTTATCAATCTAAAGAATAACATAGTATAAAATGCTATAAAATAACCATATATTTGAGTTGGTTAAAACTTTACCTAGGTATTACCTAATCATTAATGTGTTTGATGAATAAGTGATTATTAAATGATGAATAAGTGAGAAGCTAGATGGCTTCGTGGTTGTACCTACTGCTAACTCATCTCTTTCTCAAACTCTGTCGTGGTCCCAACTAGGATGGGCGATCACAATCCAAATTATTTTTATTAAGTTCAAAGTCCACAACGTCTTCCCATTCAAAATATTTTCGAAATCATTAAAATACTAATTATCGGCTACAAAGAAATCCTTACTTAATATTATACCTAAACGCGAAAGTTTGTATGTACATAATAATATGTTTAGTTTTTCATGCAATAAAGTAAAGTAAAGAAAACACGTAAAGAATTTCTGACGACCTCTGTGGCATTAGTTGAGCGTGTTGGTGCTCAAGCCGGGGGTCGCGGGTTCGAATCCCGCCGAAGGAACAAAAAGTTTTTCTGTGTTCCTGGGTCATGGATGTGTATTAAATATATGTATAATATAATAAAAATCTTAAATATGTGTATAGTATAAAAAACTTGAAAGGTGTCAAGGGACACCCGGATGGAACGAAGTTCCGGATGAAAATAGATATTTTCATAAGAGAGAGGGCTTGCTTTCTATAAGAGAGAGAGAGAGAGACAGACAGAGAAACATGCGACGCCGCACAGCTTACAATAGCTTACTATAGCAAAAAAAAAAAGACATACAGACAGACAATTGTACATGTATATATAAAATAAATAATAATACAATATCCGAACCGATATTATCCATACATACATTACATACATACATACATACATACATACATACATACATACATCAATATAATAAATGTATACGCGTAAATATTTAATTTTTATAAAAAATAAAATTATCTTTTGTAATTAAAAAAGTGTCGTGACAACTTTTCGTAAGAATTTTTTCCGTCTAGCCCCCTTTCACAACGCGCGATAAGGAACTTCGTTCCAAAAGTATTAAATATATTTCCGTTGTCTGGTACCCGTAACACAAGTTCTTCGAGAACTTACCACGGGATCAGATTGACCTGGTGTGAAGCGTCCATAGATATTATTATTTTTAATGAAATTGGGTACCTATGGTAGTAGTTTATCCAGAATTAACACAGAATACTTTTTGCAGCTTATTAAATTTTATTTATGGTACAGTTCCCTGTAGATTTCTTGAGTGTACCTACGAAGTCGCAGGAAACATTTAAATAAAATACAACTGATACGGCTGTGCAGTGCCTACACCATTATGTATTCAATTTTGGTATTGGTAATTTCTCGAACAATCTTTCCCTCTGACTTAAACGCAATTTCACGCGAGTGAAGCTGCGGGCAAAAGCTAGTTGACAATAATATTCCTTGTGTGCGGGCAGTAATTGCCGTTTTTTGTATGTGTTGACTAGTATTGACAAATTTATTCTGTCAATAATATTGCACGTGTGCGGCTAGCCTATGAATAATTAATGCAATTCTTTTTCGTTTTTTTTATAGACACAATCTGTTCGGTAGTTCGAGTAAAACGAAATCAGTAGATTTTTTTTATACACCGATATTTTTTATACTTCTTCCAGAGCGCCCGTGCTTCCAACCCCCCCGGCGCTCATCGCTAAGGTGACAGAACGAAGCAAACCCAAAGACGTGACCATGGCGATGGAAGAGGAGGTGGCTCAGCTCCTGAGCGGGGGGGACACGCCGGCCGTGGTAAAAATTGTCAGCACCCCCCGAGAGATCGTGGTGAACATTGATGGCAATGTCAAAGTGAGTATTTTTTTATATAATGAACCAGGAAACGAGCAGACGGATCGCCTGATGATACGCGATTACCGCCGCCCATGGAGACTCGCAACACCAGAGGAGTTACACTTGTAATTCCTCTGGTGTTGCAACTTGCGTTCCTGGTCCTTTCCCAATCCCTCCCATGGGCCTCCGGTAACCTCACTCACTCGGCGAAACACAACGCAAGCGTTATTACACGCCGGTTTTCTGTGAGGTCGTGGTATTTACCCGGTCGAGCCGGCCCATTCATGCCGAAACGTGGCTCTCCCACAGTCACAGAGTAGAGAATATTTTATACTCTGTTCAAATCCAATTTAATATGAAGATAAGACCGCATGTCATGGGATACTCATCCCAACTTACCTGTTCAGCTGTAGTTGTGGTATAGTATACGGGTACGCGACCCCGGCTTCCCTAGCTATTACTGTCCTATCCCTTGCCCTCCTGGGCGGTAATATCCTACATTCCTATTTCGCACTCTAACTTGCCAATATTCCACACCACCTATCCTTTCCCTATTCCTACCCTCTTCGCCAACCCGTGGGAACGCAATGGATAATCATAAAAATAATTTAATTATCCAAAATGGCGGCTATGTGGTTCGTCTCGTTCTCGCGGAGACGAAAAGTGGCCCATGGAGAGCCGCTTCGCTACGTTACGTACGTACGTATAGTAAACCGGAAGGGAAGATTTCAAATCGATATTTGAGTAACTTCGACCTTTTTATTATTAAATATTTTAACCTTGAATTAAACCTTTAAAAGTACTAATTCTGCACAAAAAATATTAAAAAGTGATTGCTAATAGTTTAAGACTTAGTGGACTTAGAGAAATAGTATTACTTAGAGAAATAATAATAGCGATCAAAGGTTCAACTTTTTATGAAAGACTCTTACTTACAAATTCGTCCACTATCGGTTTTGCGTTTAATCAAATCCAAGATGGTGTGTTAACTTCAAACGGTAATTTGTCCCAGTTTCTGCCGGAGCAGAGACTGCTACTGGAGCAGCAACTGCGGCAGCACATCCAGCTGTCCACCTCGCACTTCCTGCAGGTGTGCGTCAACCCCAAACACTGGCACCGGGCTGCCACCTATAGAGAGAACCTGGTAAGTGTGCGCCGACCTTAAATACTGATATCAAAGAAAAGAGGACAGATTTCTTAGATACATTTAAGGGCCCGTTTCAATAACCTATCTATTTATAACTGTATCTTAGAATTGACAAATTTGTATCGCGAAAAACCGTCAAATGATTGAATGACAACGTTCTTAACAAATATTTATAGATAGATAGCTGGTTATTGAAACGGGCCGTTAGTGGACTTCGTAACAGCCTCCTTGGTTAGAGCTTGGCTCTCGACTCTGAGTTACCCACGACGGGTTCGATTCATGCATTGGAACAACAAAAAATACTGTTTCCAAGTTTGGTTAGAACAATGCAGGCTGATCACCTGTTTGTCTGACAAGAAAGATGATCCATGCGTCGGCGGTCAGATGGGCATGTAAAATGTCGGACCTGCGCCTGATCTCTCGTCAGTCGTGTCGGATATCCGTCCCACTGGGTTTCGAGAGGTTTTAGTACAGTTTTAACCAGAATTTTGCAAGCAGAGGTGTATAAATTTTTGCCGGTAAATTAAAGTTTATGTTCAGTAGTTATTGCGTGAAACTTGAAAGAGTAAAAAAAACATCCAGCCATTGTTACAAACTTTCGCGTTTATAACATTACTAGCTGATGCCTGCGGCTCCGCCCGCGTAACTACAGTAACCCACGGGAACTGTATATGTCCCGTGATAAAAAGTAGCCTATGTCCTTTCCCGTGGTCTACTTTATATATGTGCCAAATTTCATGATAATCGGTTTAGTAGTTTTTACGTGAAACTGTCAATAAAGTATCCCACGGGAACCGTACATTTCCCCGCGATAAAAATTAGCATATGTCCTTTCTCAGGCTGTAGACTATCTGTATACCATTTAAATCGGTTCAGTAGTTTTGGCGTGAAAGACGGACAAACAGACAGACACACACTTTCCCATTTAAAATATTAGTATGGATTAAGGATGTATTAGCACGCTACTAATAGGGGATCGGACTACATCTGAAATATGTAGTTTCGTTAATATATTCAGAAATATTGAGGCATTACTACTTGGTAAATGTAAAAAAATATATTATTTTATATGTAGTTTACTAATTAAATACATTAAAAAGTACCAAAAAAAATTTTTTTTTTTTGCGAAATGAGCTAGATGAGTGTAATTATTTTATAATGTATAAAAATCAAAAATAAAATCTAAAAAATATTAGTGAAAGAATTTTTTCAATATCTCAAAAACTGAATTTTTTATTAATTTTTAAAGTTGGATGTTTTTAAAATCAGCGCGAGCTTGACCGCTCAACGCGTGACGTCATTTCGCCGGCTCTGACCGCCGCGGTAAGGAACTCGTGCAGTAATTTTGAAGTTTTATTGAAATTTTTGGAATTATGGTGATAAAATAACATATAGATATAATTGTATAACACCTTTATGTATAATACAACGGTTAGCACTCCAGAAAAATACTTTTTTCATGTGCCCAACGACAAAATCTGAGAAAATTAGTTGTGTAAAGTGTTGAAAAAAGTGTTATAGCTACAAAAATCAGTAGACATTTATTGCGAAGAATATTTTAATGTGAGTACTGAGTAGGTACCTAAATAAATACGAAACATCTACCTACATTTTTTTTTGCATTACTAAATGTTTAGTTTATAGAATATGCTCAGAATGAATTCAGTATTTTAGTGACAATGTATTTTAAACAATGGGTTTTACATAGAGAAATAAAACACGAGTCACGCAGATATGTTAGGTACCTACTTAAAAATATATTTAATCTATTGAATGAAACTTAAAAGATGAAATAAGACAATACAAAAAAATAATAATTTAAAAAATTTAAAAACCCGACTGCGTAAAAAGTGAACCAAACTAAGTAGGTACATAATTATAACTGAAAAGAAAAAAACAAGCACTTAGATATCCGGTGGTCTAGAATTCTATAATATATTATTGAATTAATACTATTGGAACATAACAACTGAACAGTCAGGACTCAGGATCCATTGAAAAATTAGATTGGCTGTCGAATAATGGATCCCGACTGTTCAGTTAAAATATATATATATATATATTATTAATTTCTCACCTTTTGAACTTTCCCTGAACTGATACAATTATTTTAAGATCAAAATCAGCCAAATCGGTCTAGCCGTTCTCGAGTTTTAGGGGCCGTCCATAAATTACGTCAGACGAATTTCATGATTTTTGACCCCCTCCCCCGTCCTTGTCACATTTGTGAGACCCCCTCCCTCCCTATCGTGACGTCACATTTTACAATTTTACATCTAGAAATAATTATTCAATTAAAACAGCAGTTCCGAAATTTGTTTAATTTGAATTGGTGGGACGGATGACCGACACGACTGTCGAGAGATTAGGCACAGGTCCAACTTTTATATGCCCATCTGACGCATGGATCGTCTTTCTTGCCAGACTCTTATGCCCAGGCTCACGCGATCCCGTGGCCCGCCAAGGGTGGTGTGGAGTGGAGTACCGCCGAGTTTTTATTGAGTAGGGGCTGCGCCCATTCACCATCTTTTCGGGTGCAGCAGAGTCTCACATACTCACGGGTAGGACCGCTATCCCCTAGTGGGATGCTGAAACGCATTTTCTCGGCGAAAAAAAAAAAACTTATGTAATAAAAAAACAACATTATGATCTCTTAAACATCACTGGGGCTGGGGGGTCTCGACACTGGGGCAATAGCTATCATAATATCATATAGCTATTACTTATGATTACTATATTAACACTTAGATTAAAATAGATTTTGAAATGTGACGTCACGAAAATTATGATCCCTCCTACCCCCTTGTCACACAATGTCGCACTTCGTCGACCCCCTCCCTCCCCCCTAACGTGTGACGTTCTTTATGGATGGCCCTAATTTGAAATTGGCCCTTTTAGACTTTATTCACTAAAGTGGAAACCTGATGATGGAATCCATGAGGAATCGAGGGAACTCCTCAAAATGTATAGGTACATCTTTAAGAATTTGGCCAATGTGAAGTAAATTAAGCATATCATACCAAAAAGTAAAATTTTGTGCCAAGGGTATACCCTAGATCCAAAAGCATTGAACAGAACTCAGTCTTTAAAGACACACGTTTGGAAATCGCGTAATAGGTTTTTCAAGTTACTTCAAAAGTTACTATCCGATTTCGCTTAAAATAATTTTCCTAAAGAGTTTTTAGCATGATCTATTAGCATAGAAGCTTACAAGTTTCTATCTCTTATAATTTAGAAATTCTAAGGGAGGGGGGACCAACTTACAAACCACTGGAGGCTGATTACTCGAAAATAGTCGACTTTGTAAAAAAGTAATGTTAAAAGAAACCTTACCTAAATTCTAAAAGACCTATTCAACGATACCTCACAAATGGGGTAGAATGAAAAAATATTTCATCCCCCCTTCAGATCTACCCCTAAAATATAAAATTATTATTATTTTATTATGCCAAACCTAAGATCTACACACAATCTATAACTGTACCAAATTTCATCCATCAATATTCATAATTACGGAAGTATAACAGACGGACGGACGGAGCGAGCGAAACTATAAGCGTTCTTTGTGTGCCCTAAGTGGAGCCCTAAAAATGGAAAACATTATAATTTTGAAACAAAAAATAAAAACAGACTTCCAAAGTAAAAACGCACAAAAAAGTATGAAAAAAATCTTATTTTCTAAATAATTCCCTTTTTAAATTCGGCAAAAATTTTAATTATTTCTCTCATAGACGTATACTATCTCCAGTTAAATGGTCCCATTTTTGAGATTTTTGGGGCCATTTTGACATTTGAAGTACGGTGAAAACAAGATGGCTAACATTTGAAGTATTGTGAAAACCAAGATGGCGTAACTTTTACTTGATAAATATTTGTTCTATCAAAATAATGTACTTCATAGCCCATTTTGAGTTTGAAATTTTTGATTTCTCTACTCGATTTTTATAATTTTGAAGTTGGTTGCCAACTTAAATGTGAGTTCTATAAAATATTGTTTTATCAGGATATTGTTTGGGCTGGCACAGACTTCAAAATTAAGAAGTTTGAGTAGGGAAATAGTTAAAATTTTAGCCGAATTTAGAAGGAGAATATTTTTAGAAAATAAAATTTATTTCATACTCTTTTGTGCGTTTTTACTTTGAAAGTTGGTATTAATTTTGTGTTTAAATTTAACAATTTTCCCTATTAAGTCATATTTATTATAATAATATATAAAAATGAATCGAAATGAACGAAGGTAAGTTTACAGAGCGCGTGTCAAAAACATACTGTATGCACATTGCATAGTTAGCTAGCTACGCGCGGCGATGTGACGTCACAGCCATTACTCGACGGGCGCAATCAGTTTTCGCGCGTTCCCATATTGATTTGCTTATAAAAAACTCAATTTTCGTGATATCAACACAATTTTTTCACAGTTAGTCTTATTATTGCTTAAATTTTTTGTTAGGGCTGAAAAAGGGGAATAAATTTTGATTTACATCTTCCTCATTGGTAAACAAAACCTACATTAGTTTACTCACATCATATACAAAAACATTGATTATGGTAAGTATGAACTTAAACGCACAAATATGGGAGATATTTACAAATATATTCCGGCGGCCATATACTTCATATACTATAACCTACAAGTGACGTCATTTGTAGGTCGACTTTAGTATGGAGCGTTTTTAGGAGGCTCGCGTAATTTTTTATACAAATCGCTGTACCTTTGAAAATATTGACTTTTGATATACGGTTTCTTCTGAGAAATTACTCATATTTAAGAGTACTATTCATTTATGCAATAAAAAAAAATAGTCCGATTGCCTATTGCGCAGGAGTCGCTAAACAAGATCGCGGATGCGGACCCCTCGTCCGTGGTGAACGTGTGCAACCTGCGGCCGGCGCTGGAGCTCATTAACGCGTACGAGAAGGCCGTCACCGACGTCACGCCCGAGAACGAGAAGATGGTCCAGTGAGTTCTCTTCAATGTTTATGGGCTCCTGGTACTCTGTGATAGAATATTGAGTTTTTCCATACAAAATTTTAACCCCTTTTTCACCCCCTTATGGGGCAAATTTTAAAAAATACTTTCTTAGCGGATGCCTACGTCATTACAACTATGTATGCCAAAATTCAGCGAAATCCGTTCAGTAGTTTCGGCTGTGCGTTGATAGATGAGTCAGTCAGGTTTGCCTTTTATTTATTTAGATTTACATGTAAAATACTAATATTGAATTTCAATTTCGGCAGGTTCATTGCTACGGAGTTGGAGAAAATGTATGTATATTTTTTATTAAAATAATATTTGGCTGATAATAATCTTTTAAATAAAAATGGATTGCGATTCTAATGTCTCGCTAAAATTGGCTAATTTTAGACTTGAAATAGTTGTGGAAGTTCGGGGAAGGTTTAAACGGTGAGAAATTTTGGAGCTTTGTAGTTAAGACAAAACAACGTGTGTCGGGACAACTAGTCACTAATACATGCGTAAAAAGTCCAATTGATTGTAACGTGCAATTTTGTGAAAAATATCACTCTACTTTATGTACACGTATATTTATATTATATACAAAAATATTGTCTGCTTAAGACCGCACGCTAGAAGTGAAATCTTCGTGGGCAATCGTAATCAATCTACGTGTAGCGTAGCGTGAGCGTGACGGATCAGCCTCACTCATGTATCATCATCCCTACATCTGTATGCGGCGTTTTCTCGCTCGGGTATACTCGGCGGTCCCGAGTTCACCCGATAGAGCCTTTCACCTCAGAGAGCGTGACGGATCAGCCTCACTCATGTATCATCATCCCTACATCTGTATGCGGCGTTTTCTCGCTCGGGTATACTCGGCGGTCCCGAGTTCACCCGATAGAGCCTTTCACCTCAGAGAGCGTGACGGATCAGCCTCACTCATGTATCATCATCCATACATCTGTATGCGGCGTTTTCTCGCTCGGGTACACTCGGCGGTCCCTAGTTCACCCGATAGAGCCTTTCACCTCAGAGAGCGTGACGGATCAGCCTCACTCATGTATCATCATCCATACATCTGTATGCGGCGTTTTCTCGCTCGGGTACACTCGGCGGTCCCGAGTTCACCAGATAGAGCCTTTCACCTCAGAGCGTGACGGATCAGCCTCACTCATGTATCATCATCCATACATCTGTATGCGGCGTTTTCTCGCTCGGGTACACTCGGCGGTCCCGAGTTCACCCGATAGAGCCTTTCACCTCAGAGAGCGTGACGGATCAGCCTCACTCATGTATCATCATCCATACATCTGTATGCGGCGTTTTCTCGCTCGGGTACACTCGGCGGTCCCGAGTTCACCCGATAGAGCCTTTCACCTCAGAGAGCGTGACGGATCAGCCTCACTCATGTATCATCATCCATACATCTGTATGCGGCGTTTTCTCGCTCGGGTACACTCGGCGGTCCCGAGTTCACCAGATAGAGCCTTTCACCTCAGAGCGTGACGGATCAGCCTCACTCATGTATCATCATCCATACATCTGTATGCGGCGTTTTCTCGCTCGGGTACACTCGGCGGTCCCGAGTTCACCCGATAGAGCCTTTCACCTCAGAGAGCGTGACGGATCAGCCTCACTCATGTATCATCATCCATACATCTGTATGCGGCGTTTTCTCGCTCGGGTACACTCGGCGGTTTCGAGTTCACCCGATCGAGTCTTTCTCCTCAGAGAGCGTGACGGATCAGCCTCACTCATGTATCATCATCCATACATCTGTATGCGGCGTTTTCTCGCTCGGGTACACTCGGCGGTTTCGAGTTCACCCGATCGAGTCTTTCTCCTCAGAGAGCGTGACGGATCAGCCTCACTCATGTATCATCATCCATACATCTGTATGCGGCGTTTTCTCGCTCGGGTACACTCGGTGGTTCCGAGTTCACCCGATCGAGTCTTTCTCCTCAGAGAGCGTGACGGATCAGCCTCACTCATGTATCATCATCCATACATCTGTATGCGGCGTTTTCTCGCTCGGGTACGCTCGGCGGTTCCGAGTTCACCCGATAGAGCCTTTCACCTCAGAAAGTGTGACGGATCAGCCTAACATACAGCCTACGAAAAAATCTGTGCGGTGCGCCAATAGAAGTTTTCAATATATCGGGCCCGCTCACACAGTAGCATTGCCCGCCTGCATGAGGCATCGTTGTAACATTTCTACATGAACAGTGTACTAAGTGCGAGTTCTGTCACTACTCACCGTGACGAAGTTAACTACAATAGGATTGTTGACTAAAAATATATTTTTCGTCTATTCAATGCTAGACAAAATAATAATAAACAATTTATAACCCAATTTCATAAATCTTAAAAATTAACGAAGATACAAACAATTTCAATTTACAATAAGAAAGAGAGCGATATATCGGGCCTATGACGTCACGCCGTGCTATCGCCATACAATAGGGAATATGCATAAAATATAAAAATAGCTTAAAATATAATAATATGATACTAGACAGAAAAATAAAGAAAATGGCGAGAAAATTTTCAATATCTGTTGATAAATGAGCAAGATATGAGCGGTCAAAGTTTGTAATCTATGTCTTTCTAGCAAAACGAAATTTAGTATGAACTTTCTATGAAAGTCGTGTTATGTGACGTCACGATACACGTCGGATCTCTCTGTCTAATAGACCACTTTAAACGTTCATATCTTCGTTATTTTTAATGATATCAAAAAACTGATTTTACCATACGGTTTACCAAACAAGATAGATCTATATAAACAAATAAAAAAAATACGTGCATATTCCCTATTGTATTTAAACAATGTACGGCGGTAGCACGGCGTGACGTCAGAAATCGTTTTGCGAGAAAGAGATGGGCAATACTTTTTATTTACTTATAATTCTTTATCGCGTCAACTTAAAGTATGAATGTGATATTCGATACCAAGACACAGCCCTATTTGTATGGTATTGCATTAGTTACCGTTGTTTGCCGCTAGGGGCGTTGTTTCGATGTCACACAAATTGTAGTTAACTTCTTCACGGCGACTAATGACTCTCATGAAATGAAATACTCGCGCACACCACACAGGTCTTCGCGAACGTCGAACAAGCACTCGTACCGCGGCCACTTCCCGGAGACGTTCAAGCGGGTGGTGGCCGGCAGCAGCGTGTTCTTGTACCCGTACCTGCTGCCCCCCTCGCCCTTCCGCCCGCAATCCTCCGCGCGCCGCTTCACCTACCTGCGCGCCGAGGACGAGTAAGAGCCTAAAAATATAATCTCGACCTAAGACGCATAAGGTCGAATGTCGAGATCAGTACCTCAAGCAGGAACATTTTGCGGTATCGTTACGTGTACCTAAACGATAATTATGAGAATTATTGTATGAAAATGTTAGTTACTTTTACGTCCGCTAGAGGCGCTTTCATGGTTTTCATACAATATGTCTCGCTTATGTACACGTAACGATACCGCAAAATGTTCCTGCTTGGGATACTGATCTGGACATTCGACTATCGTCTCAGGTCGAGTTAAATTATCCTATGGAAATAGTGTACTTTGTCGGGATAAAAAGTAGCCTATGTTTTAATCTAGAACCTAAAGCACTACTATAAGAAATTTTATCGCAATCTATGCAGCAGTTTTTGAATGCAAGAGTAACAAACATCCATCAATCCATCCTCACAAAATTTCACATTTATAATAGTACTAGTTTTTATCCGCGGCTTCGCCCGCGTAGGTAAATACCGTATCCCTCGGGAACACTGTATTTTTTCGAAATAAAAAGTAGCCTATGTTTTAATCCAGAGCCTAACCTACTACAATACCAAACTTCATCAAAATCCGGTCAGTAGTTTTTGAATGAAAAAGAAAATCAAACATGCATCCATTCATCCATCCTCACAAACTTTCACATTTATAATAGTACAAGCTTTTGTCCGCGGCTTCGCCCGCGTAAATACAGTATCCCACGGGACTGTTTCGGGTTCAAAAGTAGCCTATGTTTTAATCCAGTGCCAAAATTACAACCATAACTTTCATAAAAAATTATTAATATTTTTGTTGGTTAGGGACCAGGTTTGAGTTCTGTACAACAGAACAGGCCATTGCCTATAATATACAGGCTTTAAAAAGTTTACTTTTTAGTTAGATGTGGAAGAAGTAATCAAAATTTAAATGTAACTCGATTATAAATTATGTTACAAAATAAAGGCTCGTAAAAATAAACTGAATATGACAAATATATAGATTATGATGTCCTAATGGTAAAATTGCAAAATTTCAAAATATTGACTTTATCTGAAATATAACATCCATTTACCTGCCACCAGGCTGATAGCTCTCGGCCTGGACCAGTTCTTCTGGTACGTGGAGCACAACCCCGACATGTTCCGGCTGCGCCGTCTGCCCGGGCGGCGCGGGCTGCAGGCGGCCACCGCGCTCGTCTGCCGCCACATGATGCCGTGGATGCAGCCGCAGTGGCTCGCGTCCCACATCGCAATAGCGCGCAAGACCAAGGACACCAACAACCCTATCTATGTGAGTGTTTGGGACGTACCAGTGGCGAAGGCTGTTTCTCCTTCATAGGGAAGCCGGAGCCTGTATAATAGGTAGGGATTTCTATGAAGGTTTGCAAAAGGTAAGTGACAAGGGAAGTCGATAGGAATGGAGTTATAGGAACCCTTCGCCACTGGGACGTACATGTAATGTTTGGAAAAACCAATTACGGAAACTTTGGTGACGTGATTTACTGCTTGTGTAAAGATGTTTAGACAAAATAAATTTGAAACTCGTGGAAAAAAAATTATACAAATTAAATTATATTGCAAGAAATTAAATATATTGCATTATATCGACCGCGCGCGAACAGCTGTTCAGATATGAACTCAAATGACTCAATTATTCAATTATTATTATATCAATTATTGTGTCAAACCTACTGTAATATACACAAAAATGCTAGTATGAGTGAGGTAGTGTGTGTTCCTGATAATTTCATTAACTTCATATATTTACAAGCATTATTTAAATAAATTTAAGATTTTCGCACGCCTTCCTCGGCATAAACTTTAACTGTGACAAATTTCACTCTAATCCGTGCGCACAATTCTCGTAAAACTGTACTTGAAATTTTTGCTTCACGTGCTATTTCATAGAATGCTAACTCGGTACACTTGGTAAGGCGACGTAACCACGGCTCGCCAGTTACGCAGCAACAGGGCAGTAGGGGGAACGAACACATATAGAGAAGATGCATATTTTTTATTGGCTCTTCGAAATTACATAATAAGCCAGGAAATATTGTCATTGCAATGGCATATCTACGATCAACCGTTGACAAAATACAGTCGATCACAAAAGTGAAATTGTTGGTGTGCATTAAAAACGCTCTATACAAAAAATGTTGCAGGTGTGACGTCACAATTCACAGCTGTTTAAAATGTATGAAGATAAATACAAAATTGATTTTTTAATACTAAATACTGCGTTTATGTATATCATTGTAATAACAAAAAATGACCCAAATAACATAAGGATTTGAACAGTAATGCGATCAAAGCAAAAAAAAAACTCGTTTTTTTTTAATCCTGTGACTTTGTAATTTAGCACTAATTACTGAATTTTTGCATTTTTCGGTCCATATTAATTAAGTTGCCTTTCGAAAAATATAAGAATTTTTCTAATTTAAAACAAATGCATCTTCTCTAAAGTAATTCAGTCAGTGAAGTCTATATACTGACTATATTCACTGACTGAATTACAATTTAGTCTCATAGACGCATATTTCATTCCCCATGTACGCACGCAGGTGGACAATTGACTAGTGCCTGGACTCAACTTTAAGCATCACAGGTCCATAATCTCAAAAGTGATAATCATTAATTCTATACTATTATAATAAACAAGAAAAGTTTGTTTGTTTGTTTGCATCGAATAGGCTCCGAAACTACTGGACCGATTTTGATGAAATTTGGCATAAGCTACTCCTCGTGCCTGCGCTCGTTAAATCCCAAGATATTCCCCCTCTATCTTACCCGATATTCCCGGTACTTTTGAATTTTGAATGTAGAATTAAAAGTAAATAAGCAAATTCAAATAAATTAATGCATAAATAATTTATTTAAGAATGGATTAGTACTATATAAATACCACTATAATGGTTATCTATTTATACACTTTTATCAACAAAAAATACAGCTAATTTCACTTGGTAACTACGTAAATACCGCTGGTGGTTGTTTTTGGAACTATTGTTCTTACACATTTTTACGGACAGAATTCTCACATGAAACCCTATGGAGATAGGACTCCTGTCTCTATTCTTCATGGTCCCAGCCACGAAGTATAGAATACCAGGAGTCCGAACGGTATAGGTTTTTCCATTTTATTTATATACACAATAATAAACTCAGATCTTAATTCTCTTTTCTGCCACTGGCTGCGCTAGAATTTTGGACGTACCGATGCTATTGTGGCGCACCAATTAGCGTACAGTCCTGAATCGCGCTTGGTACTTCTTGAACAATGGCGCGCTCTACCGACAAAAAATCTGTTCCCTAAATTGAGACCATTATTTTAACATTACGTTCTCCTGGTATCTATACTTCGTGGTCCCAGCCTTACAGATCATAAACTATTAAACGTCACCATTGATCGTAGACAACCGTTTTTTTTTTTTCAGAAATTCATAAAGAACCGCACCGTTGACCCGGTGAAACACAAACTGCTGCCGTTTGACCCAACGCGCACGCTGCACGACCAGCCCGAGCACGAGATGCCGCGCTCCTGGGCCACCTACCTCTCCAAGACCGACAAGCGCTTCAGGGTGAATATCCACCTTTTTTTTAATAAATGGCGTCGGCTTATAACCATTTGCCAGTGTCAAGATACAAAGACGGGATATAGAATATTCGTTCAAATTTTCATCACCGTATTTCTAAATCGTCAAGTCCACAGTCTAGTCAAAATAGTCAGGGTACTCAATGAGTCAAGTCGGTCGATTCAGTAAAGTGGTAGACGCTTTACTGCAACTTCCTAGGGACTTTTGGCGAGGAACCCATAGCACGCATTTTGTAGTTGTATCACGTACCCACACTTGTGCACGTCAACGAAATGTAATGGTTAATATTCTACCAACATTACACATTAAAAACCGAAATAACACAAATTTTGAAAGAAAAGAAAAAAAGAAAAAAAATACACAGAACGTCCCTGATTGACGTTCCCGGCAAAACTCCCAATATGCACCTTATTCTAATGGCACCATGAGCGCTCTCGGGTGCAAATATAAACATTATGCTTATACTTTTAACGCTTAATTCATATAATTACGGAAACTTCAGGCACATGATTTTTATGTTAAGATGTATAGGCAAAACATATAATTATGAAACTCGAAAAAATACAAATGACAATTATAAAGCAAGTTTAAAAAATCTAGTATGGATGGTCCGCGGATACGTTTTTAAATCAACTGTGTGTTCAATGATCTCCGTTTCGTGGAGTTGTCTTTCACGGACAATTCAAACTGGGTTCGTTTTCTTGTAATATAATTTATTTTACACGACTACGACGAAGCCAAAAGGAAGGATAATAATTTTGGCAGTCTATGTATGTACGTATGTATGTTTATTCATTCCCACTAACTAAAACGCGCGGCGGTGTGCCACAGAAACTGATTCGGCCAGGCGTAAGTAATTTTATGACCTCACTTTTAATGTATTTTTTTTACTAAAAACTGCTCGCTAGATTATTCAGTTCTATTTTATTTAAAAGATAATAGGGTCAAGTTTCTGAATTAACAATAATTGCATGGGCGTAGCCAGGGGGGTGGTTTAGGGGGTTCAAACCCCCCCCGAAATGGGCCGGCTGGTATATATAATACAGAGATCTTTTTGAAGTTATTTTAGAAAAATAATCAACAGCCTAAATCAGAACTTTGATACAACCCCCCCCCCCCCCCCGTTGTCGTTATATTTTCTTGAACCCCCCCCGAAACCAAAACCTGGCTACGCCCGTGAATAATTGTATATATGTTTGACTTTTTTCTACCAATATTTTAATTTAATTTTCTTGTGATGGGGTAGGTTCATACAGTAGTGTACGGGGCACATTCATACTGTATGAATGTGCCCCATTGCTTATTATTTTAGTTTCTAAAATTGATATTATACTATAATTTTGCTTTGCAGAAAGATTATGGTCAGAAATCACAAGAAAAGGGAACTAGGAGTTGAGAGGCGGACGAAGAGGCAACGTTTAAAGCTATCGATGAAGTTTTGGAAAAACAAACTCTCTTTTCGGTTTTAATGCATAAAAACTACAAAGCCGTATGAAAAAATTACGCTAAACACAAGATTCTAGTAGCGAAACTCGTGTATTCGAATCTAAATTTGCATCGCAGCAAGTTTTTACAAAAACAGAAGATGATCTTTTGAATAAATATATTTAAAGTGTTCTAAGATGCAGTACGGACTGACATGTGTCCAAGTTAAATTGTTGATTATTGTTGATAGTACCTACTTACTACTAAATAAGAATTAAGCAATAGGATTAGATATTTGAATATTGATGTGACTGATCAGAAAGACTGTCGGTTAAGTTAAACTAACGTTAACTAGGTGTCATAAAAAAAACTAACTATACAATATATTTGTTACTTTTTATAATATGATTATGTAAGTTTTATATGGTCGTAGATACTAATATTGCTTTTGTTTCCACTGGCGTTTTGATACTTTGATTTTGATAAACATTTCATGCACAACTTGTGTATTTTTTCACATGTATGAATCTGCCCCATAGCCTGTATGAAAGTGCCCAGCATGTGGGGTACATTCATACATTTTTTCTTTTTTCTTAAAAGTGTTACAAAAAGTCGTAGATCTGTATTTACACAAATTTCATGTTTTTAATATCAAGTTAGATAGTAAGACTATCGATTTTTGATGAATTGATATTGATATCAATACCATAAAGCATGCTACAAGATGAAATATAAAAACTGTACGAATCTGCCCCACCTTCCCCTAAGGTAACAAAAACAGTGTCAAAAGAAATATTTTTTAATATTAGTTTTAACCTTAATTCTGACTCGGCATCAAGTTGATTTCTGTATTTCGTTTGCATCATGACCAGTGTGAAAACTGAAAATCTACTCTTGACTCATCAAGCCGCCATTACGTAAATCTTGCCGCGAGCCCCCTACTGACGAATGGCGAATGGGAACGAAATGGGTTCGCGTACCCCACTTTGAGAAACCCTGGTCTAAACTGCTGGTCCGATTTTAATAGATGAGGTGTCAATAGATTCGTAATAATAGCCCGGGTGACATAGGCTATGTAATTGGTAGTTGTAGCCTAATATTTAAAATTATCTGTCATACCTCTGTGGCTCAGTGGTTCAGCGCTTTGGTGGTCAAGCCGGAGGTCGCAGGTTCGAATCCTGCCGAAGGAACAAAAAGTTTTTCTGTGTTCCTGGGTCATGGATGTATATTAAATATGTGTATAATATAATAAAAATCTTAAATATATGTATAAGATAAAAGTATTAAATATACTTCCCGTTGTCTGGTACCTGTAACACAAGTTCTTCGGATACTTAGCACGGGACCAGATTGACGTGGTGTGAAGCGTTCATAGTTATTATTATATTATATTATAGTTTTCGGGGACACACTCCTCTGAAACGGCTTGACCGATTCTCATGATTTTTTTTTGCATATTCGGAAGGTCTAAGAATCGGTCGTAATCTATTTTTTCAGCCCCTCAATGATAAAAATATTAAAATATGGAAAAACAATGTTTGCTAGGTCAACTAGTTTTTTATAAAAATTGTAATTATGTATGTGATGATACTAAAAGCATCAGTGTTTTAACATTATATATTATTAAAAAAGTATACATATATTTTTTTGTTTCAGTCGTATCTATACAAACGGACTCACGTCAATGGCTCAGCGCCTGCAGGAGTGGAGATAGATAGTTCTAGAATACTATCCAGTTACCCTAAAACATCAACTACGTTACCAATCGATCCCCCTCGGATATGTAACAGGGTCAGCGGACTCAAGAAGAAAGAGGAAGAAGTTGTGGTTACCACAACCCCAACGCTCACAGTCGCAACCAGAGTGTACAACCTTGTAACCACATCCAATGGCATCGAACTAGTTCCACAAGCTACGCCTACTGTCCCCACATCAGTCATAAATACTCCCGTATGCTCTGTGGTAGAAAACCGACCTACTATAGTTATCGATAGTGGGCGACTAGTAGCCAATTTAAAATCCACACCGGAAGCACCTAAGCCAACAGACAGTGCAGTAGCTTATGTGAAAATAGCCGAGAAAGCAGCAAAACCAGAAATAAGTAAACCTCCAGTTGAAAACGATGAAGATTATCACTGCAAGTGTTGTGAGCTACTAAGAAAAATCCGCAAAACTAAACAGACACTTATAACGGATTTCATCAGAGGTGTTAAAAGAAAATATTGTCCGTGTCGATCTATAAAACATCCAAAGATGACGAATAAGTTGAAATTGTTGATTAGATATTTTGCAACACACTCGAAAACTATTTATAGCAACGTTAAGAGAAGTTTAGAAGAATGGCAAGCGACGGATGCTACTAAAACAGAAGAAACAAATGACGAGTCTGTTAATAAGGAAAAAGATACGGGTGAGTTTATTTGTATTTGTTTTAAAGGAGATTATTAAGGCTACATACAATATGAGGCCTAAAAGTTGAAGTGCTGGCCAACAAAAATATATTCTGTTGCAATGTCTTTGCAACTTCTTATGGCTTTTACACAACATTATTATCATGTTTTCTCACTTTTAATTGAAAATAATAATAATTTAGTTTTTAAGGCGAGGTCATAGCCTACTTTGTCATTTCCCGTCACCTAGTCTACCTAGTCAGAGTTCAATTACGAAGTTAAAAAAAAAATATTGGATAAAGTACATAATCCTTGACAGGGTCTGAAACATACACATTTTGTAAAATATATTTCCTGTAAATAAATCACCTCTAAAAAATCACACAATCTCCTGAAACGTAAAGTTTTGTGCAGCACCGTACATATTCTTTTTGTTAAATAATTAATATAATTATTATATTTCAATTTTAAACGAACACTTGTGGGTACAATATTTCAAAAGATGTTTAAATAATACCTTGCTTCCGTCTTCTACATGAATATAGGAAATAATGCTAAGCAAAAAATAACAATGTGCTTAAGCATAGTGTAAATCATTTTGTTTTTGAGCATAGACCTTGCCCTTACAGTTTCATGTATACAATATTATATGTGATATTACAAAAGAAAATCTTATTTTCTTCATTGTTTCAGCATTCGTTATATCCTTCATAATGAAACTTACGATTCGTATGAATATGCTAAGAACCGTGTATCCAAAACAACGGATAGACGAAATCCTGCAAGCCTTCGACATAAATACTGGCAACCCTCTATATCTAGCAGCAGATCTGTACAAGTTTCTGGCGACAGACGACATAGACCTATACAGAGAGTTCATGGCATTCCTGACTCCGGAACAAGCAGACAGACTAGACAAATTTAAAGATTATTTCATTGGGAACTGCATGGAGGATTATATGAAGAAAATCGAGGTAAAGTTAATTATAAACAATTTTATTTTGAATCATATATTATCAGAATATGCTAGACAGTAGGCTACTTGACTCATATTAAATGTCACACATTGAAGGAGTATTTCCTTTAGTACTTGGCTTATGAAAACGTATTCTAGCGAATTAACGATATTATAAATTAAAAATTTAAGTGATAAAGAAAGTTGATTTAAAAATAATCATTTTTGTTTTTTAATTTTATACTGATGAAAACACTTCGAAGTAACATCCGGAAGGATGTAACGACACAAACACGCTAAACACGTGTAGTAGTGAAACGGAACGTGTTTCTGTAAATTGATAGTTCATGACATCTTATAAAGTCATTCACACATCAGTCACATTTATCTAATTATATGCTTTAATGCAGCTCAAAATGTATTCTTTTCTGTTTGTTCTAAAATCCTTAACTTTACCTATACTTCCATTTATGTCAAAACATCGCCATTTTACTACTACGGACTATAATAGCTTAGATTACAAATAGTACTAGTATGACGTCACAGCACACATAATCTATCAACCAACATGGCGAATAGTGTTTTCGGCGGTTTTAAAAAAGTTTTTTGTAGGTTTTTACTGTTTTTAGGCGTTTAAGACAAATAAAAACAAGGTTAAGTATCCTATTCTCTACTTAAAAATATTTGAATGCTAGTAGGGTTTTTACCATTTATTAAAGCTGAAAAAATAACACAGTCATCTTAGTCATAAAAACGAAGGGTTCCGTACCATTATACCAATATTTATACCAGTGTCATGCGTTGAGCGCTGGCGAACGGACGCGTTCCGCATTACGACACACGACAAAAAAATATTAATGAATATAATTTAATATTTCGCGAATCGCGCGGTTATCAGCCGCTACACGTCACCATGGCGCTCATAGTCAACGAGTTGCTGGCGTTTGTCCAACACGCCATCAACGCCATGGACGAAGACAGCATCGTCCGGCTCTGCATGTCCACCTTCAGCAATGAGGAGATTTGTACGGGAAAGCTGATGCTGGACGAGGCGCTTGGTAAGAAGGCGCAGATACCATCGCGACGAAGAGATGGTGGCGAAAGAAGCTTGCAGGATATCATCACCCTGTTGAAGCAGACGGGTCCAGGGGCCATACCAGCTTTCGTGGCTAGGGATCTCCACAAGCTACCGGTGGTGACCATGGACCACATCAATGTCTCCAGCTTGCTGAAGAATGTTAACACCATGAAGGCGGAGCTGGACGAGATGCGAGGTCGATTGAATAGATCGGAGTCCACTATCCGTGATTTGCATAAAGAATTATTGCAAATAAAAAGTAATAATTCTTTATGTACGTCACCCGATCATTCCTTTGATTTCGTAAACACGCGACGACGCGGCGCGCAAGCTGACACGTTTTGCTCATCAGCAAATCCGACGGGTCAACAACCGCCGCCGCCCGCTCGCCGCTTGCGGTCGAGCCGAAACCGAGGACACCAGCGACTTCGAAAAATTACGCAAGTATCGCCGCTGGCCCCACCGCACCCCCGCGGGAGAAGACAAGAGGGGTGGAGGAGCGCCGCAAGTCTGAACCTCCTCGAACCGTCAACGACGAGAGCAGAAGGTGCGATGAGGAGGGCTTCATACTGGTGGAGAGGAGAAAGAAGATGAAGCCCGCCGTCCGCAACCACCGCGGCACCGCACCCAGTGAACCCGAGCAGCGCCTACGGTGCGAAGTGCGCGCCACACCGCTGTACGTGTCTCGCCTGCACTGGTCGACGAAGGTCGAGGACGTCGTGGACTACATCCGAAAGAAGACGTCTTTCACCTTAAGGGTCGAGCGTCTGGAGTCTCGCCACAAAGTCAACTTTACTTCCTTTGTGGTGAGAGTACCGACGCATCTTCTACCGACCTTCGAGGTGGAGGAGTTCTGGCCGACGGACGTAGTCTACCGGAGGTTTCGGGGAAGGCTCCCCAACGAAGCGCGCATCACGTCGCCGAAAAAAGACAATACGTGATAAACTATAGTGTGTGTAAGAGTGAATGTGTATAATATAGAAAATAAGATTTATGTATAGTATTGTATAGTATAAAATTGTGTGTGTGTATAGTATAAAAATATATATCCGTTGTCTGATACCCGTAACACAAGTTCAACTTAGCACGGGATCGGATTGACGTGATATATATTATTATATAATAATGTATATTTGTTCTGTATATATTTTTATGTGTGTAATTTGTTTGAATAAATTGATTTGATTTGATTGATTTTAAGCGTTTACTTATAATATTTAAATATTTTTGTACGATCCTTGTAAAGTCACAAAAGCTAAGGTTGCAAGATACCTAAGATATTCGAGATCATAGGGCACAAAAATATTTTTTTTGAGAATTTTACAGAAAACTTTTTTTATATGTCGAACCGTTTTCCATATATAAAAAAGTTTTATGTAAAATAGGACACATAGTGCGGGAGTGAGGCGCGCTCAGCCATACAAGCTCTGATCAAAATATTGGTTACAAATTGTTTTATGAAGAAAGTATTAAGCTTGATTTGAACATTATTTTACCTCCATCAAAACAGTCTACGTGGCAATCGATACCTATGTTCAGATGTTGGTTCCATTGTTGGAATCAAAACGGTTTTTTGGGCAATTAGAAGTCCTTCCGAAAAAAGCCTTCCAGATATTGATTCAAAGAAACGGACTATTTATATGTAGTGTTGTTGCACTGCAAGCAAATGACTAACGACCAAATACTGAAACGATAGTTAAATTAAGTGCCACTCAAGTCAAATGCTGTCCTTGTCATTTCGGCTAGCAGAGACAGCGACAGCCTGTGACTAGGAGGGCTCTTAATTTTGATTAGCGTTTCAGTATTCCGCCGTTCGTCTGTCCGTCTCTTTCGCTCGTATTTATTATCATAGGCATGAAAGAGACAATATTATTTTCAGGAGTGCATACCAAATAAGGCGAACCGTTGTGTGGTCACTGAGAAACTGTTATCCATGTTTGGCAAAACGGCAGCGAACGGCTGCGATTGCTGCTGCGGTCTCCTGGAAACTGTCCGCGACTATCCCGCACTAGCAGAGTATACATTTTATCTGTTCCCGCATAAACGGAAAGACACGTGAGTTGGTTTTATGGTCATCTTGTGAAAGGTGAAGGAAAACATCGTGAGGAAACCCGCACAGGGTTGGCCCCAGACGTATTGACCAGTTCATTCCTCTGGACTAGGCTGACTATGTTGTGAGAATGCCGTATGTGCTTGGGCAACCGCCAACCACACGACACTTGAAAAAACCGCCTGTCCCAGGCACTACAGTATTTCAAGAGTGGTTACTTCGCTCGGAGAATACTGTAAATCATCTAATAACGGATGTAAAGGCCTGTGAGGTGTACTAGCGTATGGTAAACCAAATGACTCTTGTTGATCATAGAGATCCTAAGGCTCCACAGAAAACAGGCACAAAATAACGACCGTGTCGTTATAAATAGAACTTTTAAAGTATATTTCGTTTAAATTAAGCTAAGCACCTAATAACATAATTAAATTGGCAAAACACCCATTTTTTGGGGGTCGCATGTAACCGGTTGCAATTTCCAAAGGGGTTGGAAGTTGATGAAAAAAAATCTGCTGTTAAAAATCTTTGCGACTTGAGACGACACATCTATACTAATATTATAAAGAGGAAAAGTTTGTTTGTCTGTATAGAATAAGACTCTGAAACTACTGGGCCGATATGACATTTGGCAGAGATATGATAGAGTAGAACACGGGAAAGGACATATTAACTACTTTTTATCGTGGAAAAATGTACGGTTTCCGCAAGATTAACTATTACGCGCACGAAGCCGCGGGCAACATCTAGTACTGTAGAAACAAGCTAACTAATTTTGCCTTGAATAGTTAATAGAATCAGGCGTTACTTTGCGGAAATCCATAGCATAAAATTAATTAATATTATGTTTATAGCAGTTTTTCCGCTAAATAATACCCACAACCTGCAAGCAAATGTGTGAGTGCACGCATAAGCATGCGTAACGCACCTCCCTTCTCCCAGGCATCTGAGTGCACGCATAAGCAGTGTGGGAGGAGGGAGATGCGTTACGCATGCTTATGCGTGCACTCACACATTTGCTTGCAGGTTGTGAGTATTTGGCGGAAAAACTACTATAAACATATTTTTTTTTTGCCTTCTTTTCAGGGAAAACTTTTACAAAAAATCCACTTGTACAAATAACAATACGGATAAAGAAGCTACTATTGATAATACTGCTAGTAAAGGTGATCACGGCGTAATACATGAAAAACGTAAAATAGTTTGTAACAAACCAAATAGAGAAACACCGAAAATAGTTAATGACACTCCACCGAAATCACCGAAAATACCAAACAAAAAACCGAATAGAAAACAGAAGTTAAATGTTATTAATAATGAGGACGAAACTAGTTCTGGGGAGGAAGAGACCAATATGAGCGAGTCTGACCATGCGAGTGCGGATGGGGCTGATGATGAATCTCAATCTAGCGAAGTGGAACCGGAAAGGTAATTTTTATATTGCTCAATGGAAAAATGTAAATAACCTAACTGTAACTGTGGGAGAGCCACGCTTCGGCATGAATAGGCCGGCTCGACCGGATAAATACCACGACCTCACAGAAAACCGGCGTGAAATAACGCTTGCGTTGTTTCGCCGAGTGAGTGAGGTTTATGGAGGCCCAGGGGGATTGGGGATCTTAAGGAAACGCAAGTCGCAACACCAGAGGAGTTACAAGTGTAACTCCTCTGTTGTTGCGAGTGTCCATGGGCGGCGGTAATCGCTTACCATCAGGTGATCCGTCTGCTCGTTTCCTGGTTCATTACATAAAAAAAACCTAACCAAGAGCATGTCTAAGGAGGACTCCGTAACTATCAACGCGCAATAGGTTGTCTTGTCCGATTTCGCTCAAAATAATTTTCCTAAAGAGTTTTTAGCATGATCTATCAGCATGGAAACTTACATGTTTCTATCTCTTATAGTTTAGAAATGCCAGGGGGGGCAACTTACAAACCACTTTGGAGGCCGATTACACGAAAATGGTCGACTTTGTAAAAAAGTCATGTATGAAAATTGAAACCTAGCCTTTATTTTAAAAGATCTAATGATACCCTACACTATGGGGCATAATGAAAAAATATTTTTCATCCCCACTTCACATGTATGGAAAGTCATCCCTAAAATATAAAATTATTTTTATTTTATGATGCTAAAACCGAGATCTATATACAATCTATAGCTATACCAAATTTCATTCATTTATATTCATAATTACAGAAGCTATAAACGCGGACAGACGGACGGACGGACAGAGCGAAACTATAAGGGTTCCTTATGTATTACGGAACCCTAAAAATGATTATTGATAATACTTAATCTTGGACTTGATAATAATGTACAAATCAGCATGGTTTAATTAGGAATAGGAAAAGGAAAACTTAGAGGACGCTGACGCACTATAACGTAAACATTATTACGCGCGGTAACATTCTAAAGTTTAATAATAATATCTACGGATGCTTAATAATAATAAAAATCTTAAGTGTATTCCACCTTACTAATAAAAATATTTAAATAGTGGGTATAAACAATACAATGTTTTATCCTTCTCTGATACATGGGAAAAGTAGCTTGACCGACAAGGACAAAACATTGTATTGCTTATCCAATTTGTAAATATGTATTTTTATTAGTAATGTATAGTATTCACATCTTCGACAACTTACCACGGGGCCAGATTGACGTGGTGTGAAAGCGTCCGTAGATATTATAATTATAATGTTAAACCTTTTTTTTTTTTTTTCAGTACCGATCGAGGTGAAAAAGAAAATCCTGGTGGACAACTTTCAAACATCAAAGATGTAAGTAGTATTTTTTTGGATGATCTTTTTACTAGGTTGCGTAAATACCAAATTACTAGGTGTTTATGAACACCTAGTAATTTGGTGTGTATAATGTTGGGTTTATTAATAATCATAACTAAAGAAAAGAAAATAAAAAAAACTAAAATAATTTTACAGGAGCCATTAGACAGTTACGAAATAACATACACCACAACTGAAGTGCAACACAGAGATAAAAATGAAGAATTGACAAAAACCGACGCCGCAGAAAATGATGAAGTGAATGTTAAAATAGAGCCACTAGAATGGAAAAGGGAAGAAGATAAGTCGTTATTAGAACTAATGAAGCAATCCCTAGCAGACGGGAAAACTAAAACTATCTATGACATAGTTGAGTCTCAATCGGAGAAGTTTTTGAAGTGTTGCGAAAGCAAGTCTTTGATCGACATAACAAATAGACTAATTCATTTATTGCAAGTTGTAAATGAAACTTAATAAATAATTTATTTTTTTAATGTTTATTTTATTTATGCATCTAACATTTATATAAAAGACTAGCTCGTTCCCGCGGCTCCGCCCGCGTAAAAATACTATCGAGTATCCCGCAGGAATACTGCACTTTTCCGAGATAAAAATAACCTATGTTTTAATCCAAAGCCTAAATAAACTACTACCATACCAAATTTCATTAAAATCCGTTTAGTAGTTTCTGCGTCAAAGAGTAACAAACATCCATCCATCCTTACAAACTTTCACATTTGTATTAGTAGGATATTGCCGCCAAACTTATGCTACACACTGCTACACAAGCTATACAAAAGGAGCAAATCATCTGAATAAGAGGCGTTTGCACGGTGCAGGGCGACAGTCAAAGGCGGATCCAGCCACCAAAAAAGGTTGTGGTCACAGCCAACCAAAAATCGGTCACGTGCCAATAAGAGTACGAAAACTGCGCAAAAACTCCTTGCAAAAATCTACAATTATTAGACACGACCACGATTCTATACTTCGTGGACACGACCAACAACTACTAAAAAATTAGAGCGAACTGCTTTCTGCGTTCCGAAATCCGAATATCCCTATCGATAATGATATATTGATCGGCTATAAATAATGACGTCACAAATCAAGTAAGTAGTGCCCACACTGTCCATAGCACCACAGCTGGATCCGCGCTTGGTGAGAGTCAAAGATAAGACTTAGGCGGCGCACGATGCTTATCGTGACCGCGGGCTGCGTACAGTGGCACAGGCTTAGCTTCTTTGAGCTTTTTTGACCTACGTAAGATCAAAAAGCACTAGTCAAGACTCAAGAGCCATCAAGAATGTAATGCGGTTATCTGGGGTCTAAATTAAAGTACAAAGCAAAGTTGGAAAACATTCAAAACAAATTTGTATGATTTTTATACTTTGAATTATACAAGTAACAATAAGGTACATCCGGGATATTCTTTATTATATCCAACATTGTTTGTGCTTGGCATGGTAGGTTACCATAAGTTGGAAGCTAGAAGAGACGGCGCTAACGGCTTTTTTGTACTTATTTGAACTTATATTCTGAAAATTTTATAATCCAGATATTCTTGAAAAAATTAACTCATGTACTTATGCCGGATAAATACATGAGGCGACGGCGGTAGCCATAGCTGTTACCAGTGCCGGCAAAGTAAGTACATCAACCTCCTGCCTTCCTCCTGCAGCAGGCGCATAGATGAATACGAATACCTGAGATCGCCAGTCGTCAACTCACCACTGGGCACTGACGCGCGCGCAGCGCACGCTCAAGCCGAGATTGTTGACGTGTATAACTGTACATTGAACGACTTCACAAATCGATTTTTATCGTACGTTATTAGGTACATTAAAGAGTGATATAGCTCTACCAGAATCTGATGGCATTTTAAAAAAAATAAAAAATGTGATTTTCATATGGCAATGTCAAGTATGACCCGTCAAATCAAAGTACGTGATCTGTCAACCGCTGCTAAAATTTTGTGATTATGTTCTTGGAATTTGTTGTTTTTGTGAAAATATCCAAAAAGGCAATTCGATCTCAAGCGAGAAATATTGTTTTCTATGTCTATAGTAAAATACAGAAAGAAGAAGGTGTAAATCGAACTCAATCTTATAATTTAAAGTTCGTGGTAGAGTTGACCGGTAAGTTAGAGTGAGTTGTTTTGATACTTTTAGTTTTTTTTATATTTTCTTAGGTAATTATTGTGACTTCTTTAAATGTGTTTCCAGTACTACTATAAGGTGAATCGTAGCTGATGGCACATCGAATGATGGTTTGTTTTCCATGCCTGGTAAAAGGAGGAGAGGAGGAAAAAAGAAAATCAACATAAGACAGTTTCGATTTATAGTTGATTAGGAATAAAGTAAACGAGTTCTATACAGTTCGGAAGGAAATTTCAACATTAAATAAACTGTTGCCAATTTAATTGTATGTTATTCGTAATAAATAAGTATATAAAGTAATTCACGATTGATTTATTTTTCATGAAATATCATTATATTACATAGTATAAAACAAAGTCCCTTTTTTGTCTGTCCCTATGTATGCTTAAATCTTTAAAACTACGCAACGGATTTTGATGCGAGTTTTTAAGCTGCGCGTCCACTGCATCGGAATCGGAGCGGACGGAGCGTCGGCATTTACAAAATGCCGATGGGGTGCGTCCACTGCATCCGGATTCAGCATCGGCAATTTAGTTATTTTTAATCCGTCAGCCTGAACGTGCACTTGCATTATGGAGGATAGTGACGAGATATATTGTTGTAATCTCAGACCGAATAGGTTGTAATTAGCTTATTTTATCAGAAGAGGAAAAGAGAAACAAGAGGAAACGAAAGATATGGGTTCATAAATCATAATATAAATTCAAAAAGAATAATTTTTGGAGAATTTCATACATTATATTCTGATTTATTAGAAGATGAAAATAGATTTTTTGGGTACATTCATATGACTCGAAAAAAGTTTTTTGAACTTCACTATATTCTACAATTTTTATTTATTATTTGCCCAATTTCATCCCATATATCGTCTCTCCTCAGTTGGTTAAGATAATGTTGATGTTTTAGATTGTAAAGTTCATCATATTTTTCCACTAAAGTAATTAAAATATCGTCATTCGTCGTGAATAAGTATTTATGTATAGCCGTCGCGTCGTCGCAAACACGTCAGAACTTGAAACGTTCGGAATCCGAATGACGGGTTCACTGCCGATGACGTCATCGGCAAAAATCCCGGTCGCGGGCGCAGAAATGCCGATCCAGTGGACGCAGTACCATAGAAATCCATACAAAGCAACAAATCCGTCCGCTCCGTCCGCTCCGATTCCGATGCAGTGGACGCGCAGCTTTAAAATAATAGTCTTTAAGTATTTAATAGTCTTTAAGATATTATAAGATTATGGTAAAATTTATATTCAAGTGCGATAAATAAAATACTTATTATGTAAGTATATTATCAAGTGGTCGCGCATGTCGTATCGAGGTGATACATACATACATACATATAATCACGCCTTTTTCCCGTAGGGGTAGGCAGGACCGCCTCTTTCCCGTAGGGGTAGGCAGAGACCACTTCTTTCCACTTGCTACGATCCTTACATACTTCTTTCGCTTCGTCCACTTTCATTCTTACCATCCATTCCTCCTCTTACATTCAACGTAGCCAAGCGTCTCTCCATGGTCCGCTTTTCGCCTCCGCGAGAAACGAGACGTGATGGGTGGCGAACCACATCGAGGTGATAGGGTCCCATTTTTAACAATTTGCATTGGGCAAACCTAAAAACATGTTCAATATTGTATCAGTAGTATATTGCTGTAAGTAGGTAGAGAATTATTCGCCGAAGTAGTTTTTTCTCCAAGAACACTATTCCACGCGGGCGAAGCCGCGGGCAAAAGCTAGTTTTCTATATTATACACCGAACATTCTTCATACAGTCTTATTATAATTCATGTTCAATAATACTAAAGACATAATTAAATATTAACCAGTATCAAGATCGTTTAATCCAATTTCCCCAGTATTGCACACTACAAATTTTTTTTTCCCTATTTGCCATGAGATTCTGGTACACCTAGTATAAAAACTTGAGATTGTTATTATTTTATGCAAAAAAATCCTTGCCTCGAATAATTTATTTAAAAAAATATAACTGTCAAATTTGTCGTTTGACGTGACGTCACACTATTGATTTTTCGCGGAATTGTCAAACTAATTTGAAAATGATAAATATTTTTATCAATCTCCAACTATTTAAAGTCGTATAAAAAGTTTGAACTATCTTTCAACTTAAAAAATAAATATTAAATTTAAGAATCTTTAAAAACAACACATTTTCATTCGGCATAAAAATGGCGCGTTACAGTAACGAAATTGAGGAAAACAAAATAGACCCGGCATCTGTCGCCGCAAATATTAAATCCTCTATCAAAACTGTAAGTAAAACACATATCATTATAATAATAATATAATATCTATTGACGCCTCACACCACGTCAATCCGGCCCCGTGCTAAGTATCCGAAGAACTTGTGTTACCTGAGGCACCAGAAAACGGGAAGTATATTTAATACTTTTATACTATAAGTACATATATTTAAGATTTTTATTATATTATACACATATTTAATATGTAACATCCATGACCCAGGAACATAAAAAACTTGTTCCTTCGGCGGGATTCAAACCCGCGACCCCCAGCATGAGCAACAACTCGAACCACTGAGCCACAGAGGTCGTCAAATACACTAAATACGAACATTTCTTAATATGTATAACTTTCATCAGCTTCTATGCTAACTTTTCAGGAGATTATAAAAGAGCTTTTACAAGGGTCTTTTCAAGACAACAAGACGAAACTTGGTAATGATGCCTTGAACCTTGTGGTGGAGGTAGCCAAGTGTCTGGTCACAGAGACATGTTTGCGGGCATCGAGTCAGGCTTTGCGTGAAAGTTCTGACAGAGTTGACATTGAACATGTGGAGAAGTGCTTGCCTCAGTTGGTAAGATTATTGTTTATAGCAGTAGTTCCTAACCAGTAGGGCACGCCTCCTTAGGGGGGGGTTAAGAAATGTGAAGAGGGGCTGAACACTAAACATCTTACTAAATGTAAAAGTTTGTGAGGATGTATGGATGGATGTTTGTTCCTCTTTCGCTAAAACTACCGAACGGATTTCAATGAAATTTGGTATGGTCGTAGTTTAGGCTCTGGATCTTTTTATCGTGGAAAAGTACAGTATTTCGATGGGATACCCGATACTATAAGTACGCGGGCGGAGTCGCGGGAAACAGCTAGTAACATATATTTTTTATCACAAATATTAATTGACACCTCATCAGTTGCTATTAGACAAGTTTTGACAAGTTACAGAATTTATATATTTCCATACAAAAAAATATTTGTATAGAAATAAATTTGTTAAAATTCCCTTTTATGCAATTAGAATGTCACAGGTAGTAAAGTATTATTTAAAATCCCAGGGGAGACGCTGTGAGTAAAAGGGAGGGAAACCCTGGTTTATAACTTACGTACAATAAACTTCTAGATAACTTATTAAAAAAAGTAGAGTAGTGGGAGGGCCTGGGATCTCATTCTATTAATTAAAGTAATAAAAATTAACTTATTTTAAAAAAATGTTTTATAATTCGTTTTCTTGTGTTATAACTAAACATATTACTTTCTTTTCAGATGCTTGACTTCCCTTAAAATGAATGAGGTGTTTATTTCTTCCAATAATCTTAAATTATTAAGTTTTAGCAATTTACTTTATTAAGTTTAAGAGAAAAGTAGGTCTATGTTAACATTTATTTGTGATGATTAGTACAAATTAAAACAAAAGCACAAGATTTTCTGTAAAAAATTTATTATACAAATATTTTGCTGTCTGTTCTTCGGTGCACTGTATCAAGTTCCCACACAATATTATATTTACAGAAATACTAGGAGTCGGTATATATGTAATGCTAGTGGTCAACCATGACTTAAAAAGATCTGACTTTGAATTTTTCTCTTCATGAATAGTTGTTTTGTACAGTCAACCACTAACTTCACTGAAAACCACTTCGTGAAGCCAGGACCGCTCCGACCCCCGGCAGCGCCTGTGTGCGAAACCCACGAAGCGCCTCTTAATTTTACGAATCTTCATGTTTTAACTTTTCGGTGGCGGCCCGCGGCGCCCTCATCGTCTTGGCGCCTGTGTGCGCCGCACACATCGCACACAGGGGCGGCACGGCCCTGCGTGAAGCGTCCATAGATATAAAAAAAAACAGTTGGAGAAAATGACATAGCACTCCTATTAACACTATAGTGTCCAAAATACACCACATTTACATATTCCCCACAATTATTATTTAAAAAATAAACTTACACTAACAGTGCTTTAGACTTTTAGTACCTTTAAAGCCATAGGGCTCTTATACACAATAGTATAGTTTATTAATAAATATCAAAATAAGTAACACATTTATAACCTAATTTTAAAGTGAAATAATATTGATACGTAATTTAAACAGGTTGTATCACATTTACATATTAATGACGTAAATTTTGTTAAATGTTTAATAGTTTTTGGGAAATTTCAATTGTATTATGAAAACAATCTAGATTTTTAATGATAATGTTTATAGATAAATTGGTATAAGCAATAAACCTTATTGTATTACCCCCTTACTAATAAACGCTTTATAAGCTTTGAATAGTTATACAGTATTTTGTACCCGTCACACAAGTGACATTTTTAATTCGATAGAAGGACACAAAACACTGTATAACTATTCAAAGCTTATACAGCGTTTATTAATAAGGGGTTTAAAGATTAACATAATATTTTAGCACAAAATGCATGTAACATAATAAATTTATTTATCTAGAAAAATGTTTTTATTACTACATTTGTAAGACTAACATAAATGTACATAAAGCTGTGTTGACACAATCTAAGTTCACTTGGACAAAGTTAACTTGGATATCTACTTGGACAATAAGATTTCACACCGATTTCAGTGACAGTAGCCGGTTTCATTAAAACCAGGCCAGCAGCTATGCAGGAGTTATTTCACAACTTGAACAATACTCGTATGGTGTCAACAGGTATTCAAGTGTACTTGGATGACCTATAATTGGTGCAAAACGACTGATGTATCTAAGTGAATTTAATTCCAAGCATACTTTGATTGTGTCAACATAGCTTTAGTTACTCTAGATATTCCTAAATTGTAACATACCTAACATGCTGCACACTAACGGAATTTTTATACTGTTTAACTTAAAAAAAAAAGAAAAAAAAACTAATTTGACAGTTTTGTGTAAAAAATTAGCTATACAGACAAACTATCAAACCAACCACTAACTGTTCTATATTCAAGATTCACCAATATTTCACAATGCACTTGGGTAACTAAAAAAATAGTTTATTAAAAAAATGAGGCAGGGCACAGCACCGTAGGAACTATAAAATTAAAACAAGTCCATTTCATCGTTACACATAACTTCAAGAAAGTCTTCGTCTTCGTAGTCCAACGGCTGCCTGTCCTCTCGGTCATTTTGAGGAGACCTGGATGTGGGTGACAGGGGTTGTTCGCAGTGTGAATGGCCGTCGGTATCACTGGAGCAGTCTCGAGCATCAGTAGCAGGAGACGGTGGTGGATTAGAGCCGTGCTCTGACTGCACCGTCGCTTCACCACGAGACAGTAGTGAGGGTAATTCTGCATCTAAAATATTAACATTAGTATATTGTCTATTGGCAGCAAACATAATAGGCATGTTGGCTGCAAAAATATTGTTCGCCTATTCAATGTAGACAACATGACCAATAAACAATCTAAACCCATTTTTATAAATCTTGCAAAATAACAAAGATACAAACAATTTAAATTTTATAGTGTTGACTGCTGTGAGTCATGACGTCACTATTAAACAATGTATCGTGGTAGCAAATGTTGTGACGTTACAAATTGTTTGGGGAGAAAGAGATGGGAAATAATTTTTATTTGCTTTTCATTTTTAATCGCGTCAACCTAACATTTTCTTTTAGACAAGATATTGCCTGCAACTTAGTGCGCGCAAAAGGAAATCTCGAGATAACCGTACATTTTGCCGCAATAAAAAGTAGCCTATCCTTCCAGGTGGTCTATTCTATATCTGTGCCAAATTTCATCAAAATCGATCCAGTAGTTTCGGAGCCTATTCAATGCAATTAAACAAACTTTTATTCTTTGTTATATTAGTATAGATAGATTTGTGTATCTCTATTCAACATTTTTTTTATTTCTTTCTTCTTAATTTAAATGTTAAACTTTTTTTATTTGTTTTAAATCTTTATTTTTAAGAGGCTTTTGCCATACAAGGCATGCCAGCCCCATCATAACTCATACGAATATTAATAGTATAGAATTTTATATTATATATATATATATATATATATATATATATATATATATATATATATATATATATATATATATATATATATATATATATATATATATATATATATATATATATATATATATATATATGTGATTAAAATATCTGATTCACCTAACTGTGATGAGTGTGGTGTGGTGGAGGATATTCACCACTTGATAATGGAATGTGTGAAAGGTGCTGATGAAAGAAAGGAGTTGTTAGATAAATTTAAATTAAATAATTGTGATTTAGGTTTGTATATGTGCATTCTTGCTTCACCTGCGACTGAAGCAGCAAAATGTTAAACTTTATGTATTACTTTGTATTGAATAAAGGCTGTAAATAAAAAATATATAAATAACTAGCGACCCACCCCGGCTTCGCACGGGTACAATACTGATACTAATACTACAGAATGTCACCCACTCCGCAACGGGCCGTGCAGCAGAAATCGTAATATTTTAATTTCGCCATAACTTCAAAACCAAACGTCCAATTTTAATTATTCAAAGACCAAATATTATCTACATAAACTGTACTTACGGCCGCACTCAGAGTCATTTAATTGTTACTTAAACCATTACTTAGTATAGATTTAAAAAAACTCACTCTCAGAGTCAGTTAACGGATCGTTAACGTGACTTAATGATGATTAAATTTAAGTATCGCAAAACCTCTATTTAACTTGCTAATTGTGGATTAAGACGTTCGAATTTGAGGTTATTTATTTGTTTTTGTAAAAAAATTACATTTGAATTTTACTAATACGCTATTACTAGTTATTACCTCAGTTACTACTACGTTGTTTTTACCATTTTTATGCAAAATGTCTAATGAGATGGACTTTATAGATTTTGTAAATTTTTCAATAAGATTCAGAAATGTGGGACCAAGATGACCAAGACGCTATAGAATACATTATTCGGATCCTTTCACTAAAATATTCAATTCAAGAATTCCATGTTAGATATAGATTCACTCCAAAGTCCTATGTTCTAAAAAAACTTAATAATAATATGTAGAAATCAGATTAGATCAGTCTATACCTATTAGAAGAGGATTACCATTTACCTACTCCCAAAATAATGCTTCTGTTTACTGTAAGATATTTAGCTACAGGCAGTTTTCAGGTTAGTTTCTAAATTATAGTACCTAAAATAATAAACAAAACTAGAATCATGAGAGTTTACTGTGCTTGTAATAATATTATTTGTATGTTGCTATCTTATTTTATATTAATATCTGTCAGTAATCAGTCTCATGAATTGTCAGCAAAGTTTCTGCATTAATTGCTATGAAAATGCAAGATTTTGTCAAGTTCCCGGCTACTGTATAGAGTGTTAACACTGCAAAGATATATTTTATTAGTTTTGAACTAAATGTATGCCAAGCTAATGTATATTATAATATTAATTAAACTACATCTAATGATTATATTATAATTATGTAATTTAAATATTAAATTCTTGTTACAGACGACATTCTATGAAATTGCACACTTTCCTGGGGTGATTGGGTGTATTGAATTAAATATCATTATTAAAATAAAAAGTCCTGGAGGAATCACTTCAGAAGTGTACAGAAATAGAATAGAATATTTGTGCTACAGAGGCAAGCTATACCTATGTTCTATTTATAAGATGTCATCATTCTTTCCATTCTGAGCTACCAAATCATGAATTTCCTTTGAATCTCTGAGATAAGTTTAAAGAAATAGGTATTCTGACCGTCGCTTCACAATACATTTGGACAAATACACAATTCAATGGACAATGTGTTGTATGTCAGAAAAAAAAAGCGACAATCATATTATATAGGAATACAAGAAATAGAAATAAGTTAGATATACCTGTGATGAGTGATCAGACTAATTTTTAAAGGAAGGTCAAGGTGTATACACCCACAATAGAATCCCAGAAAACATTCAGATTCTTTCCATTAATAAATTAAAAAAGGTTAAAGAATGTTTGTGTGCCAAAGCATAAAGTCAATGGTTTCATCATTTTACCACCTTGGGAATAAGATGCTCCTTGCAAGGCTGCTTCTATGTATGTACTTATTATGTATATTGACTTTTGTCTTAGATTAAGTTACTAGGTATATTGTAAAAAAATATTTTTTGAAAAGAACAATTTTTCTTCTCGCCGGTGGTAAGCATCATGTAGCACTATTTGGATTTGATTAATAAAAGACAATACATATAAAATAATTTCTTTTATTTACTTATTACTATTTTGTAACTTTTCTAATATTTTTTCCGCTTGTTATATTTCTTCAATCTTCCTTCACAACAGCAACGAATTTCAATTTTGCTAATCATATATTCACAATAGACGGATATTCACCTTAATATTAATATTATAATTTGAAACACAATTCAAAATTACACTAAAAATGTAGAGTGCAATAAACTTTAAACTTTAGATTTTTTGTTTATTGTTTACGTATATTATATTCACGCTCGCCGCCCGCGAAGATTTGACAGTTAGCAACTGTAATGCCATATTAGAAAATTGAAATTATTTTACCAAAATATTCGATAAATAGCTATTTTGGATAATTTTTTGTCGATTTTCTTTGTTAATTAAATAAATTATAACCATATTTACTACTTTACATGATTTCTGATGTTTATTAAAGACAAACTTAACAGTTTCATATTAATTAATTTTAAGTATGGCTACACCTTCTCCAAGTTTTTAAGTAATCGACAAGTTATTTCGAAGATGCACCGCCCTACGAATGATTAAATTTGTCATTAGCTAACGATCCATTAAATTTTGACTCTGGGAGACACGCGTCATTAAGATATTTAATGTTCATTAGTTAAATACTGATTAGGGCTAATTTAATGAACGTCTCTGAGTACGGCTGTTAGTGATGAAATTATTTATTTTGATAAGGATTAATAGCATGAGTAAACTAAACGCGTTTAAATGTAGTCCAAAAAAAATTCAAAATTTCTAAATAAAAAAATGGTTGTTGGGCCTCACTCGACATAGATAGGTATAGTGTGTCGCGGACTTTTTTGTAGATATTTATAAGATCTACAATTAATTAGAACATTATATGGTTCTATCTTTTATAGTTTAGGCAGCGTACGCAAAATAAGTAACTTTTCTGGTTGATTTTTTACACCTTGTGTCCGTAAAACTCAAATATCTTACGGAACCCTATTTTTTTCCAAAATAAAATTTAGCCTATGTTACTCGTGGATAATGTAGCTTTCGAATGGTGAAAGAATTTTTGAAATAGGTCCAGTACTTTTTGAGCCTATTCATTACAAACAAACAAACAAACAAACATACAAACAAAGTTTTCCTCTTTATAATATTAGTATAGATTAAAATTCAACAGTTTTTAAATGAAATTTGTAATGTTGTGAAATTCGCCACTAAGCAACATCCCTATTCTGTAGAAAAAGCTATTTTATGTTGCCTCAACAGTTCCTACTATTTTTGAAAATTTAAAATGACTATTAAAAAGGTATTTTGATGTGAAGTATTAGAATTATTTCGAAAAAATTGTCTGTACATCTTGTCATAATGGATAAGAAACCATAGTATGTATAGGTAACAAACAAACCGAGATTTATATTTAAAACATTATGTCTACCTGTGAGGCTCTGCTTCAGCTGCTCTACTACCTTCTGTCTGCTTTTAACGCGCGCCCTTTTAATCTTTCGCGCTGATTCCTTGCGATCCTCGTTGAATATTTGATTGATCATATCTAATGACACCTCGTCATCTCTCTTTAGGAGAAAGAAGAATATTCCTCCTGGCGTTCTTCGCCTTGTACCATTCTGCAAAATGATTATGATTTGTTATGGGATTTGTTATAACCAAAACAATTATAGCAACAGTCAACATCCACAAAGTTACTGGTCAGCCAAATAATCGGCCCACGCATTTGGTCTATTGCCTAAACGTCTTTACACAAGCAGTAAATCACGTCCCCAAAGTTTCCGTAATTGATTTTACCAAACCTTATATAATATGTCACCGTAAAATTGTAAAAACCGTTAGATTGTAATAAAACTAGTGAAATTGTAAAATGTTGATAGACTTCTGACGCGAATATGCTGCCTATAATTTAACACATTATTTTTCGTTAGATTATAAATATACAGTTTTTAATCCTTCGACATATTTTTACAATCTCGTTAGTTATTTTACAATCTAACGGTTTTTACAATTTTACGGTGACATATAAATTGATGGACTTTTATGGGGCGTCCATAAATTACGTGAGATGTTTAAGGGGGGAGGGGGTCGAGACAAATCTCATCTAATCTTACGTTGGAGAGAGGGGAGGGGTCTCGGCAAATATCACGCAATTTTTTTTCTGATAATAAAACAAAAAAAAAAAATACTATTTTGGTCCATTTAATCCAGATTGTACATGCTTAGAGTGGCTAGATCAGAACGAAGTTGAAGGAGCAGATGATTTTAGAGTAGATATTATTTTTTTAATCACAGTAGTTACGATTTAAGTATTCTATTGTTAAATTTTTATTACACTTATAACTCTCAGCAATATTGATTACTAGTCTTAACTAGTCGTAAATAAAAGCACAAAGCATTTTTTTTTCTTATTACAATAACAATCCAACGCGTTTACGGAAGAAACCCACATTTTGAAAAATCTCACGTGATATTGAGGGATGGGGGAGGGGGTTAGATAAAATCTCACGACATCTCATCTGGGGGGAGAGAGGGACAGAAATTAAAAAAAAACACCACGTAATTTATGGCCCCCTTACCAGTTGGGTGAAATAAGCGAGGTGCAGGGCCTGCTATGACACTTAAAACTCATTTGTCAAAATATTCAAGACTAGCGTCCCGCCCCGGCTTCGCACGGGTACAATATTGATACTAATACTACAGAATGTCTTTAAACCTCTAACAAAACGGACGAAATTTAGTCAAAACAAATAGAAACAAATTAATATAGGTACCTACTAAAACTTAATGAAATAAGTAGTGGGTATACTTTCATCGTATCAAATACCATATATCTAAACTCCCTTCCGCACTCGCACCCCCGCCTTGGTGAAGCCCACTTCGCAACTCGACGGGCCGTGCAGCAGAAATCGTAATATTTTAATTTCGCCATGACCAAACGTCCAATTTTAATCATTCAAAGACCAAATATTATGTACATAAACTGTACTTTGTGATGAAATAATTTATTTTGATAAGGATTAATAGCATAAGTAAAATAAACGCGTTTAAATGTAGTCCAAAAAAAATTCAAGATTTCTAAATAAAAAAATGGTTGTTGTGCCTCACTCGACATAGATAGGTATAGTGTGTCGCGGACTTTTTTGTACATACTGGGTGTCCCAAAAATACCGTCTCATAGTGACATGGGAGATAGATTAGCCTTATATCTCTCGGATAAAATAAAAATGACCTTAGTAAAAGTTGCTTAGTTTTCGAGATATTTGGATTTTTTTGGTTTTATTCAAAATCTCCATTTTTAGTTAGTTTTTATTTCCGCATTAGTACAAATTCCTTTAATTTATTCATTTTTATTTTTTTTAAGTATCTCGAATAGTTGTTTGATGCATACAAAATAAATTTTTGTCAAATCGTAGTGTATTTTTTAAGAAAAAAATATTTTTGTGTTGCGTTTTAGCTCTCCCAAAATTTCGAACAAAATTTTGACAATCTGCCGTGAAAAAAAAATGTACTAAAGTAAACTGGAAAATTATTTTAAAAATTACTCAATTTATTGCAGATTTAGAAATGGTATAACACTTACATAAGAATTTTACAGAAACTTAGAAATTGCCATTTTTATCATTAAAGTCTGATTCAAGCCAGACTCTTATGTAGTAAAGAAGATGAAAAAGTACCAGGAATTTTCATCGCAATCTTATTATCTATCGACCTTTATTATCTTTTGTATCTGTAGACTTGTAAAACTGAATGTACTATTGCAACCCTAATTTGTTATTTCGTTCTTTCCTTCGCTGTTATGGGGCACTGTGATAGTAAATAAAATTAGAAAAAAACTTTAGAACTTAGATTTATTACAGTAAATGCTCGAACTGTCGACCTCCAACACGAATGCACAATCGACATCTTCTGATAAAATTATTCTTTAATCTTCTCAAACTTATCTGAGATATTTCTTGAGCCGCTGCGGTGACTCTGTCGCGTAGTTCCCTTTCGTTGCGTATTGGTTTACCATAAACTTTGTCTTTAAGACATCCCCAATAAAAAAAATCCAGGGGATTAAGATCAGGGGATCGTGGTGGCCATAAGATTGGCCCCAGTCGCCCAATCCACCTTCTCGGGAACCTGCGGTCCAGGTGTGCTCGAACGTCTCGAGCGTAATGTGCTGGGCAGCCGTCGTTTTGAAACCACATCGTTCGTAATGATTCCAGTGGCACATCCCCGAGGAGCGTTGGCAATTGGTTTTCTAAAAATTCCAAATAGGTGTGACCATTTAATATTGGAGGCAGCTCCACTGGTCCTACTATTGTACCGTTGTAGATTCCGGTCCATAAATTTATTTTAAACATGTGTTGCGACCGATCTTCTCTATTCTCGTGTGGGTTTTCTAGCTGCCAGCTATGAATATTATGAAGGTTTAAATAACCATCTCTTCTACATTGCGACTCGTCACTCCACAGTACTTTATGAAAAAAGTCGGGATCTTCCCTATTTTTTTCCAACATTCGTTGACAAAATTGTACCCGTCTGGCATAGTCACTCGTAAGGAGAGTTTGCACTCTTTGTATGTGGTACGGATGATACCTGTTCCTTTTTAAAACGCGATGAGCAGATGATTTCGGTATTCCAGTCCGACTTTGAATCAAACGAACCGAAGTTGACGGATCTTCGGTAACTTGCTGTAACACGACATCTTCGTCGGTTGTTTGCGGTCTCCCTTCACCACCTCGAGTTCCTGGGACTCTACCCTCTCTGTAGGCAGAATCCAATCGTTCAATCACATGATACGATGGCGGTGTACGGTTTGGATAACGTTCCGCGTACAATCTTGCAGCTAATCTTGAATTTAAAGTTACTACGCCTCGATTAGAAACACGCCTGGTTTCCCCATAAATTAAGTACATGTCGGCGTACTCACGATGAGTAAATTGAGTAGCAGCACCTCGTGGATTTTCCATTCTTAGCACAGTAATTAGTTGTTGTCACCAAATCAGTTCAACAATAGTCCAAATCGAAAGCAAATCAGAGTCCAAAAATAACGCCTAGTAATAAAAAAAATGAGAGAAACGAGAGCAGTACAAAATAGCACGTGTATCGCACAAAACGGAAGAGAACGTACTAAAGTCCACGAGATCGTTCGTGGAACACGGTGTTGTAAAATGTGGGAAGAGAGTAGCGCATATTGCGCGCTCCCTTGCACTTATTAGGCCTTTAACAAACATTACCGTTGATCATTGACAGCTATCTCACTCAGTTTTTAACCTAAGAACAGGATCACAAACGCCGAACACAAAGGACAACATGTGGCCTTTTCATTGTGTTTGAATATTGAATATTCACTTCATAGTTGAGTCCGGCTTGAATTAGACTTTAATGATAAAAATGGCAATTTCTAAGTTTCTGTAAATTTTTCATATAAGTGTTATACCATTTCTAAATCTGCAATAAATTGAGTAATTTTTAAAATAATTTGCCAGATTACTTTAGTACATTTTTTTTCTACGGCAGATTGTCAAAATTTGGGTCGAAATTTTGGGAGAGCTAAAACGCAACACAAAAATATTTTTTTCTTAAAAAATACACTACTATTTGACAAAAGTTTATTTTGTATGCATCAAACAACTATTCGAGATACTTAAAAAAAATTAAAATGAATAAATTAAAGGAATTTGTACTAATGCGGAAATAAAAACTAACTAAAAATGGAGATTTTGAATAAAACCAAAAAAATCCAAATATCTCGAAAACTAAGCAACTTTTACTAAGGTCATTTTTATTTTATCCGAGAGATATAAGGCTAATCTATCTCCCATGTCACTATGAGATGGTATTTTTGGGACACCCAGTATATTATATAAGATCTACAATTAATTAGAACATTTTATGGTTCTATCTATTATAGTTTAGGCAGCGTACGCAAAATAAGTACATTTTCTTGTTGATTTTTTACACCTTGTGTCCGAAAAACCCAAATATCTTACGGAACCCTATTTTTTTCCAAAATAAAATGTATATATTACTCGTACAAATTTATACATTTATATATTATTCCTATGTTACTCGTGGATAATGTAGCTTTCGAATGGTGAAAGAATTTTTGAAATCGGTCCAGTACTTTTTGAGCCTATTCATTACAAACTAACAAACAAACATACAAACAAAGTTTTCCTCTTTATAATATTAGTGTAGAGTAGGGATGTTGCGGGTGCATAATTTTTCACATCCGCGGATGCGGATGCGGATCTGTACATAAAACTTAAGTGTTGGTTTGGTAGGGTAAAAAACCACAGTAATATTAATCCTTTCTTTATCTATACTTATATATAATATTATAAAGCTGAAGAATTTGTTTGTTTGTTTGTTTGAACGCGCTAATCTCAGGAATAGGGTATTTTCCAAGTTTTTAAAAGTATGTCAAATTGTTCCTAATACCAAAATACATTATCAGTTTGGACCATTCTTTGTGAATTTCTTTATTTTCCTTGCAAATTAGCCTAAAAGTTTAAATTAATATTATAGGCGCGAAAACGCTATAATGTGTTGTCATGACGTCACATTCTTGTAACATTGTAACTGTCAAGTGTCAAGTGTCAAATTACACTGAAAATGGCAAATCCCAGAATACCTACTGTTTACGTTTGTAAATATAAATGTTTTAAGCCTATTAAAAATGCCTTATATATGGTGCGTAGTGCCAAAATGCACTAATACGTCTATTAAAACACCGGGGAAAATCACTGTAACCATACCAAAGAACACTGAAATGCGGAAAAAGTGGCTATTACTCGCTGACGCATGACGTTAATGATTCTGATGCTGGCTATTCTCTATGGAAATCGGGAGGCCATTAAAAAAAAGAAGAAGTACAAGAATATGACGTCACATTCCAATTTCGTGCGTTTTTAGTCACGTGGTCAAACGTGAAAAATTCATAATTTTATTTTTGATATTTTATAAAAATCATACATATTTTTGTGTAAAAAGTTGGTTTAAGTGGTTTCAATTAATGTTTAGCGATAAAATATCAACAATCTGATGTATATTTTCATCATAGGATAATACCCTATTACTGGTTAGAATAAAAAAAAATATTTTTGTTGGATAGTCCGTTTATCGAGGAAGGCTTTAGGCTATATAGCATCATGCTAAGCTCAATACGAGCGGAACACCAATCAAGAACGTTTGAAAAACGGGTTTTTTTCTTCCTTTTGAGTGCTTTCGCTGCGTACGCTGCGGAAATGGTTAAAGTTTCGCTAAAATTATGTTTGACAGAATTGTTCCTCTTTAAAAGTTCTAAAAAAAGTCCGCGACTATATATGTCTATTTTTTAAGGTTGGCTCACAATAACCTTTTTATGCTAACCAAATTTGTACTAAAATTAAGCATTATTTGTGAGGGTGTTTTTATAAAGATGATATTAATGCTTATCCAAGTAAATACGTTATTCATTACAAGCATTTATTAATTTAGAAGAAATTTTCCGTTTACATAATTTGATTTCAATGAGTATTTTAAAAGATATCGCAGTAATACAATAATAATCAAACGCGCAATAATGTACGGCGCGCGGCGAGCAGTCGTGAGGGGGAAGCGCTTCTCCTTCTACGTAAATGAAGTCGCGGGTTTTTAACGACATCCCAAAGTAAATGTTCCACGTGGACGAAGTCGCGGGCAAAAGCTAGTTTAATAATAAAGTAGTGAGTTATTTTAATAATTAAATTTGAATATTGGAGCATTACATTTAATTAAATGTAGAATGTCCGCCTTTTCGGATTCCAGTTTGTTTCGCAAGGGTTCGTATATTAATCCTACGCTACTTAATAACTGTTTCCCTTTCTTTCTCGTCGCTACCTGCTACACATCCACATCTGCATTAGATCCGCATCGATTTATGCGGATGCGGATGCAGATGCGGATGTATAAATCGATGCGGATGCGGATGCGAATATTCGCAACATCCCTGGTGTAGACAAATACATATTTGACAATTTTATAAGTCCTGTTGGTATACAGTGTAATAAGGGAATGACTAATGCAGTGACTTTTCACTGAATATCTGCACTAACACTCGTGACGTTGGCCACTCCTATAACTCCTATTATATGCTAAAGAAAGAAGAACTCCTGTTGGGCAAGCCCACGGAACAGAAAATGGAAGTGCTATATGACACAATTAGTATGGAAATTATCACCAAAATCACACAAATACATTGATAATAATCATACGTCGCACTACTCATAAAGAATTTGTTTCATTGGTTCTTTATATTTCAGTATATGTACTTCGAAAAGTACTTACGACAAGTCAAATGAAATAATATGAGAAATCCTGTAAGAATGCAGTCATGGCATGCGAACAACTCCTACTTTACACTTGCACTCGTTTTCTGTTCCATGGGCTATTTAAAATTATATTGTGGTCTTGTCAAATCTCTTATTATATCCAAATTTTCAAGAATTCTTGTATATGATAAATTTAAATAAAACTTACCATTACAAGCATGCCACCATCAGCCTCCACTTTTTGTGTTTCTTTGTATATCTCTATGGCTTTACTGGCTCCCAACACTTGTACAATCCTACCTAAAAAGTATTAAAATATATTAACTTAAAGCCTTCTATTTATATTGCATAGATAATCAACATTACATCATTTCCGATTACATAATATTACATACTAAACACCAAAACTATTTTTACTTACAAACTAATTCTGTCTTCTCTTCTGACAACTTTTCTGCTATGTCCATTCCTATGTTTTCTATTGGATCTTCAGCAGTGGTGACCAGTTCTGGTATGAATCTGGGGTTCTGTTTCTCTTCGTGTCGTTGATCAGTATTCACACGTTTTCCGAGCCTCAACTTGACATTGGATCTGTCTGTGTGGGTTCTTTTATTTGAGAAACCATCTCTATTTTTCTTATCCTTTATATTTGAGAATACTTTCTTAGATACATAATCATCATCTAATCTATATTTAATTGTATAGTCATAAGATTCAACGCCATACCTAGACTTTTTTGACACATCGCAACTTATCATATCTTCTGTTAACAAATCTTCCTGAAAATAAAAGTACAATGTATTAGAACAATATTTAATCTCGAAATCAAACTAAGATACATATAAAAGGATGATTTGTCAAGTTGACTGGTATCTATCTATATATATATAAAAGGCCAAACTGATTGACTGATGTATCAACGCACAGGCCAAACCCTTAAGACTCGAAATTTTGCACACATATTTCACATAAATTATGATGGGGTAAAATAGGGGATTAAAGTTAAAAATCTAATTTCATGAGAACAAAGCCGTGAGCAATTAATGCTATTATCCAATAAAAACCAATTGTACATTAAATTTAAATAAAAGTAAGTCTTAAAGGACATGCAAAACAACATTTACCTGCAGAGCTTTACACCACACATTATATTTATCTTTTTTGGCCTGGCCCTGTGGCTGTGGTCGGTGGGGCCTCATCTTGCTGCGTTTGGCGCGGCGCCGCGGCTCGTCGTCTGACTCTGATCCCGATGACTCCTGTGCCGATGCTTCGTCACTTTGCTCATCCTGAATTTGCATATTCACTAACGAAGGCGGGTTGAAGGTGTCTGGTCGGGGCAGGGGATTATAGGTACCTTCCTCGACGTCAGAATCCTCTAACTGTAATGATACAACACACACTCAATTATTACGTATTATTTTACGTTGAGTCTTTGTTCCATGCCTTTGTAAGTTCAATGATTGTGAGAAAAGATATAAGCAGATTTTTTTGACTTGGTCTCTGTGGAGGAACAAATATTGATAAAACCACCAACCTCGCCCTCCTCCCGTTCATGGGACACCTCTACATCCAATTCTCCTTCTGTAGTGGACATCATGATCGACGAATTTAGTGACTCGAGAGTAGTATTGGCACATGAAAGTGTTTTATGAGTACAGAAATTCCGCCGTAATCATAAAAAATCGCTTTTCGCTTGCCGTAAAACTATTAATGTAAATGTCAAAAATGACAAATATTGTCATTTTTTTTTTTTTTTAATAAGATTTAATGGCCTGGTAACTAGACCTTTAAGCCAAGTCTTATATTTTGAGGTATTTCTTATTTGTCTTATTTCTAAATAGTCAAGTCCAAAGTCTAGTCAAAGTCCTAATAAATAGTCACGGTAGTCAATCAGTCAAGTCAGTCGATTCAGTAAAGTGGTAGACGCTTTACTGAAACTTCCTAGGGAGTTTTGGCGGGAAACCCAATTTAGCACGCATTTTGTAGTTGCTATATCACTCCTCCACATTAGTGCACGTCACGAATAACTAATGGTTAATATTCCACCAATATTACACATTAAAAACCGCAATAACACGAATTTAGAAAAATAACACAGAAACACAACATTGCTGATTGACTTTCCCGGCAAAAAACTCACAAATATTGTCAAAGATCATGCAATAGACAAAATTAATCAGAGATTAAAGACCGATGCAATATACCTACGACACATTCAAAAATAAACCATATCTTAATTCAGTACATTCCATTTTGTATTAAACAAAAACAAATAAATCTGTGCTTTTTTTTTAACAAAACCACAGGCAACAAACAGTGTAATCTCAAAGAACTGTGTCTGCAAACAAACAAGCGGATCGCCTGATGCTCGCGCCTCGCGATTACCACCCGGCACCCACAGAATGGAATTTTATTCATTAGTTACTACATGAAGCATAGATACCAGGAGTCCGAACGGTATAGGCTTTTTAATAATAATTATGTACACAATAATAGGACCAGATCTTAGTTCTCTTTTCTGCCGCTAGGCGTGCGAGACCGACGAGTACCGAGTGTTGCCAATACTATTATACCGAGTGTTGCCAATACTATTATTTATTACAATTATTTTTAAATTACCGTTAGGCAATTACCGTGTTCTACGGTATCTATTTGTCGAGAACAGTTTCTAAGAATTTCCTAAAACTTTTATATAATAAGATTTCAATCTTTCCAGAGCTGTCAATAGCAACTTTAAACTTCCCGCGTAATTTCAAACGAGTGCATGTCGGACCGTCGCGCGCTCTACCGGCAAAAATCTGTCCCCGTAATTGAGACCATTATTTTAACATTACGTTCGGACTCCTTGTTATCTATACTTCGTGAGTTACTAAGTGAAAGGCTAAGGCGCCTGTACCTATGCACCAAAAGTACTCTGTGCTATCTCAGTATGCACTAAGTAGACCTAAGTGGATGGCGTGGCAATAGTTCACGCATATTTTATGTCGAAGGCAAACTATGGCTCTCTTACGGTAAATTTTATTCAAAATCTTATTAGGTAAGTATGTAGGTATTGTGTTTTTACGTTTATCGGGCGGATGCCAGTCAAGAACGAATGTTGTAAGTCGGCTGTAATAAGTTATCTTTATAACGACAATGTAGTCGTCAGTCGATATTTATGTTTGCAAACCTATGAGGAGCCAGTCAATATCGTTTATAATATAAACCCCCTTACTAATAAAAATATTTATCCAGTAGATAAGCAATACAATGTTTTGTCTTTGTCAGTCAACTGTCAAGCGAATAGTCGCTTGACAGTAGTACCAAAACTTATGCGTTGGAATAGTCCAACGCATAAGTTTTGGTCAAAACATTGTATTGCTTACATATCTACAGATAAATAATATTATTAGTAATGGGGGTATGAGTATAAAATTAGTGTTCAACGTACTTCCGTCGATTCTATCTTATGTTTTATGTAATGTACCTACAGCTTATGGCAGACGCCTATATGATGGCTTACTGCCTGTACTGTACCTTACTCAACCTGGCGCCTACAACACATGTATATACCTACACACATGGGAACACTGTACCTTTTAGGGGTAAAAAGTAGCCAATATTTTAATCCAGAACCATACCAAATTTCATCAAAATCCGTTCAGTAGTTTTTGCGTGAAAGAGGAACAAACATCCATCCATCCATACATCCATACATCCTCACAAACTTTCACATTAATTATAATATTACTAGCTGTTGCCCGCGGCTCCGCCCTCGTAAATACAGTATCCCACGGGAACACTGTATTTTTTCGGGATAAAAAGTAGCCTATCATGGGCGTAGCCAGGTTTTAGTTTCGGGGGGGGGTTCAAGAAAATAAAACGACTACAAGTACATTAAATAACCAGGGCCGTCTTTAACCTATTAGAATTTAGCCCTGGGCACATTAGAATATTTTTTTTTTCGTCTTTACCAGTTTAAGATTTAAACCCTGAAAGACTGTATAATTCGGAAAAATACAAATATCTATCTAAAACTAAACGTGAGTATCAAATTTTATAATACGTTCTTTAAGCCAAAAACGAGCCAGCGAAGCGAGCGAACAAATTTTTTTCCTCTTTTACAGGTTCAAACGTTCACCTCTGTTCAAACGTTAAACTAAAATATAAACTTCGGAAAAATACCATAAAATCAACCGGCTAAAACTGAACATTGGTAATAAATAATGTAATGACCTTTATGTTAACCGCGAGCGAGCGAAGCGAGCGAGCAAATTTTTTTCCTATTTAATAGCTTAAATCTGCTCAAATGTTAAACCCTAACGCCCTTATTAATAAAATTATTTACACCACGGATTAGCTAATCCAACATTGCTGTCTTTGTCTATCAAGTGACTATTCTAAACTATCTGACAAAGACAGCCATGTTGGATTAGCTAATCCGTGGTGTAAATAATTTTATTAATAAGGGTATAAAAGACTGTTACCCTGAAAAACTGTGTAAATCAAAAAATACAAATATCAAAAGCCTAAAAGTGAACGTCAGTACAAAATTTTATAGTAAGCCAAACACGAGTGAGCGAAGCGAGCGAGCAAAATTTTTTTCCCTTTCTACAGACTACAGGTTAAAATATATTCAATCGTTAAACCTAAACACCGAATAACGGTGAACTTCGGAAAAATATCATAAAATGAACCGGCTAAAACAGAACATCGCTACTAAATAATATAATATGTTCTTTATGTTAAATCTGCTCAAATTTTAAACCCTAAAAGACTGTAAAAATAGGATCATTTTGTAATTTAAATTAAAGTAAAATTAGTGTAATTTCTGATGTTGTAAAATAGATGACAAATAACTTATTATGTTAGGTTTGTCATATAATACTTATTTCACACTTTTTTCGTAGTACCTACATAATTACAAAATTTTGTGATGAGTGACGTGCCCAAAATATTGTGTCGCATGCTATAATATGTTCGAGGATTCGACGGCACGCGTGCCATAGGTTCGCGATTCCTGGTTTAGGCAATTAATTTTATTGTTTTTTTTCTAAAGTACAATATTCTTTCAGGGCTTAAAGTATAAAAAGATCTTTTTAACAGGTTAAAGCGTAAAAAACATTCGCTCGCTTTCTCAGTTTGAACTCATTTAACATAAACACATACAATATAATATAGAACAAGTTAGTATTAAAGTTCTGTTTTAGGCTGTTTATGGATGTTTTAGGATGTTGGTCGTTTTTTTTTCTAAAATAACTTTAAAAAAATCATCTTTCAGATAGGGTTAATGGGGCTGCAAAATATGTTAATTAGCCTGGGGCGCAAAATTTCTAAATACGCCTCTGTATATGGTTCATCCACATGGACTAACCGGCCCATTTTTGGGGTTAAACCCCCCCCCCCCCCTAGCTACGCCCATGTAGCCTATGTTTTAATCCAGAGCCTAAACTACGAAGATACCAAAATTCGAAATCCGTTCAGTAGTTTTTGCGTGAAAGAGTAACAAACATCCATACATACATCCTCACAAACTTTCACATTTATAATATTAGTAGGATTTGTTACTACTATTTTTAGGGTTCCGGAGTTCACATCACGGAACCGTAAGCCCTCGTTCCCACGAGCGTTTTAAGTGGTCGCGACTCGCGACTCGCAACATAAAAAACTCTCGTGGGTGCGAGCACTTATGGTATCGTCATGTCCGTCCGTCCGTCTTCGGCTTAGGCCGGGACTATACGGCACCGGAATCCGGAAGGCCGTGAAAAGTTCTGAGCATTGAAATAGATCTCTGCACTAATACAATACAGTTGAAAATCGAACATCCGAGTCACGAAGTATATATAACAAGGAGTCCGAACGTAATGTTAAAATAATGGTCTCAATACGGGGACAGATTTTCGCCGGTAGAGCGCGCGACGGTTCGACATGCACTCGTTTGAAATTACGCGGGAAGTTTAAAGTTGCTATTGACAGCTCTGGAAAGATTGAAATCTTATTATATAAAAGTTTTAGGAAATTCTTAGAAACTGTTCTCGAAAAATAGATACCGTAGAACACGGTAATTGCCTAACGGTAATTTAAAAATAATTGTAATAAATAATAGTATTGGCAACACTCGGTATAATAGTATTGGCAACACTTGGTACTCGTCGGTCTCGCACGCCTAGCGGCAGAAAAGAGAACTAAGATCTGGTCCTATTATTGTGTACATAATTATTATTAAATAGCCTATACCGTTCGGACTCCTGGTAAAGTGCGTTTCATCGAATAGTTCCTTTGCCGTAATGTTGGTACCACTGTCTGTCAAAGATATGAAACACGCGAAGGAGCTCATGCTGATTTTAGCGATTTTACTTTGTTTTCTAACCGTTATTCATGCTCAAAACGTTGAAAAGTTGTGAAAGAAGAATGGTGTTGAAGGTGAAGGACTTTTGTGAACGTGAAAAACATAATGTGTCGCCGATAATTCTGTTTAGGTGTGTTCAAGCTCGTGTTGCCGCTTTTAAATAGGGTTACCAGCTGCAGATAATTTACTCGTTCAGTGCCTTATTTACTTAATAAAATGTTACTAAAACTATTTAGTATTTATTACTCTCCTATCGGATAAAAAAACTTTTGAGTTGTTAATTTGTATGAAACTAGTTTTTGCCTGCAGTTCTACCTGCGTAAATATAGTATCACGCGGAACCGTACAATTTCCCGTGACAAAAAGTAGCCTATGTGGTTCCCCGTGGTCTACTCTATAAATGGCTTATTACATACCACTCATCTTCATAAGATTATAGATTAAGAATTATTTTTTATAAATTATACCTGATATTTTAATTTTATTTGTTAGGAATTTTAATAAATCACAATAGTAATTAAAATTGAAATGCTTTTCCCTAGACATATATTTAATAATATAGGTAAGATTAAGTATGGAATAAGCAACACTGGATAACACCATTACCAACATAACGGCAAAGGAACTATTTGATGAAACGCACTATATCTATGCTTCATGATCCGAGTGTCGAGTCAAATGTCAATGTCATATATGACAGCTCGACACTCGAAACTTCAACTGTATTGTATTAGCACAGAGTTTAATTTTCAGTGCTCAGTTCTCTACGGCCTACCGGATTCCGTTGCATATAGTCCCAGCCTTACCGCCCAAACGGTTGTCGGTTAGTGCTAGAAAGATGAAACTTTGTATGGATAATGGAATATGTGTATTTACTAGTTACTACGTCAACAAAGTGCTACTCCCCTACAACTACACGTAAGGTGGGGATGACTTTTTACTCGCGTCTATCCCATTCTGTTGATAAGTGATTTACACTCTCGCGCGAGTGGCGAGGCGAGGCCCTAAGTGATACGTTTGGACATGTACAAAATTAGTTAAACGCATAAGTGTAGTCTCGCTCTCGGATTAAACAAGTAATTAAAGGAGTCTTCTATCATCCGTAGTGCATTAAAATATCATAATATCAAACAAAGTAACACTTGCGCCATACTGATCTCTTCTATTTATCCAATTTCTCACCCACAGTCTTTTGGGTATAGTTATAGTTATTTCCCTAATAATTTCATCTTTGACTTCGTCCAAAACCTCACTAATAACAAATTCAAGTACAGAATTTACGACTTCAATACGTTGTTGCGCGTTCATCTTGAGTGAACTAAGGAGCTTAACTTCTTAAATACGTATGGACATACACTTAAATATAAGTCACTTAAAATTAAGTTAAAATTTAGTTACCTACTTAACAACTTAACGTGTGTAAATCAGCCATAAGACGAGTTTTTGATTTACTCCCCCCCCCCCCCCCCCCACTCTTGAAGCTAAGCGAATTTAAAAAAAATCAGGATGGTAGTTTATGTGATAAACTTTAAAAGAAAACTATGTATTGGCTTATAAAAAATTTGTTAGCTTAGGAGTACCTACCTATTTAACTTGTAAATGCTCTTACTGATGATTACAAAAATAACGTAGGTAAACATATTAGTATAATGGTATTATTATCTCTTGTCCGCGGTTCCGTCTGCGTAAATACATTATCCCACGCGAACCGTACATTTTTCCGCTATAAAAAGTAGCTCATGTCCGTTTCCGTAGTCTACTTTACATCTGTGCCAAATTTCATGATGATCGGCTAAGTAGTTTTTTAAACGTGAAAGCGTAAATACAGTATCCCACCAAAGACTTTTCATGTAAATTAATGCCAAGACGATACCGTATGCCTCGCACTGTCAAAAAGCTATCAGATCTCATGTTAAACCAAGCCTGCCTGACTGACTCTACACGCCTTAGGGGCCATCCATAAATTACGTCACAAGTTAAGAGGGAGGGACGGGGTTGACGAAGTGTGACATAGTGTGACAAGGGGGTGGGAGGAGGTCTAAATTTTGTGACCAGTCGAAAAAATCAATTACATAAGAAACAACAAGAAGTTTTGCCCATCGTTAAGATTCGTATTAAAAGAATTAACAGCCTCTGTGGTCTAGTGGTTAGAGCATTGGCTCTCGACTCGGAGGTCGTGGGTTCGATTGGGCATGTAAAAAGTCGAAAAGTCAGTTTCGACTTTTTACATGCCCAAGATAAAGTCGGACCTGCGCCTGGTCTCTCGCCAGTCGTGTCGGTTATCCGTCCCACTGGATTATGAGAGTAAAGGAAGAGAGAGAGTTCAGAGTGCTCTTGTGTACTACGCATACACTTGGGTACTATAAAATTACTCCTGAGTAACAGGCCTGGTTTCAATGAAACCGGCCAACGTCACCGATATTGGTGTGGGGAGTTTTTATTATTCAAGGAATTGCTGCTAGATGTGCTAGAGATATTCTTTATTTGGATCATGACGATGATGCTGTATGTATGTTCGAAAGCCACCATGGTCCAGTGGCTTAGAGCTTGGCTCTCGACTCAGAGATCCTGGGTTGGATTCCCGCGTTGGAATAAAAAAAATGTTGTGTCCAAGTTGCAACGAATTTCGGAACTGCTGTTTTAATTGAATAATTATTTCTAGATGTAAAATTATAAAATGTGACGTCACACTAGGGAGGGGGAAGGGGGTCTCACTAATGTGACCAACTGTGACAAGGACGGGGGAAGGGGTCAAAAATGTGTGACGCTATTTATGGATGGGCCCTTACTTCACAAACAATTTACAAAAAAAATTGTATTTTTTTTAAAGATATCAATAAAATCTAAAGTATAAGACCTATGCAATCAAAACTTTACATGTTGAATAATCAATTAGTCTGCTACTGGGAACATATCCTGAAAATTTCGTTTATCTGGTAAAGTCCAAAACCAAGTAATATGAGGGTTCACAAAATCGACGAAACGTTTCGAGAAAACGTGGTCTGGTAGTGCCCTTGCGCTTCGCTGAGTTCGTCTTGGCGGGGGCACTACCGCACCCCCAGATTTCAGAACCGTACATTTTTCCACTATAAAAAGTAGCTCATGTCCTTCACCGTACTTAACTACTTAGGTACCTACGCTACATGTGCACCAAATTTTATGATGATTGGTTAATAATTTTTACGTGAAAGCGTAAATAGAGTATCCCACGCTAACCGTACATATTTTTCCCGGGATAAAAAGTAGCCCATGTGACATGTCCTTCCCCGTGGTCTACTCTACATCTGTGTCAAATTTCATGATAATCGGATAAGTAGTTATAACCTGAAAGCGTAAATACAGTTTCCCACCGGAACCGTACATTTTACGCGATAGAAAGTAGCACATGTCTTTCGCCGTAGTCTACTCTTTAACTGAGCCAAATTTCTTAATCGATCGTTAAGTAGTTTTTACGTGAAATCATAAGAACAATATCCCACCGGAACCGTACATTTTAAACGATAAAAAGTAGCACAATATGTCTTTCGCCGTAGACTAGTCTACCTATATCTGAACCAAATTTCTTAATGATCGGTTACGTAATGCTTACATTCAAAAATCTAAGTTTTTACATAATTAATATCTAATATAGGCAACTGGCAAGTACCGCATTGATGAGGTAGGTACCGCGGCGTCACAGAAAACCCGCGTGAAACACAACGCCGGCGTCGTATTTTATTTCGAGTATACTTTTTTTTTTTTTTTTTAATAATATCTATGGACGCTTCACACCACGTCAATCTGATCCCGTGGTAAGTTCTCGAAGAACTTGTGTTACGGGTACCAGACAACGGAAATATATTTAATACTTTTATACTATACACATATTTAAGATTTTTATTATATGTATTATACCTACACATATTTAATACACATCCATGACCCAGGAACACAGAAAAACTTTTTGTTCCTTCGGTGGGATTTGAACCCGCGACCCCCGGCTTGAGCACCAACACGCTCAACCAACTGAGCCACAGAGGTCGCCGATACTTATTTGAGTTATTACTTACTATTACTAAGGAACTTATCGTATTTCAAAGAATAACATTATGGTGGAATTTAATAGGCCAGGAGCACTTGTACTGTCACTGTGTACCCAGTGCCGTAAATAGCCTTTTCTGCGCCCTGTGCTGTGCGAGCTTCTATAACTGCGCCCTTGTTTTTTTGGATATTATAGGTACCCTAGACTAGTACCTAGGTTTTAATTTGGGGGGGGGGGGGGGGGGGGTCAAGAAAGAAAATCAAACGACTACAAGTACAAAAGAATACTACTTAGATATTTCAATTTAAATTTTAGTTTTTTGTTTCCTATTTAATTATATTTTTCACAGTATATACTCTTATATATAATATAGGTTTATTTATTAGTATTATATATTTGTTTTTTTTTAATACTCTACCTACCGCTACTTTTTTTTTCCTTTGTTAATTTCATTGCCAATTATTTTTCCTCCGTTATTAGGTATATTATATTAAAATGGTTGCCTGGAAGAAACTGCTTCAGCAGTAAGGCCGCCAATTTGGACTTTTTTTTTTAATGTTATTCTGTAAGAATTTATTTTTAGTTTTTAGTTCAAATAAAGAGTATTTTATTTATTTTACATTAAATAACCTTACCTTTTAACCGTTCTTTAACCTTTTTTTCATTTTTATTTGTTTAAGCTGAAAGACTGAGTAATTCGGAAAAATACAAATATCTATACTTAGTCTAAAATTAAACGTCAGTACTAAATTTTATAATACGTTCTTTAAGTCAAAAACGAGCGAGCGAAGCGAGCAAGCAAATTTTTTTCCTTTTTTACAGGTTCAAACGTTCAAATAATAATTATAAACTTCGGAAAAATACCATAAAATCAACGGCCTAAAACAGAACATCGGTAATAAATAATATGATGGCCTTTATGTTAAGCGCGAGCAAGCGAAGCGAGCGAGCAAATTTTTTTCCTATTTAATAGGTTAAATCTGTTCAAACTTTAAACCCTAAAAGACTGTGGAATTAGGATCATTTTATAATATACATTAGAATAATGAGCGCCCATTTTTTTTTTCGTTTTTACCTGTTTAAGCTTTAAAGCACAAGGCTTACCCTGAAAGACTGTGTAATTCGAAAAATACAAATATCAAAAGCCTAAAACTGAACGTCGGTACTAAATTTTATAGTAATATGTTCTGTAAGCCAAACACAGTGAGCGAAGCGAGCGAGCAAACTTTTCCCATTTTATAGGTTACAATCTATTCAATCGTTAAACTTAAATACTGAATAACGGTGAACTTCGGAAAAATATCATAAAATGAACCGGCTATCACAGAATATCGCTACTAAATTATAAATAATATCTTTATGTTAAACGCGAGCGAGCGAAGCAAGCGAACAAAATTTTTTCTCTATTTAATAGGTTAAATCTGCTCAAATTTTAAACCCTAAAAGACTGTGAAAATAGGATCATTTTGTAATTTAAATTAAAGTAAAAGTAAATTCTAAACCCCCCTCCTGGCTACGCCCATGATAGGCCTACTGTATTTCATTCAAGGTGATAAAATAAAGCACATGGAAGTTGGTGGGACAATATGCATGTATTTTTTAAATTTTTTTAAACGTTTCTACTGGTTATAACATTACCAAAAATATATATAACACATCAAAAACATTATCCATTAAGCTGGAAAAAATGCTTAAAAATCACTATAATTTTTGCGCGGTTTAAACACGCCATTTTCGCGGGCTTGGGTTGTGACGTCATCGTACACGAAAAAGACAGTTGACAGATAAAATCATAGACGAGTCAGAGCATAAAATTAAATTTAACGTCAGTCATGTCATTGTCATGAAAGACAGCGTCGTGTAGCGTGACGTCACACGCGCGTCACCATTCTCTGACTCATGACTCGCGACCAATGGTGACGCGTTTTGCAATTATAAATATCCCGGGCTGATTTTGCATTTTTTATATATTTTTTTTCGGCTTAAATAGGAACTAAATTAAAAAAAAATCCTTTTAGTTATAATGTGACGACAATAAAGAACAGGGAAAAAAATATTTCAGGCAAATTAAATTTTTATGCATATTCCCTATTATCTATTTGGAAGAAACAAATACGCTCGTACGCTGCTACAAAAATGAGAACGATGCTTCGTCTATTTTAAAAGACGTTTTTGATTATATGAACTGGCATGTAGGTACATATTATGTGTAGGGATCGAGCTCTAGGGGCGCAGCGGGAACTTATCAGGAGCAAACCGAAAAAGTAATAGTCCTGCAGCCCCGGATCTTCAAATTTTTCTAGGCGGGGCAAAAACTGAACATTGCCGTCCCCACTCACTTATATATAGTAACTATACATCAGTGGCGTAGATAGCCTTAGCGGTTAGCCCAATATCAAATAATTTTTGGGAGTCTTTTAGCCAGTCGATTAGCCCAAGAGTAAAAATTCATAAAAGCGAGCGAAGCGAGCGAGCCGACATTTTCCGAATATTTTCTTTCTGGAAGGCTCCAAACTTTGAAATTTAGTTATTTTTTTACTTTAAACTAAATTTGAATATCCGTATTGTATCCGAGTTTTCACACGCTGAATATCATTATCTAAAATTAATATTTTGTATTAAAATCATTAGCTGAATTGAGCGTTAAAAAATATAATACCGGTCAGATAGTTAAAAAATATAATACCGGTTCCAACTTATTAAAACATTATGATATTATTAAGTAATCTGCCAAACTTACAGTAAAATATAGGTACTACATGTAAGCAATAGCGAGCGAGCGACACGAGTGAGCCGAATTTTTTTCTGAAAACCTCGAAATTCGGAAAAAAATGACTGGTCATCAAATTAAGAGTGGAGTAACGCGAGAGTAACACGTCCTGTAGCCCGGGGGCGCGCACTACAGGGCGTGTTACTCTACGCCTACGATACAGCGGTAGCTACGCCCCTGCTATATATGGAACTAAATACGTAAATATAGTAGGTATTTAATTTATATATCTTCGATTAAATTTTGCGTAATGAATAAAACTACACTACTGGCCTATGAAAAAGTGTTGTTTTTAATGGATTATTGTAAAACAATATATCATTTTGTGGGTAGAATATAAGAGATTTCAAAGATTTTTTAATTATCACACGAAATATTCGTATGTAAAGTGTGAATTTGCCGCCCCCTGAACATGCCGCCCGGGTCATGGGCCCCGGCTAGAACCCTAGATCCGGGGCTGGTCCTGCCTGATCTGGCTATTCTTGCGCCCTCCAGAGTCTACGCCCTGTGCCTGGGCACCGGTGGCACCGCCCTATTTACGGCACTGTGTGTACATCTGGTGCTACTAGTTACTATAGCGCAAAAAATATTAATCTCAAAATGGTTTTATTGTAATTGGTTAAACTTATTTGTGAGCAAGGCCTAATTAGGTATACAATACTCTCTTTGTACTCATGATTAACTGACTTCTAAACGAAAATAGACTGTATAAGTATTAGCAGCCGCCGGTATTCTTTTACTATGAGGACAATAATATGATCTAAAATTAATAATTAAATAAATAATAATAATTAATTTCATAAAACTATATTTTAATGAATACCTACTCAAATGAGTGAGTGCCCTTGGCATAAGATAATTGATAGTTACTTATGGCACTGGCAGCTTGGATCATATTTATTGAACAAACTATCAGCTCTCAGTCATATGACTAGCTCGGCAGAGCAGCGAATTAAAGCGGTTTGAAATTTGAATCTCGCCAAGGAATAAAATATTTGTGTTTTCATAGGATCGATTTTATTTTCCTCCGACAATGCACCTGTGAGTACTCTGGTACTGCGCATCATGGGTGCAGGGTGTGCGCCCGCTCGTTTTCCAGCTGTTTATAGTACAAAATATAGCAGTAAGTTTTCTCTATACTTAACCAACTATTGCCGGCCTCTAGGTATTATAAAAAAACAGCTTTTATGGAACATTGCATCTGATTATTATTGTCAAGTAATAAGTAGATAAGTATTTTCTTATCAATAAAGATTTTGTGTTATTTACCCCTCAGCCCCCTTACTCTTTTAATCATAAATCTATACTAATATAATATTATACTTCTATACTTATACTTATTAGGTACTTAATATAATAAAGAGGAAAAGTTTGTTTGTTTGTTTGCATTGAACAGGCTGCGACACTACTGGACCGATTTTGATGAAATTTGATACAGATGTAGAGTAGATCACGGGGAAGGACATAGGCTACTTTTTACTGCGAAAAAAATATAGGTACGGTTCCCGCGAGATTTCCTTTTGCGCGCTCGAAGTCGCGGGCAACATCTAGTCTAGTATATAATAATAAAAAGAAAAGTTTGTTTGTTTGTTTGCATTGAATAGGCTCCGAAACTACTGAACCGATTTTGATGAAATTTGGCATAGATATAGAGTCGACCACTGACCATTTTTATCGCGAAAAATTTAAAACTTTTGCGAAATTAACTTTTGAAACATCTAGTATGTAATAAAAATATTACACAACTGAGCATTCAATGTTGCCATCTTTGTCTTAAAATAGCGATTCAAAATTTTATTCACCTTCACAAGAAAAAACACTTTACAGAGTTCGAATGTCAAACTACACAGCACTGCAAAGCGGGCGCCGCTCTTGCAATGAAACATGAATTTTCTTGTGTAGGTACTGAATAAAGTTCAATTCAGAATAACTTTTTTTCAAAAATACAGTCCCGCATCGCGTATCGTCTTGTTTTTGTGTAAGCTGATGTTAACATTTTATGTAAATTAGGCATACATATATAAAATATACCTACAAACTTCATTTACAACACAACCAAAATAATATCATCCTTTTTTCTTGAAAAAAAAAAACTATTTTGATCAACCCTATACAATATAAAACGGAAGTGACATAAAGCTTTAAGTCGTTTGCATACTTTTTCAAAAACTTATTTCAGCCCATACATTATTTGAACTGACTATTAATATAATATTAGGTTGAACTTAATTAAGATTTAATTCTAAGAACCGCTTTATGGATACTACAAATTTAGTTAAATATTTTTGTTATTGAATGTTCGGATACATGACCACAATATTCAACTTAGCCCAGAAAATAAAATATGTTTAAGAAATGACACTAATAAAAATTATGAATTATGATGATGGAAAATTTCAATTTATAGAAAAAAACATCGAAAAAATTAAGAATTAGTTTTTTTGTAATGATGTCAGTACTTACCTTATTTATATATTTTTTAATGAAAATTGAAACAGAAACCTGTCATTAAATTTTCGGCCCGTTAACGATTACAAAAAAAAAACTCAATTAATTAATGGAAATGTTTTTTTTTTGTCAGGCGCGGTTCAAGTTTTAATTTATTTAAGTAGTTTCACATATTTTGTTCTAATATAGCAAAATAGTTATGCACAACTTAAGCAATCCTGTAATAAAGAAGGAATAATTTGTCGTTACAATGCTTTCCTTCAAAGTATCCGATCGCATACTATAAAATAGAAAACTTCGATGTTCAACCCTACTTGAAAGGAAAGGGACGTGACGTCAAAGTTGTGTCTATAGTTAAGTAATTACTCATCAATTTCAATAGATTAATCCATCCATCCTACTGTATTTCTGTAAAATACATATTTATAATGTTTTGTTTAAAATAATTAAACTAAAATACATCAGAAACAGCAAATATTAATGCACAGAAACTTGCTTTTTTCAAATTAAGAGATGCATGCTATAAAAAAAACGTTTTGTCTATGCTATTCCAATGTGGCCGCCCATCACCAATCACCATCAGCAAGCGTCAAGTGATGGCGTTTTTTGATAGACTTTTGTGAAGAAAATAAAGTGAAAAAATAATAAACTGTGCATTTTAACATAAAATTAATATGAGTAGATATTACGATTATGGTAATGCTATATCATGGTAAGTAAACTATATTTTTTCAATGACATCCATATTGTTTAAATTTTGTATACGTTTTCTTTTAAAAATTAAAGCCCTTTTTATTTAATTAATGAAATCAAAAGTAGTTCAAATAATGAAATAAAATATTATTAATGAACTGTAGTTAGTAGTATGTTGTTTACTAATACGGTACAAGGCTTATTACATCTCGTTTCAAGGGAACTCGTGTTCTAGTTTTTTTATTGTGTACTATTATTTGTAGTTAAAACTATAGTTAGTTAGTTACTATTTAAAATATACAATTTTTATTTATCATATTTTAAATAAACATAACAAAGCGTCGAAACACATGATGCGCGTTTCGGCACCTTCATACCAGTGTTCAAGTATTTGTAAACTTTTAAATTACATGAAACTCGTGTAGATTTTGGTTATTATAAATATAAGGTATTAATTACCATTATATTATATAGTATCAACCATAGATATATTCCACAGTATTGAGTTTTTTATAATTTTGTAACGAAACAAAATTTTAATTATTAGTATTCAAACCATAATTATTTTTCATTGTATGGTGGTCCTGATCCCCTCAAATTTTATTTCAACAAGACATTTGTAATAATTTTGTTTCTGGAAAATTTCCTTGACAGGATATTTCATCTTATTTCTCTTACTGCTCCAATCCTGTCCTATACTTTGGATTTTTATGTCAAAATAACAATATTTTTCTCCTTAGCCTACCTTCACTGCTGCAGTGGAATAATTGATCCTAATTCAAATAAATTGGACTGCCAGTGTTACTTGGATAACTGCATATTTATTTTTGTGGTCTCTTTGCTTTGTAGAGAGCTGTAAGAAATGTTTTAACCATTGTAGACTGAAATGGGTAATTATTCAATTGCAGATGTTAGTATCTCCTATCTTTCCTTGTTTCACATCGGCATTATGGAGTAGCGGTAAGAGAAATAAGCGGCCAGTATTCCTTTGCTTTGTCAAAGAGGTTTTCCAGGAAGATGATCAAATAACAGATTTATTGAGATTTTCTGTCCATTTTTGGACTACTGAATTTCAGTTGACTTGAGACAATCCATCGTCAACAATGGTTAAAACACGTTCTTCAGCGCGGGTAGTCAATTCTGCCCAGGGTGAGCCGGCTGCAAATGGAAGTTCTTCCGAACTTAGATCGCGGCTAAAGCAGTATAACGGAAACAATAATACACAAAAGTCCAGCTACCCTAGGCAAGTGTTGAGTTTCTTGCATCAGCTCTCCAGCATGAGCTAAGCTAAAGCAAAAAATAGGGAAAAGTTTTGCATGTTGTCCTGTACATATTGTAGTGCTGACTGCTTTTAAATGGTGTTTACAGTTTTGGGAAGGTTGTTAAATGGTGGCAAATTCATTTTTTTTAATGTAAATTTGTGGAAACAGGCTATCAGAGCACATATTAAGTTAAAGCGAACTTAAAAACAAATGTAACATAAAGGTTCTGAAACAAAAGATTACTACTGTTATTTAGATATTAATCTTACAAAGATTCATCTTAATATGTGCACTGTTGGCTTGATAAATGTATTAAAACCAGGTATGTGTTGGCCGCGACAAGCAAAAGGAAATCCCGCAAGGAAACTGTACATTTTGGCGTAATAAAAATAGCCCATATCCTTTCCTGTGGTCTACTCTATATCTGTGTCAAATTTTATCAAAATTGGTCCAGTAGCTTCAATGCCTATTCAATGCAAACAAAGAACAAACAAATCTTTCTTTTTTAATATATTAATTACTAGCTGATCCCCGCAACTTCGTTTGCGCAGAACTAACGGAAGCGGAACCCTATTTTTAGACAGAACCCTAAAATAAAAGTAGCCTAAATTAGACCTTATAACATCAGCTATCTGCTAGTGAAAGTCCCGTGAAAATCGGTCCAGCCGTTTCAGAGATTAGCCGGAACAAACAGACAGACAGACCGACAGACGGACAGACAAAAAATTTTAAAAATTGTATTTTATTGTAAGTACCGAATATACTTTCAGATGCATTAAGTGAAAAGCTGTTAGTTTGAAGTTACAAACAGACACTTCAATTTTATTTATCTGTATAGATTATAGTATAATAGCATAGACAGCAATAGTTTGTATGGGTATTATTGGTATTAATGTAAAAAAGTACAAGCAGATATGTGTCTATCAATGGTGTGGGGTTCCTACAACTATTCTTATTGGCTACACTCCCACTTACCTTTTAAAGACCCTCATCCAAATGCCCTACATATTCTACAGGCTAGGGCTTCCCTATGAAGGAGAACCAGTCCTGGCAACTAGTATCTATTAAAAGATCATTTGCATGGTGTTTGGGTAAGAGCTGCTTAATTGTTTGGTCATTTGTAAAGATCAGAAAAGTGTATGTCACGGGAAAATGTTTCAAGATAAATTTTAAATTAACTTTTGTGGTTTGGTTGTAGTGAAATTTTGTGCAACTTTGTTTAAATGTCTTTTGGCCAGACGTGTCATTATCAGTGGCGTAGGGTTCCTATAACTCCATTCCTATTGGCTTCCCTTGTCACTAACCATTTGGAAACCTTCATAGAAATCCCTACCTATTATACAGGCTCCGGCTTCCCTGTGAAGGAGAAGCAGCCTTCGTCACTGGTCATTATTATGTGTTAATTAAGTGCTCTGTGCGAGTGTTTGTCACTACTTGCAGGGAAGAAGTTAACTAATTGCAGTTAACTTGTGGTTGCAGCAAGTCGTTAATATGAATTTAGATACCTTTGCTTGCCATTAGGGGTGTTGTTTTGATGCCATACAAATTGTAGTTAACTTCTTCACAATGAGTAGTGACAAAAACTCACATACAGCAGACTGTTGGGTATGAACCACGAAGTATAGAATACCAGGAGTCCGAACGGTATAAGGCTTTTCCATAGTATTTTTTTTTTTTTTTATGAAATATGGGGGCAAACGAGCAAACGGGTCAACTGATGGAAAGCAACTTCCGTCGCCCATGGACACTCGCAGCATCAGAAGAGCTGCAAGTGCGTTGCCGGCCTTTTAAGAGGGAATAGGGTAATAGGGGAGGGTAGGGAAGGGAATAGGGTAGGGGATTGGGCCTCCGGTAAACTCACTCATTCGGCGAAACACAGCGCAAACGCTGTTTCATGCCGGTTTTCTGTGAGCCCGTGGTATTTATGTACACAGTAATAAACCCAGATCTTAGTTCTCTTTTCTGCCACTAGCTGCGCTAGAATTTTAGACGTACCGATGCTATTGTGGCGGACCAATCAGCACGCAGTCCTGAATCGCGCTTGGTACTTCTTGAACAATGCTCTACTGGCAAAAAATCTGTAAATTGAGACCATTATTTTAACACGTTCGTTTACGTTCGGACTCCTGGTATATATACTTCGTGGTATGAACCATAGATTGTACAATATGAGTATAGATGCGCCACTCTAAACTTGGAACTATGTCTTGGGTAATCGTTTGTAGATACAGGTAAACTCGCTAGATGGCAGTAGCACTGCACTTATAATGAACCGAAATAAAAACATAAATTCAGTTAGCAACAAAAGTCAGAAACAACTATCAATAATAATTAATAATGATTCATCACAATGACCATATTATCATTATATAAAGCATGGTCATCGCATTGTAAAATGTTCGTCAGCCTCTTATTTCGGGCGTTTCCGATAGTGCGATGTAGAAACGGCATGTCATATTCTGTTGTGGCAAATTGTACCGGGAAACTGTTCTGCAAAGTTGTATATGTATGGGAATTGGGAGTTGCAACCCCTCCCCCTGCTTTTGGTCGTAAGAAGAAGAATGGGTTGTTTTCCAAGTATCCATCGTATTCGCTAGACGGCGGAACGAAAAGTAATATGGTATCGTTTTGCTAGAAAAAGTAATTAGTTAAAAATAATAAGCAAACTCATTTTACCCACGCCTTTGAATTTATAACAAAGATCTACAATCTATTGTGAATTTATTTAATTTTCAACCGTTCGCCATCTCTTATGCCCGGGCTACACGAGGCTAGTTTTTCAAGCTAGGATAGCAATCTAGTTTTTGGCTAAACTTTAGTATAATATCCCACATTTGCCCTATTAGTTGCTTAATGGTAATTTTACGGCTGAAAGGTCTTCTAATTACGATTAATTCCGCAACTTCTCAAAATGATAAGATCCATAGTTTTCGAGATAAAAAATATTTAAAATTCGATAAATTCTACAGAAATTCGGCCATGTTGACGTTTCTTTGATGTTCCTTTTTTCATTGCCTGTACATTTATATATTATAATGTGATATAGGAAATGTATGAGAACAGTATATAATTCTTAGGTAATTAATAGCAATGTATTACTCCGAGTTGGCCCAATACGACTTCATTGGGTTAGGTTAGATGGCTAAGGCGGGAGCGTAGCGCAGCGAAGCTACCGCCTTAGCCATCGTGGTTATTTCTTTGTAAACCACCCAGAAGTAGGAGCCCCGCGTAGCGGGGCTCCGTCGACTCATAATTGAAGCCAGTTGTTATTGAGGACCATTGGGCTCTAGGTATGATTGAGGATGGATCTGAAGATTTGAGGTTGGAAGTGTGTCCAGACAATATTCGCTCTGCTGAGGTTTTGGTGCCTCTTATATTAAAGAATGTGGAAATTGGCACCTATAACCTCAAAACTTCAACTATTAATATCTCAGTAACTATGGGTTTCCGGAGGGGGGGAGTGCCAAAGGGGGGTTCACCCTCCCCCCTCCCCGCCCTCCCCCCAAATCATGGGATATTATACTAAATTTTTACCTTTTTTAAGCTAGTACTTACTAGAGTACTGAGGTGACCACACGTCCAAAATGAACTGCATACGAAAATAAACACTATTCGCCTAAAACAGTTGCTTCGAAAACTGTGCCATTTCGCGCTAGACGACTGACGAACTAGAAGATGAACTACAAAAACGGGTGTGGACAAGACCGTGGATTTTACTAAGAGATGAACGTGGATCATCTGCTCTACTTTCGAAAGAATTTATTATATCTAAGAATAATATATATTTGAAGAAATTAATCGTGGTAGAAAAACAAACCAAACGCGTGGTTCCTGTTTACTAGCCAACTGCAAACTAGCTTCGCCGGTCACATGAAGCTAGTAAACAAGCCAAGATAGTAAAATCAGTGGTGGGGGGACGCTACTAGCCTGAAAATAGAACTCCATCCTATTAAAAACTGTCCTGGCTTGTAAACTAGCTTACTAGCTTACAAATGAAGATAGTTTTGTCTACACGAAGCCAGAAGTACTAGGTTGCTAGCTTACTAACACTAGCTTGCTATCCTAGCTTGAAAAACTAGCCTCGTGTAGCCCGGGCATTACGGATTCTCAAAACTAAACAAAGAGAACGACCCATAGTACTAGCAAAACGAGGTTATCATGGAGAATATTCTCCATGGTGGTTTTAAAGAAAGGACGTCAAAATGGCGCATCGCGTACGCAATGTACGTGAGGCATAGAGTAGGGTTGCCAACCCCAAATAAAAAAAAAACTGGCCAATTGCGAGTCAGACTCGCGCACAAAGGGTTCCGTACAAAAGGGCATTTTTTTTTGTATGGGAGCATGTAATAATTTTTATTTTGTTTTTAGTATTTGTTGTATAGCGGCAACAGAAATACATAAATTGTGAAATTTTCAATTGTCTAGCTGTCGTGGTTCTTGAGATACAACCTGGTGACAGACAGAAGGACGGACCGACAACGAAGTCTTAGGGGCCCCATACATGGTCCGGTCTACCTTCAGTTCGGCCTGAACGGATGCAAAATCGTATCGTGTGTGTGCAATTTCGAGATCGCATCAGGCGGCCGTACGGACTGAAGCGATTCGTTCCAGTGTTGCCAGCTCTTTTTTTGTGAAACTACTAAACTCGTATCGATTTCTACTAAAACTACTAAAAAACTACTAAAGAGGCTACTTAACTTAGGAATTCCTGAAGCCCCCCAAAAACCACTGCATTTTAGGTTTTATTATATTAAATTTTTTTCATTAATTGAATTTGATTATAAATTTTACCATTAAATTAAAATATACTAGGAAATATTACGTATTTAGTAGCTATTTTGCATATCATTACTGTCTGGCTCTTTCCTACTTAAACACTACTAATAACTAAATTTCTACCAAGGAGGGAATAAAATACTCAATTTAGTAAAATTTTGTAAAATAACTAAGTTGGCAACATTAATTCTGGCCTGACCGATCGGCCTGAACGCGCGGCCTGTCCTGACCGTGTGTGGACAAATCGCTTCAGTTCTTGCCCGACCCGCTGCCGTGCGGGCGTGTATCTTGTACAAGCGTTGTATGAGTTTTCGCGGTGTTTAAATACAAAATTGATAAACACGACCGTAGCGCGCGGCAAACCAGAATGGACTGATGCGACTGTTACGTGTGTGGGCACGAATCAGATCAGGCCGAACTGACGTAAATTGGATTGGATGCGATTTTTTCCGTGTGTGTGCTCGAATCCGTTCAGGCCGAACTGACGTCAGTTCCAGCTGAAACGATCGGCCTCTCGTCTTGGGGGCCTTTAGTAATAGGGTCCCGTTTTTACCCTTTGAGTACGGAATCCTAAAAACTAAGATTTGAAGTTGGAAAAACCAGGACAATTCAGTTGAAAAAAAAACAGGACGCCGCCGTTGCAATGTAGTGAAAATAGGTTGAATAAAATACATGTAAATTGTACACCTATTATAGCTTGACCGCTGTAAAGTCGACCCTCCCGATGGTCCGCGGGACGCGGGGGCGGGTAGCGCTCAACCAATCAATCAGTCCGATGTCGGCCACCGACGTCGAATAACGTACGCAGCTAGAGCTCGCGCAGTTGAAGCATTGTGCCCGCTACACATGCGATTATTTTACTTAGTTACATCCAACAATAAATCTAACATAGTTGCTTAATTAATTGTGTATATATAAAAATAATATATAATAATAATAAATATAGAATCAGTCTATTATTTGCCACACTCACATGACTCAAACAATTATAATCATTCACCTAAACAATAACACGAATATTTATCTTGAGATATCTCGAGATAAATCTCTGTGGCCACAATGCCGTGTGTACCCGTGCATACCTCCCGCCCCGCATACCATCGGGAGGGTCGACTTTACAGCGGTCAAGCTATAGCGCGGAGTTCTATTTTTAATGCTCATAATTTTCTACCGCCTTCCGGATTCCGCATCATATAGTCCTAGGCCTAAACGTGAGGGCAAGAGGTGCCATTAAAAATGGCACATTTCCGTTTTGCCTATCGTCAACACGATATGAGTGGGATTTTTATCCAACGCAAACCGAATTATCGGTATAGTCTATTCGCGTTAAGAATTATGCGAATCATGCGTATATCTACACTAATATTATAAAGAGGAAAACTTTGTTTGTATGTTTGTTTGTTTGTTTGTTTGTTTGTTTGTAATGAATAGGCACAAAAAGTACTGGACCGATTTCAAAAATTCTTTCACCATTCGAAAGCTACATTATCCACGAGTAACATAGGCTAAATTTTATTTTGGAAAAAAATAGGGTTCCGTAAGATATTTCGGTTTTTCGGACACAAGGTGTAAAAAATCAACCAGAAAAGTTACTTATTTTGCGTACGCTGCCTAAACTATAAAAGATAGAACCATAAAATGTTCTAATTAATTGTAGATCTTATAAATATCTACAAAAAAGTCCGCGACACACTATACCTATCTATGTCGAGTGAGGCACAACAACCATTTTTTTATTTAGAAATCTTGAATTTTTTTTGGACTATATTTAAACGCGTTTATTTTACTCATGCTATTAATCCTTATCAAAATAAATTATTTCATCACTAAGTACAGTTTATGTAGATAATATTTGGTCTTTGAATGATTAAAATTGGATGTTTGGTTGTGAAGTTATGGCGAAATTAAAATATTACGATTTCTGTTGCACGGCCCGTTGCGAAGTGGGTGTCACCAAGGCGGGGGTGCGCGTCCGAAGTTTAGATTATTGGGTAAATTTTTTGTTTTGCGTTCGTTGTAACTATGATGGATAGGTACTTGAATACCTATTTATTTAGTGTTTGTTGTATTGTTAGTCCTGAAGAGTATAGGTATTTCATACGATAAAAGTATACCCACCTACTTATTTCATTGAGTTTTAGTAGGTACCTATATTAATTTGTTTCTGTTTGTTTTGAACTTTAGACTAAATTTCGCCCGTTTTGTTAGAGGTTTAAATACATTCTGTAGTATTAGTATCAGTATTGTACCCGTGCGAAGCCGGGGCGGGTCGCTAGTTTTATAATAAAATCAAAGATTTAAAAAACTACTTAAAGGCTATGAATGACGTTCATTTGACAGAACAAATCTTCTAACAAGAAAAAGTTACGCCATCTTGATTTCACCATACCTCAATTAATGTCAAAATAGCCCCAAAACCCATAGACGTATATTATAGACGAGGCATGTTGAGGCAAAAAGTGTCTCCAGTAAATTGGCCCCAATTTTTAAATTTTTGGGGCCATTTTGAAATTCGAAGTATGGTGAAAACAAGATGGCTGACATTTGAGTTATGGTGAAAACCAAGATGGCGTAACTTTTTCTTGTATGAAATGTTTTTCTGCTAAATGTACGTGATATATCCTAGCCTATCTTGAGTTGAAATCTTTGCCAAAACCTCCAAAAGTGGGGTCATTAAAGTGGGGACAGTTTTTGCCTTAACATGCCTCATCTATGATCTAAATGGCTTACAAGGAGTATATCACTTCATTTTTAACGCGAATAGATTATAATATCGTTAGTTTTGGGGTTAGTGTCCTTGAAGAAAACGATAGGGTTACATTATAATAGAGGTTAATGATCTGTTGTTGCGCTCTCCTATACGGGGTCGGAAAATACGTTTTACATCATCACCCTCGGGTTAAATAAATGGCTGTGTTCCGCGAAAAATAAACAGTACGTGTACGTAAACGAGAAATATGAGGAATATTGTATGAAAATTTTAGTTACTTTTGCGTCCGCTAGAGGCGCTTTCATGGTTATCATACAATATTTCTCGCTTACGTACACGTAACGATACCGCAAAATGTTCCTGCTTGAGGCACAGATATCGGCCAGGACACGTTTACTAACTTCAGTACCGCTAACATATTCGCCCTTTTGCTTATTAAAAGCTTAGCGGTCGCCATTTTGCTTACGTTTTTTTGTTAGCGCTTTTTTCCGAGGAACACAGCCAATATACATCTGCCTTTGAGTCATCAACTCATCACCCATCAAAATTCGGGACTAACAGCTCATTTTACATATTTACGTGCATATCTAAGCTCAGACCAAATAAAAAAGTCAAGACCTCCTCTGTCAAACAAAAACTGAAGCCGGTTTTTAGGGTTCCGTCGGTCACGTCTTGGAACCCTAAAAGTTTCGTCATGTCCGAAAAGACAGTATTTAATAAATTATTAAATATTTTAAATTTATTAGTGATGACATTAACTACAGTGTTGGTTAGTTAGCGATGTCGTAATCTCTATCTGCAGCGACCTTGCTACGGCGCGGGCGCTTACACAAAAGTCGATTGCACCGGTTAAGTTGAATAAAAAACCGGCCAAGTGCGAGTCAGCCTAGTGCACGAAGGGCTTTTATCTATCTATCAGTATCAATATCGCGCACTAGTATTAGTATCGAGCTAAATCAGCGAAAAAATCAAATTTTTTTACGGAATCCAGGGGGGATTCCGTAAAAAAAACTATATATTATATTTTTAGGGTTCCGTAACCAAAGGACAAGAAACGGAACCCTTATAGATTCTCATGTCTGTCTGCCTGTCCGTCCGTATGTCACAGCCACTCTTTTCCGAAACTATAAGAACTATACTGTTGAAACTTGGTAAGCAGATGTATTCTGTGAACCGCATTATGATTTTCACACAAAAATAGAAAAAAAAACGATAAATTTTGGGGTTTCCCCATACTTAGAACTGAAACTCTAAAGTCTAAAATATTTTTTTTCATCAAATCCATTTACGCGAGAGACACTCCAAAGTGGTAAAATGTGTGTAACTTCTAAAATAAGAAAATGATAAAACTAAAAAAAATGTTGTACGTTACCATGCAAACTTCCACTGAAAATTGCTTTGAACGAAATCTAGTAATTAGTTTTTTTTAATTAACTTAATTATACACTTTTTAATTACCTATACAATTATACACTATTATTAAAACATCGATCAAAGTTACAACGAACTACAAGAACTTTTATATTTATTTACTTGCTGCTACGGAACCCTTCATGGGCGAGTCCGACTCGCACTTGGCCGCTTTACTTACTCTTTGGGTACGGAGCCCTAAGTTGTACCATAATTTGATTTTTATTACTACGGCTAAGATTTTATAGTGGTTTGTCGCCGATTGTATCAACAAATAAATTGCTATTTGGGAGGCTTGCTTTAACTTAGCTCTTGTGCATGTTTTCACTGGCGGGCGGGAATAGGTTATAATAGTACATAATATAAAAATATTGTTAATGTATATGATTACAATTTTTAAGATTTAAGAGATTAAAAAGTTAATCCTCTGATAAAATTATTCCACTGCTTTTCATCTTAGTTTACGAAAACCATAAAATAGTTTTCATTCGCAATAGATAAATACATTAATGCTATAGTAAAAAGTATTTAACACATTGTAGTAACAGAATACTATGCACAATGTTTGTATTTGGTGAACTATTGTGAAGCTGTGATCATTATTCACGAGATACTTATCTGCCTATAGATAAGGATATTATTTTATTTAGTGTGACTATAATAACATACTAATGAAATAGACGCTATATAAGTCTAGTCTTTATGATTAAAATGTTAAAATACTGCACAAGGCAAAATCTTTAAGCCATTGTACTTTTAAAGAAATAACCATTGTCTGTGCTAAAAAAATAAACGATTGTCTATGCTCACAGGAACGGTCAAGGGCTGCAGTCGAGCGGCAGCGGGTCACAAGGCAAGGACCCGCTCGCGCCGGCGCTGCCCGGGTCTCGCAACATGTACCAGCACCCCGCCGTGACGGGATACAACCCGCAGGATAGGAATCAGTCTATGCCAGTTACGGTATGCTATCTGAGCTTTTTTTTTGACACCATGTACATAAAGGGCCGGATATGGCTTTTGGGCCTCAGCTAAGGGCCCCGTGGATTTAAGTGGCCCCCAGTTAAATCAAGTCAAGTCAAAGTAAAAAACATTCAACTAAACAGATCATAAGCATTTTATTGTTTTATATTTTCCTAGACTTTGAGTAATTAGGTAGGTAATATTAGTCCTTAAGTAGTATTAGCCCAGGGCCACCTAAACTTATCTCGGTCTGGCCCTGTGTACACATGAGATATAAGCCGACATTACTGGATTCTGGAGTAACACCAGGTCTTCACATAAGCCCGAAAGAGGATCAGCAGCGTTGCATTAAAATACGCCATGTGCTATGGCTCTGACGGATGGCGGAAGCTTAATCACCTTTGACTGAGGTGGAGGTAACTGACATTTTAGAGACCTCGATTTAAGCCTCGTCAAAGAGACAAGTGTATTAAAGCTAGAACGCACTTATTGCAGTAGTCCATAGGGCGCAGTAATCGCTTTCCAACAGGCAATCAATTAAATTCGAAGACCTTCTTATTTATTTTACTTTGATTTTTAAATTTTTATGATACTGGCCAGTAAGCATCAAACCGTAAACAATTGGTTAATGATACATTAAAAATTAAAATAGCAACTCAGCTACAGTAAATGCAGCCATAACATATGTATCCCGGTCTAAAGATTCAAGTAGAGTTCCTTAGCATTAATGGACATTGAAATGTTGTTGCACGGCGCAGGCCCGCCAGAACGCGTTGTACAGCGGCATCTACCACGGGTACGGCGCGGGCGCGGGGGCCAACCTGGCGCCGCTACCTTCGCCTTCGCCGACAGCCCCCCTGCCGCCTTTCCCTGTTCACCCAGATGTGAAGTTTAAAAAGTAAGTGCCCACTATAAATGTTATTAAATGAGAAAAATCCCAAAAATGCATGCATAATTGCCAAAGAAGCGTTGCGATCCGATGTAGGTTTATATATAGCCTCTGTGGTCTTGAGGTTAGAGCTTGACTCGATTCCCGCATTGGAACAACAATAAATGTTGTTTCCAAGTTTGGTTAGAACAATGCAGGTTTATCACCTGATTGTCTGACATGAAAGATGATCCATGCGTCGTATGGGCATGTAAAAAGTCGGACCTGCGCCTGATCTCTCGCCAGTCGTGTCGTTTATCCGTCCCACTGGGTTTAATCGACACCGGAGTAAATGAAAAGAGAGTGTAGGGAGTTATTTTTATTCCAGTTCGTAGTTAAGACAGAAACAACCTGTGTCGAGAGTCTAGACAGCTAGAGTACTTATTAATTATCTTACAATACAATAGTCTGTTTATTCTTTCACCAGGTTACCCTTCTACGATGTGTTGGCTGAACTGATGAAACCGTCAACCATGATGCCAATGCAAGCGACCAGAATGCAGGAGGGCACCTTCATATTCCACCTCACCCCGCAGCAAGCCACAGAGATTGCTTCGGGGAAGGACGTTGTAGGAACCTCTAATAAACTCGATTATGTTATACAGGTCAGTTATACTAACTTTATAATATACAAATATAATACAAAAATTATTATTTTTAAACAAAAAATTAAACCAACTTCTAAAGTAAAAATACACAGAAAAGTATGAAATAAATCTTATTTTCTAAATAATTCCCCTTTTAAATTTGGCTATTTCTCTACTCAAGCTTCTTAATTTTGAAGTCGCCTATTGTCTGTCAAGCGACTTTTCCAATGCATCAGATACACAATGCATAATACCAAGTACATATATTTTTATTATACTAGCTTTTTCCTGCGGCTTCGCCCGCGTGGAATAGTGTTCTTGGAGAAAAAACTTCTTCAGCGAATAACTTTACTCACTGCTGTAGTATTTCTGTATACAATATTGAAAATGTTTTTAGGGTTTCGTACCGAATGGGTAAAAACCCTATCATAAAGACGCGTCACGCGACGTGCGAGACCGCTTGATATATAATTATATTAAAAGGATGAGTATGTACTAGAATGTACCACGTATTACGTAATATGGCGGGAAATTTAAGATACGTAGGTAAATAAAGTTTAATTGACCGTCAAACCATTAAAATGTTATTTGACATTTCAACAATACTAATCTACTAGCTCCATAGAAAAATCCTAATTACTGCTGTACAAAATATTCGTGAGCCTTCATATTATACTTAAAACGTCCCGCGTTTTCGATAGCGCGATGTAGAAATGCGAGCGCCCGCGCTACGCCACAACACTATGTCTCTGCATTTTAAATCTGTAATATCTTCTAAAATATTCATTTAAATTACATGCTGTAAAGGGCCATATTGATCTATATTAAATGCATTATGTATTTAAGGTACAAAATTGGATAAGGATTAATGCTGTATTGCTTAAAATCGCTTCGTATATAAGCTATTAAATTTAAATCAAAGTAAAGGATTAAAAAATGGTTATTGTGGGTTATCTCTAAGAGATAGACATATGCCATCGCGGACTTTTTTGTAGGCTTTTTTTAAATGAACAAAACTGTACTACATTATTTTGAGCTATCTCGTATTCTCGTAGGGTTTAGCCAGCGTTTTCAATGTAAGCGGAAAAAATGTAATTATTTACGACATCACATTAGAAACCTCAAAAATAACAGTATTTCTCCACTAATTAATGATGTTATTATATACCAGACTACCTTTTCTCGAAGCGTTTCGTCGATATTTTGAACCCTCATAACTTGGGTTTGGATTATACCAGATACACAAAATTTTCAAGATATGTTCCCAGTAGCGGACTAATGAAACATGTAAAGTTTTGATAATATCAGTCTAATAATTTAGATTTTATTGATATCTAAAAACCCCTGATTTCGTCACTGACTCACTGATGATCAACAAAATTATAGGGTACTTCCGGATGTCATAGAAAGCTGAAATATGGTATGTAAGCTAGTTTTAGCACATAACCAACATAAAAATTGACAAACTTGGAACTTTTATCCTCCAACCCCTTAAACTAGGGAGTGAAAATTTGTAAGAGACTTACCTATATAAATGTTTACTCTAGAGGTCTAAAAATTGTCTTTCAAAAAGAAGTGAAATCCCACCAAAAACATTTTCATGTAAAGTGATGCCAAGACGATACCATATAATTCGCACTGTCAAAAAGCTATTAGATCTCATTTGAAGCCAAGCTTCTGACTCTACCAAACTTCTAACTCTACACGCCTTAACTCTACAAGCCTAACTCGACGAACTCTACACTTTAGTCAAATTATGTGGCTTGGCCATTTCGTTCGTACAAGAATAATATAACAAAAACAGTCCGTAAATTTTTCACCTTACGCCTAAGCGAATGTATCGAAATGGCCAGGCCACATATTTTGACTAAAGTGTAGAGTTTGTCGAGTTAGGCTTGTAGAGTTAAGGCGTGTAGAGTTAGAAGTTTGGTAGAGTCAGAAGCTTGGTTTCAAATGAGATCTAATAGCTTTTTGACAGTGCGAATTATATGGTATCGTCTTGGCATCACTTTACATGAAAATGTTTTTGGTGGGATTAACTTTTTCTTCAATCACTCTATTAAAAAAAAACCGCATCAAAATCCGTTGCGTAGTTTTAAAGATTTAAGCATACATAGGGATATAGGGACTGAGAAACCGACTTTGTTTTATACTATGTAGTGATAAACAATGTATACGTTTAATTTTAGGCACAGTTGCGATTTTGTCTGCTGGAAACGTCGTGTGAACAAGAAGATTACTTCCCGCCGAGTGTTAATGTCAAAGTTAACAACAAAATTTGTCCACTACCAGTAAGTATACTTCTTTTTTTTCCATATTACAATACCAACATTACATTACAAAAAAATGAACACTAAGCCAATACCAATAGGGAATATGCACGTATTTTTTTTATTTATTTATATAGATCTATCTTGTTTGGTAAACCGTATGGTAAAATCAGTTTTTTGATATCATTAAAAATAACGAAGATATGAACGTTTAAAGTGGTCTATTAGACAGAGAGATCCGACGTGTATCGTGACGTCACATAACACGACTTTCATAGAAAGTTCATACTAAATTTCGTTTTGCCAGAAAGAGATAGATTACAAACTTTGACCGCTCATATCTTGCTCATTTATCAACAGATATTGAAAATTTTCACGCCATTTTCTTTATTTTTCTGTCTAGTATCATATTATTATATTTTAAGCTATTTTTATATTTTATGCATATTCCCTATTAATATGGTAATAACATGTATACAGCAACTCCTCTCGCGTAAGAGAAGTGTCCCACAGGAACACTATACTTTTTCAGGATAAAAGTAGCCTATGTTTTAATCCAGAGCCTAAAATACTACTATACAAAATTTCATCATGCGAAAGCAACATAGGTACAGATCGTGGCGCGTAAGTTGAACCAAAATGGCGGCGCGCGGCGTCCGCGCAGGTACAATAAGGAATATGCATAAAATATAAAAATAGCTTAAAATATAATAATATGATACTAGACAGAAAAATAAAGAAAATGGCGTGAAAATTTTCAATATCTGTTGATAAATGAGCAAGATATGAGCGGTCAAAGTTTGTAATCTATCTCTTTCTAGCAAAACGAAATTTAGTATGAACTTTCTATGAAAGTCGTGTTATGTGACGTCACGATACACGTCGGATCTCTCTGTCTAATAGACCACTTTAAACGTTCATATCTTCGTTATTTTTAATGATATCAAAAAACTGATTTTACCATACGGTTTACCAAACAAGATAGATCTATATAAATAAATAAAAAAAATACGTGCATATTCCCTATTATGGACAAAAGTGTTAGACGAATAAAACTCGGCGATAAACGACAGTTTGTCAGGATGGATGTATGGAAAATTTTATCATGCGAAAGAGCAACGTACTGGATGTACAAATCGCGGCGCGTATTTCGAATTATGTCCTTGAATCAGTGACACATTATCGGGTCTCAATCGAAGTGCGGAATGAGTTGTACCCGCGCGGACGACCGCCATTTTTGTTCAACTTACGCGCCGCGATCTGTACATCCAGTACGTTGCTCTTTCGCAAGATGAAATTTTCCATACATCCATCCTCACAAACTGTCACATATTTTATATTAGTAGTAGCATGTTAATTTGATATATTTTGTTAAAATATACTTTTTAATACTTTTCTGAAATGATCTTACTCTAACTAATCAAAAATGCTCTTATTCTTACTATATTTTATCTTAAACGTTCTTACAGAACCCAATACCAACGAACAAACCTACACCGGAACCGAAACGTCCACCACGGCCAGTGAATATATCATCACTAGTGAAGCTCTCGCCAACAGTAGCCAACACAATCCACGTGACCTGGGCTTCGGACTTCACCCGAGCCTACGTACTGTCAGTGTTCATGGTCCGCAAGCTCACCTCCACGGAACTGCTGCAGCGGCTAAAGAATAAAGGAACCAAGAATCCTGATTATACACGGTCACTGAGTGAGTTATATTCTATTTAAATGCCCAATACAGTCAATCAGGGTAACTTTGAATCATCATCGACATATTTTTTAAACAAACTTTTACTATGTTAAGAATTAGTCAAAAGAGTTTAGTTAATCTGTGCTCTCAGGTTGGTTTTCATGCTATAAAGTTTTATAACGTCTTTAAAAATTACTAATTATATTAAAAACTGGCAATTTTGTCGTGTGTCAAAGTTACCACCTAACTTGTGTAACTTTGACACAAACTAACTTTTAATTATTTTACAGCTTCAGGATAACATTAGTTTATGTTTTTATCAAATATTGATGTAGTAGGGTCATAGACAAGTCAAAAAAACCATAAAGTTATTACATTGCATTATGTTTTTATATACCTTGATAGCAGCAAAGTTAACGAGATTTTTTTTTAAAGTTTTGCACTGATTTTTACCCATTATGTTGCGCGCGGTTAAAAACAAAAGTTTTTGATATTATCTTCTTTTGACAGCTGCTTTTTTTTTAGATTTCGTTTACGAAGTATGTTACGTACACGAATTGTTATTAAATTTTAAGCGCCAATTGTTTCCCACATAAAACAATAGAAAAGAATTTTGTGAACAAACTGTCAAAGTTACCCTCGTGATTCAAAGTTACCCTGAATGAGCGTAGTTAAACCAGATTTTGTTACATAAGGGTCAAGTCATACCAAGACGAAACGATACGCGACGTGGCGCTGCATTTTAAGGCGCTCTTACCCTAAAAATACGCTTCTTAAAAAAATTTTTTGAGACGAATGGATACATTTTAGTGCAGTAAAAAAATATATGTTAATTTTGATCATATTTGCTAGGGGACCTTCATTTTCAAAACACGTTATCTGAACATTTTACCGATAAAAAAAAATCATAAAGTAACCATTAAAATAGAAATTCTTGGAGTTGTAACTGTACTATTTGTGAACAAAAATGAGAAAATTATTTGCAGTTTCGTAAAACATAATAAAAGGAAGGGAATTGTTGTTTTGATTTTTCGATTGGAATAAGATATTTGTTACAGTTAGTTTATTTCAATAATAAATAATTCGGACGAGTCGAATGAAACATCGCGAAATGGCGACCTGTCATTCCTTCTCTTTCATATCTATGGAATAAGACAGTACCGGCTTAGGCCTCTTGCTAATGAGACGTATGTCAAATTTTTCCACTTTTTTCTGCTCAAAAATCATTCGAATTTAATGTTGAAAGTCCGTTCAAATTTATTTACCCCCGACTTGACTTTTATGTCGTCTGCATAAAGGTCAAGTCGGGGGTATAAATATTAGTTTTTCTTTCGTCGTGTAATACTAATAATATATGCGTAATTTTGCTATCTGACGTAAGGCGCTCGGTAGCCCTTTGGCTTTTTGCGTTGTTGCGACCAATTGGTCTCGGGTTCGAATCCCGGTCAGACGATTTTTTTTTTCTTTTTTTTTTTTTTCTCGCACTATAAAACTCCGAGCAATGCTTGTTCTCCCAGTAATAAAAGTATATTGTTAGTTATGTACTTATTTTATTATTAGTTACTTTAAGTTGTTGTAAATATTAGTGTAGATTATATTATAAAAAATATGAAAAGATTATATTCGATGAAAGTTCAAAAACCGTCTTTTTAAGATGCTAGATGGAAGTACAGAAACTCTTTATAAGTAGGTACTAGGGAAACCGAGCTTTGGTCGTAGTTTTAGTACAACGATAAAATATAATAAAAATAAATAAAAAATATTAAAGAAAAACAAATACATTATGTATAAGAATCACAAAAATAATATTTATCTTACTGGGATTTGAACTCACCACCAAAAATCAAACGTAGGTAGTACGTACTAGGTACGCAAACCGAGCTGCCAGTCAGACTGACGTAAAGTTACCGAAATTATTGATATAATTTATTACACGACGAAAGAAAAAACATATTTGATTCAAAATTGACAACATTGATTGACAACAAAATTAGTAATTATATTATAATACCTAAATATTATTCTGTTGGTTTGTAAAGTTTATAGATAATATAATTATATCAATTATTATAATCAATTCTAATTCTAATCACCATGAGCAATAATAGTACGGGAGGTAGCGCTACATTTTTTTTAGTAATTTTATACCGAATTAATTTTACTTCAAACAGTTGTATAATGTTCGGAAATTACTAAAGTGAGCGTCAGTTGTCGCACCAGCGGTGGAGCTAAAGGAGACAGCATGACAAAGTCATTGGAAAAAAATCTGCTCCGAGGAATTTTATACCAAGCGAAAGTTGTATTAAATCATTGTTTCAATCATATTATTTACAAAAATTATCGTCAGCTGTAAAGACGAGGGGGGTTCAATGTCAGTAACGTGCATAAACCTCATTTAAAATTTAAAAAATAAAGTTATTTTATACCTTATTAAATTTATATATCTCAATTTTCATACTTTTAAAATAATAAAAAAAATATTCAGCTGTACGTTTGACGGGGGAAACACCGTCAGTCAGCGTGTTAAACATGTCGCGCGCTCAATAGAGGTGGGACGTATAAATTTAACGTAACAGTTAAAAAATAACAGGTATTTGGAAATAACACATAACAGTCGATATCCAGTTATTAAAATAACAGTTATTAAATAACATAACAGAATACGTCACTATAGGCGTATTGCGTTACAAGTAAAAAATAACTACCTGCGTACAGCGTACGTGCACTTCGAGTGGCCGAGGACAGGGAAAAGTGGAGAAATATCGTAAGGATAAAGACCATGGAAGGTGGTGGTCACGACCCTCAGACATGAGGAGCACGACTGATGGAGGAGGACAGCGTACGTGTTACCGATATACTATAGTCCGATCTTGTCTCTCTGTTATACAATACACATACAACGACTCCAAAAGCAAAAACGAAATGCACTTAGTATTTAAATACTCTGTATGTCTTTCTTACACTTATAAGCATCTATTATTTGCTGGAATGAAAAGTACGTTTGGTGGAGCCTTAAAAATTTTGCATGGGAGGGAGCGTCTCTCGGGGTCCTTGTGGTATATACCAGATCCCGACAGGAATTTGGGGAATCTATTAGAGTCAAAATGTAGGACTCGTCCTCTCGATTCCAATGAACTGTGGATAAAAACACGTGTAACTTGTTATCCACCGCGCGCAAACCACTGCATCACGGAGGCTATTACCTCCATATTAACCATACTAACTACTAACATTGGACTGTTATTTTTTAACAGGAATCCAAAACAGGTAGTTATGTATAACAGTAACAGGTATAACTGGTATCGTATTTAACTCACCTCTAGCGCTCAACGCATTCGAGCGTTGCATAGTCTTATTGGAACATAAACTGACGATCTTTACACCCACAAACAATCAGCTGACGACGATTTTTTGTTTCTTTAACATTTAAATTATCTTATATTTAAAATTCAATAAGTATAACATCAATTTCATATAAATAACACCACAGCATATTTATTTATTTCGTGTAGGTTCCAAATTATATACAAACATATTTATTTATTAGAAACAAAATGCTAATTACTTGAAAAAACTTTTTTTAATCAACATAAATAAGACAAAAAATTAGATTTCTATTAATACGTAAAATATTATTCTACTTCTTCATATGCATCATCTGCTGTGTCTGTGTCGTTTCGTAATTTTTTTAAATATGTATAATGTATACAATTTTTATTCTAGTTTCTAGAAATATATAACATACTAAGGTTTTACTTACGATTTATCATTGAAAATCGAAAAAACAAACGCCGTATACTGGCGCGCGACAGTTTTTTATGTACACATCAAGTTTGCTCGTAGTCATTTAGTATTTTTAAAATTCCAGTTACGTAGTCATATAGGGAATTTATTCTTGTTTTTAAATATATGTTACATGCATAAGTTATATTAACAATTTATCAATATAACCTTGAAAAATAAAAGGGCGGGAAACGCGGCCGAGTTAGCTCGCGATGGCTCGACACGAGACTTGTTTAGATAGTTAACGCGAGTTTACGCGTACACCCAGGAGAATAGGGTATACTTACTACCAAAGGTTATTCTAGTGGAGGCCAGAATAATATTTTTTAGGAAAGGTACGTTGAAGTAGTGAGACTTTTACAGCTTGAAATTCCTTGATGCTACAGTACATATTAATATAATTTGGAACCGACACAAAATTAATAAATGTACCTACTGTGGTGTTATTTAAATTAAATTTATGTTATATTTATTAACTTTTAAGTATAAGATAATTTAAATGTTAAAGAGACTAAAAATCGTCGCCAGCTGATTTTTTGTGGGTGTAAAGGTTGTCAGTTTATGTTCCAAAAACGCTCGAATGCGTTGAGCGCGCGACATGTTTAACACGCTGACTGACGGTGTTACCCCCGTCAAACGTACAGCTGACTATTTTTTTTATTATTTTAAAAGTATTAAAATTGAGATATATAAATTTCATAAGGTATAAAATAACTTTATTTTTTAAATTTTAAATGAGGTTTATGCACGTGACTGACATTGAACCCCCCCTCGTCTTTACAGCTGACGATAATTTTTGTAAAAAATATGATTGAAACAATAATTTAATACAACTTTCGCTCGGTATAAAATTCCTCGGAGCAGATTTTTTTCCAATGACTTTGTCATGCTGTCTCCTTTAGCTCCACCGCTATCGGAGCAGCTGACGTTCAGAGCTGTTATGTGTTAGGGGAAAACTATTATTCTTATGATTTTCAGCCGGTATAAAATGACTTTGTCAACTATAGCGCTACCTCCCGTAGTATAAGGAACATGTATTAATTAGTAATCTACGTTTATTTTTTACTAGCTTTTTCCCGCGACTTCGTCGGCGTGAAGATCGGTTTCCATACAAAATTTTAACCCCTTTGTTACCCCCGTAGGAGGCGAATTTTAAAAAATCCTTTCTTAGCGGATGCCTACGTCATTACAACTATCTGTATGCCAAATTTCAGCAAAATCCGTTCAGTAGTTTCGGCTGTGCGTTGATAGATGAGTCAGTCAGCTTTGCCTTTTATATATTTAGACTAGGTGATGCCCGCTACTTCATGCGCGCAAAAGGAAATCTCGATGGAACTTCACATTTTTCCGCATTAAAAAGTATGCCTATGTGCTTCCCCGTGGTCTATTCTATTATATTATATCTGTCCTAAATTTCATCAAAATCTGTCCAGTAGTTTCCGAGCCTATACAATACAAACAAACAAACATAAACACAAAAAAAACCTGTCTGTATTATATTAGTATAGATTAAATAAAACAATATTTACAATAAATATGATGTAGCCGAAGAGACTATTTGGTTAAACCTCTAATATAATATCAGAAACTAGGTACTTAGGTACTAGGTACCTATTTGAAATTGTAATTTTTTGGGTGTCAGATAGCCGAAGTTCTTGTAAGTAGAAGGCGAATATTGGATATTGAATTTTATTGTGTATTTATTTATATGTATTGTATAAAATAATTTAGCTTTGTGCTACGCGAACGAAGTTGCGGGCAAAAGCAAGTTTAGATTTTCTAATCGCTGAAAATTGCGAAATTTTACATACAATTTTGAAATGTCTTAGAATAAAACGTCAATGTGTGTAATGTGTATTGTGTATGTGTATGTTGTAGTGTGTATTCCGCAGTACTTCAACTGCTTATTATAATAATATAAGAAATCTACACTAATATTATAAAGAAGAAAATATGTTTGTTTGTTTGTTTGTAATGAATAAGCCGATTTCAAAAATTCTTTCACCATTCGAAAGCTACATTATCCACGAGTAACATAGGCAAAGTTTTATTTTGGAAAAAAATAGGGTTTCGTAAGATATTTGGGTTTTTCGGACACAAGGTGTAAAAAATCAACCGGAAAAGTTACTTATTTTGCGTACGCTGCCTAAACTATAAAAGATAGAACCATAAAAATATGTTCTAATTAATTGTAGATCTTATAAATATCTACAAAAAAGTCCGCGACACACTATAGTCTATACCTATCTATGTCGAGTGAGGCACAACAACCAATTTTTATTTAGAAATCTTGAATTTTTTTTGGAATACATTTAAACGCGTTTATTTTACTCATGCTATTAATCCTTATCAAAATTTCATCACTAAGTACAGTTTATGTAGATAATATTTGGTCTTTGAATGATTAAAATTGGACGTTTGGTTTTGAAGTTATGGTGAAATTAAAATATTACGATTTCTGCTGCACGGCCCATTGCGAAGCGTCACCAAGGCGGGGGTGCGCGTGCGGGAGGGGAGTTTAGATTAGATCTATGAGTAGGGATGTTCGATGTTGGCATCGATAATGACATCGATTACTAAACATCGATGTCAGGCAACATCGATGTTTCTTTTCTAACGTCTTCACGGCCGGCCGTCCGTCATCAATACATCCATACTAATATTATAAATAGGAAAGTGTTTGTGTTTGTCCGTCTTTCACGCCAAAACAACTAAACCGATTAAAATGAAATTTGGTACACAGATAGTCTAGAGCTTGAGAAAGGGGATACTTTATTTACAGTTTCACGTAAAAACTACTAAGCCGATTATCACGAAAGTTGACACAGATATAAAGCAGACCACGGGAAAGGACATAGGCTACTTTTTATCGCGGGGAAGTGTGCGGTTGCCGTGGGATACTTTATTTACGGTTTCACGTAAAAATTACCAAACAGATTATCATAAAATTTGACACAGATATAAAGTAGACCATGGGGAAGGACATGGACTACTTTTTATCGTGGGACATATAAGGTTTCCGTGGGTTACTGTACTTACGCGGGCAGAGCCGCGGGCATCAGCTAGTATAATATATAAATATTAGATTTGCATTTTATTATTTTAAGTAATAAATCCATGAAAAATGAAGAAATTAGGATATATATAGGTATATAGATTCTTTATGACTAAACAATATTGAATACGTGAACTTTATTTAACAATGACGTTTTTTTAGCTTAGGGAAACTAAAAAGATTAATTGCTCAAATCGCAATGGCTAAATCTATACATATAAAATCCTTTGTCCTGAATGACTGACGGATCAACGCACAGCCTAAACCGCTGATCGTAGAGACCTGAAACTTGCAGGGCTTGCTCTTTGTAATGCGTAGGGATCCGATAAGAAGGGATTTTTCGAAATTCGACTCCTAAGGGGGTGAAAAGGGGGGAAAAAGTTTGTATGGGGCAACGTGATTCCTTGGTCCAATCTACTTCATATTTTGCACGAACATTATATAACAGAATTGATGGAATTCGTGTATCATAGTTTATTGAAATTCGTCCCCTAACGGGGTTAAAAAAGGGAAAGATAGTTGTTTGGGAGCGATTTGCTTTAAAATTTATGTAAATACTCCTTAGTGCTTTTGATTTAAAGAACCCACTCACATTTAGTCTTTACAATTTAAACATTTACTGGATTCGTAGTTGCAAGTAAATCGGTTTAGATAAAAATTGAATATAGTCTGAGATCCTAGGACCACCTTACTATATTTTTATATGAAACTCGTATATATACGCGTAAATTTTGTTCCAACTTTGACTCCCACCGCAAAAACTAGCTGGTAGCTCTTACACTAATCATTTTGTGTAATAGTTTGTCGTTAGCAATTTACTTTAAAATACGAATTAATTTCCAATTTGATCGAAGCAATCGATAGCCCGTCAGTGGGGAGCTTTATTTTTATTTTGACATAATATACTGTCATCATATTGAAAAATAAATCTGACAAGAATGCGAAAGTTAAATTTGATGCAAGATGTCTTCGAAAAACTAGGCACCTAAATATTTGCGATTGCTGCATTAAATTAAAATATATTCATAATACTTATTATATTAGGTACATACTATTTCAGTAGAATATTTTGAGAGTAGGTATAATTAAATTTTTTTCTCTTTTGTTATTATAATATGTAATATTTATTTGTGCTTGATTTATGAGTGTTTAATACATAGGTTTTTAGTTTTTAACCCAAAACAATGACTTTTAAGATTTTCTTAAAAGATGTTTGATCTGTACGTTTGTGCGTGCTAATCTCAGAAACTACGGAACGGATTTTTATAAAATTTGTTACCGTAGTAGTTTAGCCCTTGGATAAACACATAGGAGTCGCTTTTTATCGCGGAAAATTTTTGGGTAGGTACCTAACTACCTGCGGGTTCCACACGGTTAGGAATTAGGATAGCTCTGCTTTTAAGTTTGTGTAGGTATTTCAATTCAATCGGTTCATACCTACAAAAAGTTTTATCAATCTAAAAAATAACGTAGTATAAAATGCTATAAAATAACCAGATATTTGAATTGGTTAAAACTTTACCTAGGTTAATCCTAATCATTAATGTGTATGATTATTATATGAGGAATAAGTGAGAAGCTAGATGGCTTCGTGGTCGTACTGCTAACTCATCTCTCTCTCAAACTCTGTCGTAGTCCCAACTAGGATGGGCGATCACAATCCAAATTATTTTTATTAAGTTCAAAGTCCACTTGGTCTTCCCATTCAAAAGATTTTCGAAATCGTTAAAATACTAATTATCGGCTACAAAGAAATCCTTACTTAATATTATACCTAAACGCGAAAGTTTGTATGTACATATTAATATGTTTAGTTTTTCCTGTAATAAATTAAAGTAAAGAAAACACGTAAAGAATTTTGATGAAATCAGGTAGGTATGTTAGAAGGTTAAGCAAAATTAACACAGAATACTTTTTGCAGCTTATTAAATTTTATTTATGGTACAGTTCTCGGTAGATTTCTTGAGTGTAGGTACCTACGAAGTCGCAGGAAACATTCAAATAAAATACAACTGATACGGCTGTGCAGTGCCTACACCATTATGTATTCAATTTTGGTATTGGTATTTTCCCCAACAAGCTTTCTGTAACGCGAGCGAAGCTGCGGGCAAAAGCTAGTCTATATATATAAAATCCTTTGTCCTGAATGACTGACGGATCAACGCACAGCCTAAACCGCTGATCGTAGAGACCTGAAACTTGCAGGGCTTGCTCTTTGTAATGCGTAGGCATCCGATAAGAAGGGATTTTTCGAAATTCGACTCCTAAGGGGGTGAAAAAGGGGAAAACAGTTTGTAGTTTGTATGGGGCAACGTGATTCCTTGGTCCAATCTACTTCATATTTTGCACAAACATTAAGTTACAGAATTAATGGAATTCGTGTATCATAGTTTATTGAAATTCGTCCCCTAACGGGAATAAAAAGGGAAAGAAAGGTGTTTGGGAGCGGTTTGCTTTAAAGTTGATATAAATACTCCTTGGTGCTTTTGATTTAAAGCTCCCATTCACAAGTGATCGATCGATTTAGTTTTTACAATTTAAACATTTATTGGATTCGTAGTTGCAAGGAAATCGGTTTAGATAAAAATTGAATATAGCCTAAGATCCTAGGACCGCCTTACTACACTTTTTATATGAAACTCGTATATATATATGAGTAAATTTTGTTCCGATTTTTGACGCCCACAGCAAAAACTAGCTAGTAGGTCTTACACTAATCATTTTGTGTAATAGTTTATCGTTAGCAATTTACTTTCAAATACGAATTAATTTCCAATTTGATCGAAGCAATCGATAGCCCGTGAGTGGGGAGCTTTATTTTTATTTTGACATAATATTATGTTGTCATCATGTTGAAAAATAAATCTGACAAGAATTAAAAAGTTAAATTTGATGAAAATCTATTCTTGAAAAAGTAGGCACTTAAATATTTGCGAATGCTGCATTTAATACAATATTATCTTCATAATACATCCATACTAATATTATAAATGGGAAAATGTGTGTCTGTTTGTCCGTCTTCCACGCCAAAACTACTGAACCGATTGTAACGAAATTTGGTACACAGATACAGAGAGTGCAGCCTGAGAAAGGATATAGGCTACTTTTTATCGCAGGGAAATGTACGGTTCCTGTGGGATACTTTATTTACAGTTTCACGTAAAAACTACTAAACCGATTATCATGAAATTTGGCACAGATATAAAGTAGACCACGAAGAAGGACATAGGCTACTTTTTATCGCGGAGAAATATACGGTTCCCGTGGAAAACTTTTTTTACACTTTCACGTAAAAACTACTAAACATATCATCATAAAATTTGGTACAGATATAAAGTAGACCACGAGGAAGTGTTCTTCCTCGTGCTCTACAACTTTAAGCTACTTTTTATCGCGGGACATATACGGTTCCCGTGGGTTACTGTACTTACGCGGGCGGAGCCACGGGCATCAGCTATCTATACTATAATAATTATTATAAAGCTGAAGAGTTTTTTTGCTTGAACGCGCTAATCTCAGGAACTACTGGTTTGAATTGAAAAAATATTTTTGTGTTGGATAGTCCATTTATAGAGGAAGATCTAGGCTATAAAGCATCACGCTGTGACCAATAGGAGCGAAGAACAGTGGAAAATGTGGAAAAAACGGGGAAAATTATTCATCTTTGAAGGCTTACGTTGTTTGTTTGATCGCGCTGATCTCAGGAACTGCTAAATCGAATTGAAAAATTATTTTTGTGTTAGATAGTCCATTTGTCGAGGAAGGCTATATAACATTACGCAGCGACTAACAGGAGCGAAGCATCAGTGAAAATGTTGCAAAAACGGGGAAAAATATTCATATTTGAGCTTTATTTGCGAGGGCTTCCGTTGCGTGCACTGCGTAAACGGCTCAACTTACTCAAAAAATATGTACCTATGAAAGAATTATTCCTCTTTAAATGATCTAAAAAAATCTTTTAAGATTGACTCACTATAACCTTTTTATGGTAATCAAATTTGGTCGAAATTAATGCATTATTGCGCCATCAGTTGACGCGGACGAAGTCGCGGGCAACAGCTAGTTTAGTACAAAATTAGGAATTAGACTTCTTTTAATGGACCTAGATTGAAAATAAACATTTTGACACATTAAATTTGTAATGAGATTTGAACCTAGACGCTACGCTATGCTTTAGGCGGGCACAATACCGCTAGGCTATGAAGTACATTATGATGTTGACGAAATTCCGCTTTTGTACATTAAGGACACATCACTTTGACGTAATTCGCATGAAGCCCCCCGCAGTAACGGGGGCGGCACGTCCCCCACTCATCTCCTTCACCCCCTCGAATACTTCATAGTTGGCTACTCACAGCGCCTTAAAGATAGCTACATGAATTTTATTCATTACACAAGAAGATACACATTTTATTATAAGAGTTAGAATGTCAAGCTGCACTGCGCTGCACAATGTAAATGTCACCGTAACATTGTAAAAACCGTTATATTGTTAAATAACTAACAAGATTGTAAAAATATGTCGAAAGATTAAAAACTATATATTTATAATCTAACGAAAAATAATGTGATAAATTATAGGCAGCATATTCGCGTCGGAAGTCTATCAACATTTTACAATTTCACTAGTTTTATTACAATCTAACGGTTTTTACAATTTTACGGTGACATATATACAGAGTATGACTGAAAATATATTATGAAATGTGTATCTTTTTGTGTTGTGAATAAAGTTCAATTTTGAATAGCTATCGTAAAATGCAGCTGTGTAGCTGGCCTGCTTTTAATGAAACTGGCCACCATCACCGAAAGCGGTGTGGGGAGCTATTATTAATTTGGAACAGTAAGGGGCCCCATACATGGTCCGGTCTGCCTTCAGTTCGGCCTGAACAGATGCAAAATCGTATTGTCTGTGCCGTTCCAGTGTTGCCAGCTCTTTTTTTGTGAAACTGCTAAACTCGTATCGATTTCTACTAACAACTACTAAAGAAGCTACTTAACTTAGGAATTCCCGAAACCCCCCCAAAAACCACTGCTCAACTAAATTCTTTCTAAGGAGAGAATAAAATTCCCAATTTAGTGTAAAAGTAAAACTTTGTAAAATAACTAAGTTGTCAACATTAATTCTGCCCTGAACGGGCGGACTGTATGGACCATGTGTGGACAAATCGCTTCAGTTTTCGCCCGAGCCGCGGCCGTGCGGGCGTGTATCGTGTACAAGCGTAGTATGAGTTTTCGCGGTGTTTAAATACAAAATTGATAAAACACCGACCGTAGCGCGCGGCAAACCAGAATGGACTGATGCTATTTTTTCGTGTGTGGGCCCGAATCCGTTCAGGCCGAACTGACGGCAATTCTAACTGAAACGATCGGGTTCTCGTCTGTGGGAGCCTTAATAAAGATTAAATTTAGTTTTTCAGAATCCACAATTTTCTTCTACTTCTTCTAATTTTAATAACAACAATTTTCTTACCATTCAGTCAAAGAGAAGTTATCCGAGGACTATGACAGTGAGATAGCGACCACGTCTCTCCGGGTGTCGCTCATGTGTCCGCTGGGCAAGATGCGCATGTCGTGCCCGTGCCGGCCCGCCGCCTGCCCGCACCTGCAGTGCTTCGACGCCTCGCTGTTCCTGCAGATGAACGAGCGGAAACCCACCTGGGTGTGTCCGGTGTGTGATCGGCCAGCATCGTACGATTCGTTGGTGGTTGACGGGTGAGTTCGTAGCAGTGTTTATGACTATTACTAATAAAAATATTCACACAATCGATAAGCTATACAATGTTTTGTCCATGTCTGATACGTTGGAAAAGTCGCTTGAAGAAGTTGTATAGCCATCCATTGTGTACATATTTTTATTAGTAATGGGGTAAGAGTGTAAACACTAAAATATGATAAGCGGAAATTCCGCGACAAAACTTCGGCGGCGGAAATTCCATTTCGACGTGTCGATACTGTACGAATTTAGGTTAGTTAGGGTCTGTCTTCTGTTTCGTAACTTCTGCATTTATTATCGTCAGGTATTTCCAAGAGGTCCTAACGTCGCCGCGCCTGGCGAGCGAGTGCAACGAGATCCAACTGCACGCGGACGGCAACTGGTCTGCGCACGTGCCGCCGCCGCGCGCGCCTCCGCCGCAGCCCGCCGCCGCCGCCGCCGAGCCCGTCACACTCATAGCCGACGACCTAGGTGTGTATGTAGAGGTGACGCATCGTCACGCCCCGCCAGCGAGTGCAACGAGATCCAACTGCACGCGGACGGCAACTGGTCTGCGCACGTGCCGCCGCCGAGCTCATCACGCTCATAGCCGACGACCTAGGTACAGGTGACGCATCGCCATTCGCCAGGCCACGCCCCGCCAGCGACAGCAACGAGATCCAACTGCACGCGGACGGCAGCTGGTCTGCGCATGTGCCGCCGCCGCCGAGCCCGTCACGCTCATAGCCGACGACCTAGGTACGTATGTACAGGTGACGCATCGCCATTCGCAAGGCCACGCCCCGCCAGCGGCAGCAACGAGACCCAACAGCACGCGGACGGCAACTGGTCTGCGCACGTGCTGCCGCGCCGCACCCGCAGCCCGCTGTCGCCACAAGGTATAGCGTAGAGCGAGATCCAAATGCATGCGGCCGGAAGCTAGAAGCGAGACGCTAATTTAATTGTATGTAATGTGACTTGACCCATACTACCTACATAACTGCAAACTAATTTCACTTTATTTTAATCCTTACATAAGGCAACTTTTAAAATTTTAACCAAGCGATTTACGGTTTCTGGAAATTCTGCGTTGCGTGCTAAAACTTTTGAAAACAAAATAAATTTAAAAATCAATTTACATAATTAGTCTACATAAAAATAAATCGTCCTCAAATAACGAATTCAATATTTATTTCCCATAATAGAAGTAATACCCGTGGACGCGAACGGCGCTGGCGGTGCGAAGAGAGCGGCAGTCGGCGAGAACAGGACGGCGAAGGTGGTGGACGTGCTAGTGGACCTGACCTCGGACTCTGAAGATGAACTGCCTCTCAAGAGGAAGGTGCCGCAGACCAGCCCCCCACCAGAGCCGAGCGAGGACTATTCGACGACCAATAATAGTAAGCTATCACGCGTTTGAGCGAAGAGAAATACTTGTGTATATCGTTGTTAAAAATCAATGCCATTTATTTACTTACTAGCTGACGCCCGCAACTTTGTTTGCATTGAACTAACGCAAACTAAAAAAGGTAGCATATGTTTGACCTTATAACCTCAGCTATCTGCCGGTGAAAATCCAGTCGTTTCAGAGATTAGCCGGAAAAAACAGGCGGACAGACAATAATTAAAAAAAATAATATTTTATTGTAAGTACCGAATATACTTTCATATGCATTCAGTGAATAGCTGTTTATTTAATATTACAAACCGACACTTATTTATCTGTATATAATAGATAAAGGAATGCCATTTCTTCATTTGATAAAGCTCTAATTTGAAAACAAATTTACGCTAGGCACCTAAGATCTAAAACAATCTCAGATGCCTGAATCGACGCAAAGTATTCATTTAACGCTCTTACCGATGAATGGCACTCCACCATCTCTAAGTGCGTTTTCGTCTGGAGTGCACATACGCTGATTAATATCGAACAATGTACACAATATTACTTCTTATATGATATATTTTTCATTTTATTTTCTACTAGATGTTGCACGCGGCTTCGTGCGCGCTAAAGTTAATCTTGCGGAAACCGTAGATACATTTTTCTGCGATAAAAAGCAGCCTATGTCCTTTCTCGTGGCCTATTCTATATCTGTGCCAAATTTCAGCAAAATCGGTCCATTAGTTTCGGAGCCTATTCAATGCAAACAAATAAACTTTTCCTCTTTATAATATTAGTATAGTTTCAGTTGAGACAGAGTTAGATCGTTGTAATACGATAAAAAATAAAGAGTATCCATAGACGTATATATTACAGACGAGGCATGTTGAGGCAAAAAGTGTCTTCAGTTAAATGGCCCCACTTTTGAGATTTTCGGGGCCAAGATGGCCGACATTTGAAGTATTGTGAAAATAAGATGGCTGACATTTGAAGTTTGCTGAAAACCAAGATGACGTAACTTTTTATTGTATGTAGTCTATGGTTGTAGGCTCTTTGAGTTTATCATTAAATTGAGATACTGTTGTATGTGTAGCGGCCGAAGCGGTGTCGTCTAGCGGGTACCGGTCGCCGAGCGCGGGCGGCGGCGCGGTAATCTCGCTCGACAGCCCCTCGCCTCCCGCGGCCACCACGCCGCCCGCGCCCGCCGCCGCCGAAGCGCAGCCCGACTGTGAGTACACCGCGCCTATAGGTCTATACTATAACCACAGTAAACAGAGAACAGTAGGACATCTAAGGCCGTCTGGCGAGCTATTTGTCTACTCTCGCGTTGGCGCAAGGACTGTCAAATAAGTACTAAAACCATGAAGCATAGATACCAGGAGTCCGAACGTAATGTTAAAATAATGGTCTCAATTTCGAGGATAGATTTTTGCCGGTAGAGCGCGCGACAGTTCGACAAGCACTCGTTTGAAATTACGCGGGAAGTCTAAATGTTGCTATTGACAGCTCTGGAAAAGAATAATAAGAGAAACGTGGATTTAAATCTTATTATATAAAAGTTTTAGGAAATTCTTAGAAACTGTTCTAGAAAAATAGATACCGTAGAACACGGTAATTGCCTAACGGTAATTAAAAATAATTGTAATAAATAATAGTATTGGCAACACTCGGTACGTAACAAGTTCTCGCACAGCTAGCGGCAGAAAAGAGAACTAAGATCTGGTCCTATTATTGTGTACATAATTACTATGGAAAAGCCTATACCGTTCGGACTCCTGGTATCTATACTTCGTGGCTAAAATAATGCAGACAAACGCGAGCCGTCATACTTCAATGCGCGTGATCACGGTACGTACGCGATTGGTCACGGCACAGCCCGCACTGACAGCCCCTTATCATTCCTTATACGAGGTGTGTGCACGTGCGGATAGGCGCCCGGCACGCATTCAGCTATTCAATAGTGTTGGAAAAATTAGCATTAGCAATAATTATTAATTGCTAAATGCCCATTAGCAATCATTAAATTATTCGAAGTTGCTAAAAAAACGAATGCTAATATTATCGTGCGCAGCAAATAATTATCTGCGTTCATGAATGAAAAAAATACGAGACCGCGCTGGTTCGCACCGCGGCGCTAAGTGCTAACTGGCAACGTGCTAACGCTACTTGCTAATGCTAAAATCCGATGCGAAATAATTTTGACTCGACGCGCGACGCGACCCGAGAGTTCACGATGCTGCGAAATCGATTTTAGCAAATAGCATAGCAATAGCACGTAGCATGCTAAGACATGAAAATTAGCATGCTAATGAAATTAATGAAAAATAGCAATAATTTCCATTACTACTATTCAAACCGATCGCGGCATATTTGTATGAAGATGTTCTACTGTTCATAAACTGTGACTATACTATGTTTGAAAATCGACAATAGTACATCGTAATGGTGTCGTATGTGGGTACAACAATGTTGATTCATCTTCCGGAGCGACTCAGAAGTTTAATCTATAGTGATGTCGCATCGAGAAAATTAGTTGAAACTTGAAACCAAATCGATTTTTGAAAACGCTGTCGCAACAGTGAAAATTGCGTTTGATACACTTATTTTTATATTTTGTTTACAATTTTAATAATAATCAAGACAATACTTTTATTTTATCTGCGGTGAGTACATACCTAACTACTACTTGTGTTTTCAAGGTGTCCAAACTTTCATAGACTTTTATATTTTGTGTTTTATTCCATGATACAATTTAGTGCGTGAAACACAGACATCTATTGACTAGACCACGCAAGTCTCAACGTCTGTATAGAAACAAAGCGTGCCATTATTTTTCAAATTACTACTGTGACGTCACAAGAGCGATTTAGTGGTGATAACTCTCTGTTCCCGTTCGCGTTTTTTAGCTTTTTCGTTTGATGTTTGGCACCGAAAATATTCCAGAGGACGAAAATATTACAGAGATTGACGCTGAAGGAAGTGAATTTCACTTCTCTTTACATGGAATGTTACACGCGAAGTACATACACTTGCGTGGTCTAGTCAATAGATGTCTGTGTCGTGAAGTATAAATAGGGGATCGGACTACATCTGAAATATTTAGTTTCATTAATATATTCAGAAATATTGAGACATTACTACTTGGTAAATGTAAAAAAATATATTATTTTATGTGCAATTTACTAATTAAATACATTTAAAAAGTACCAAAAAAATTTTTTTTCTTTTGCGAAATTGGTAAACAAAACTTTCATCATTAGTTTACTCACATCGTATACAAAAACATTCATTATAGTAAGTATGAACTTAAACGCACAAATATCGGAGATATTTACAAATATATTCCTGCGGCCGTATACTTCATACACCATAACCTACAAGTGACGTCACTTGTAGGTAGACTTTAGTATGGAGCGTTTTTACGAGACTTGCGAAATTTTGTATACAAATCGCTGTACCTTTGAAAATATTGACTTTTGATATACGGTTTCTTCTGAGAAGTTACTCATATTTAAGAGTACTATTCATTTATGTAATAAAAAAAAATCTGTCCGATTGTCTATTGTAAATAATAATAGCGAAATGTCCAGGTACCAGCAACAACACGGAGCGCGAGGAGGAGAGCTCAGCGCACTGGGCGCCCTACGCCGAGGCAGATCGCGACGCTCAAGACTCCTACAGAAGGTAAACTAGCGACCTTGTATAGAATAGATAAAGGCAACAAATAGAGTCAGAAGATTATATTAATGGCTGTATAGAAAATAATTTGGCTTTCCTTCGATGTATCCCAAATACTGCTTGGTATTGGTCTCAACGTAAAGTAAGATCTCTTCGCCATGATTCGCCAGCTAGGTAATTGGTAAACCTACAATATTTTTAACAATGAGTGCTAATGAAATCGGTAGGACGTCGTTACTACAAACTTTATATAAATTAAAAAACGATGGTGCATATATATTTGAAGAAGACGTTCACCTACTCAATTTTATCGAAAAAACTACACTTGTAATTTATTTAAATAAATTTGTAAATGTCTTAATTAAAATACTTCAATCGAAAAAAGTGAATCCTTTTAGTAAGTATTATGTTGAACATTACTTCAAAAGAATAGAATTCCAACATCGAGGAAGTCCTCATGCACACATTCTGCTGTGGCTGGCTGAAGCGCCTAATGATCAATTAGGAGCCGATGTGCAAAAAGCTATATCATTGATAGATAAAGTAATCAGCGTTTCAACTGTTGATGCATCTGGAAAAATAAAGCTCCAGACACACAATCATATCTTCACTTGCTAAAAGAGCACAGGATCCAGATCAGCTCGAAAATGTCGATTTGAGTATTCATTTATGCCATCTTGTTTGACAACAATATTAACACCTATGGAAGTATGGAGAAGACAACCTGAATTTACTAAATATAAACTTATCTACAAAATTAAACTTAGAAAACAATGATGATCCCGATTTTGAAACATTTTACAAAGAAAATGGTATTACTTCAGATGATGTGTGTCGCAACGTGCTAAGCGCTGAGATAAATGGACCAATAGTGTTTTAAAAACGTGACCTTAATGAAAAGTGGATTAACAAGTTCAATCCATTTATTTTCAATATATTACAATCCAACATGGATATTCAATTTATAACGGAAGAATATTCGTGTGCTACTTATGTTGCTGAATATGTCAACAAGACATTGATCTTGCCTCTATTGCCTCTATTAAGAGGCATTAGTAACTTACAGGTATGCTTTTAGTTTTAACTTAAAGTTATTTGTCGTTTTTAGAGCCCGAAGAGGTGGTAAAAGGTTGTTCCAGATTTTGCTGGCAAGGTATCCGAAACTGCCTCTAAAACTGGATGTGTGATGTAGCGGCGTGATAAGCAGAAAAGACGAACCCCTAGTAGTGACAGTCAGCTCGTTATCACTAATTCACTAGCCCACTGTAGTTTGTTAAAGAGGTAGGATGGTATCTTGAATTTAATTACCCCGAACAAAAGAGTGGCGAAATGTACCTGCCTGCGCCCATCCATCTTGAGCCAACGTAGGTTATTAATGTATGGCGTGACGTGCGCGCGTGGCGGTATGTCGCAGCAATACCTAGCACATGCGTTCTGAACTTTTTGTACGAGCCTTTTTAAACGTGATAGAAGGCAGGGTCCTATGACTACGTCCGCATAATTCAATTCGAAAGCACACGAGATTCGCAGAGAGTACTACGCAGATTTACAGGAATGAGATTTCTTATCTTATATAGGACCTTTAGGCGAAAGAAGCAACGACTTACAGTTTTTATAATATGTTTTTCAAATTTAAGCTCTTCGTCCATTAACACTCCGAAATTACGAGCTTCACTCACTCTCTCGATATTTTTATTCTTAATGTGTATTAAAGGCGAAATAGAAATAATTTTATTAATTTGATTTCTACTACCCAGCACCATGTACTTAGTCTTGTCAGGATTAAGTACCAGAGTATTAGACTCAGACCACTCACTAATTCGCGCTAAATCGTCATTTAGCTTGTCTATAGCCGCATAAGCATTGCAAGGCTTAAAGGAGATGTAAAGTTGAATATCATCAGCATATATATGATGTTTACAATGCTTTATGTGAAGAGTAATGTCAGCACCATAAATAGAAAACATTGTAGGCCCAACCACTGATCCCTGCGGGACACCTCTGTCCACGCGGCGTGGAATAGAACGTTATAGCTTACCGTTACTATCTATAACGTCAACTATTTGCGAACGATTTAGTAAAAAACTTGAAAACCATCTAATAACACACCAGCAAATATGAACGTGAGTTCTATAAAATATTGTAGGATATCGTTTGGGCTGGTAGTGACTTCAAAATTAAGAATATTGAGTAGAGAAATATCCAAATTTAAAAGGGGAATTATTTAGAAAATAAGATTTATTTCATACTTTTTTGTGTATTTTTACTTTGGAAGGCAGTTAAATTTTTTGTTTATAAAAATAATAATCTCCTATATCAAACACATTGAGGCGGGCTTTTTAAAAGCTAGAAATTTTAATGATGTTTCCAAATTTAAAATTTATGAACAATAATTTAATCACAGTTTATTCTTATAATAAATTATTCAAAATTATTACTTTTTTACATCAAAGTACAATTAAATTTGCAAAAATAATTAAGTAACTAATTGAACAACAACTTTTATTCAGTTTACTTGCTGAAAGAAATAATGTCAATACAAAATTTATTATTATAAAATAATAAAATCAAAAATTAAATTTCGAGTCGAGTAGAAATTTAAAACGATTTTTGATGAAAAAAATTTCTGAATTGTTTCGAACGACGATTCATTTTGCAGAACCATGGAAAAACAACCTGACGAACCAGAGAATTTCACGAATGAGCCACTACCTTCGATGAGTGAACCCATGGAGGTTCAAGATGATGTAGCGTCTACTTTAGCAATGCCATTCGCGCAGCCAATATTCGCTGCTTCAAAATCAAAAGCACAAAAACAACGTGAGTACAGACAGCGGATTGCTGCATCCAAAACTCCTGCTCAGGCGGCTGCTGCGAGAAAATCAAAAAACGAAAGACAACGCAACAACAGATTACGCCAAGCTGCTAACTTGGCTATGGCCAGTGGTTCTCTTGAAGTGACAACTACATCTTCATCTCGTTCAGGGGAAGAGTCGAACAATGTCCAAACTAGAAGTCAACAACACGCGCAACAACAATCTACCACCACTGCAGATCAACCTGATGAGCGTGTCAATCTCACAAATGAGCCACTCTTTCCGGCAATTCCTGTTCCCATGGAGGTTCAAGAAGCTGTTGCATCTACCTCTGCGACGCCATTTGCAGAACCAATAACTGCTGCTCCAAAAACAAGGGCACAAATACAACGTGAGTACAGATAGCGGATTGCTGCATCCAAAACTCCTGCACAGGCAGCAGCTGCAAGAGAAGCACGTAATGTAAGAGATCGAAACAACAGATTACGCCAATCTGCTAACTTGGCTATTGCCAGTGATTCTCTAGAAGTGACAACTACATCCTCATCTCGTTCAGGGCAAAGGTTAAACACCGTCCATATTGATACTCAACGACAATTTACCGACCAACAACGTCAAACTTTAGGAACAGAACCAGCAGAAACTACTGTACAACCAAGTACTTCTTCAGATCAAATTGAAGTTCAAGCACAATCTACTCACTTTCAGTCACAGAAAATGTTACACGACGTATGTTAGAAGACCCAGAATTTCTGAAAGAATATGTCTTACAAAACCTCGCATTCATGAAGACAGTGCCAAACTCCGTCCAATACTGGGCTTCTCGCAAACGAGATCTCTTTGCCATGATTCGTCAACTTGGTAAACCAACCATCTTTCTCACTATAAGTGCAAACGAAATACGATGGATGAAATTGCTTACTATACTTCTCAGACTGAGCAATAAATATCCTGGAAAATCAGCAGGAGAACTCAACACTTCCGAGCGCTGTACTTTAGTTAGCGACGATCCTGTGACGTGCTGCAATTTACTTCTACAAGCTCGTCGGTTCCTTGATGAAAATGCTGGAATCCAAAAAGTCCTATAATCCATTCGGAGAGTATTTTGATAGAGATTACTTTATTCGTATTGAGTTCCAGCATCGGGGAATCCCCCACGCACACATTTTATTGTGGTTAAACAACGACCCACATGAAACCCCGTCGGAAAATATGCCAAACATCATTGAGCTCGTAGAAAAATTGAGTACGGTAGACCGGAATGATGTACGTAACAATTCCATCTACGCCAACCAGATACACAAACATACTTTCACATGCACGAAACGAGGTGAGACAATTTGTAGATTCGGAATTCCGTACTGGCCAACGTCTACGACTCGTGTATTGGTTCCAATGCCGTAATCTGATAAACGCGAAACAACAGAAGGCGAAAGAACTGCGTACTACACTCGATGAACGTCGGTACGCGGGCATGGATGACTTTCTTGAAGCTAATGGTTTGACACACGATTCATACCTCGACATTGTGCGCTCAACGTTACGCAGACCAACTCTTCTGTTCAGACGAAACTTTGACGAATTTATGACAAACACGTCCAATCCGTACATTGCTGGCGAAGTCAACTCAAACATCGACATTCAATTTATCTTGGATGAATACAGCTGCGCAGAGTATGTTGTGGAGTACGTAAATTAATCAGCTCGTGGAATGGGTAATCTACGTCGTGAGCTTACTACGATGATGCAAGAGCATCCCGAACAGGACTACACAGACCAGTTGAAAGCTTTAAGCATCAAGCTATTTAAAGCTGTCGAGATGTCAGCGCAAGAAGCAGCATGGAATCTCCTACCTAAATAGTACTTCTATATAAGGTTATGTAGACCAAATATCTCAAAATTATGAAACAACCTAATACATATAAATTAAAAGTAGATACTTCCATAGAAAAACTATTTGTTTACTTGATAACCGAGCGATCCATGGAGCAATTATAATTTGCTTCATAGGTGACACCCAGATAGCTGTAGATGGTGTTGGTGAAGGAGGAACTTAGTGTTCTTGAAAGTCAACTTCAATTTCAATACCAGGAACCTCTTGATCATTACACTACGGCCGCTGTATCTTGACGGGTCTGAACATAGGCTCTGCGAACTTTAGCGCGTGTACAACTCGTGAAGAAAACTATTATTGTATTTTTTTTATATACCTATGTACTAATAAAATTTCCCTAATACAGTTGACCAATTAGTACAAATAAAATAAATACGAAAACACTTAAAAACAGTTAGTGCGCGACCTTCTGCGCGAAGTTCAGACTCGCCAAGATACATCGGCCGTATTGTACCATGCGTCAAAATTACTACGGGTTTTTCAGTTGCAAATCGTTTTATTCATCACTACTCACTACTACCATCGATCAAGATCAGTAGAATTTCATACATCTTGGGGTTATACATCTCAAGTCCTTTACGAAATATATTTCGCTACAATATCGATAAAATATCCAGTGTAGTTTCAAAAATCAATACAAGAATATAGAAATAATTTCATATAAATTGTGAATACAATAGAGTAATATATGGAGGAATTAGTTACCGACCATAGGGAAGCTGATTTCCCTTTTAGTTTATAACGATTTATTTCAATATAAATCACAAATAATGGTTTTGAAGAATATCTCAAATATAAAATTACTTACCAGGGAATAATTTTAGCTGCGAGCAATGGATCCTATTGATCGCAGCGTAATGTTATATAAACTAGTTAAATGGACTATAATACAACACAAAATCATTTTTCAATTCGAACCAGTTTTTCAATTTTTTTATGTAGTTCCTGAGATTAGCGCGTTCAAACAAGCAAACAAACAAACAAACTCTTTAGATTTATAATATTAGTATAGATTACAATATTTCATATAAATTATTTATTTGTTTCAAAGATATATAATATTAAAAAGAGGTAGATATGTTATAAAGGCGTAAAAATGAAGACTCGAATTGGCCCGAGTCGGGCAACAAATGTGACTTTTGTTTGACGTTTTTTACGGAGCCCATTGTGCGCGAGCCTGACTCGCACTTGGCCAGTTTTTTCATTTATATACATAATCACATATAAGGAGTTAGCAATAACGGATAGAGAAAGGGCGGGCAGAGCGAAACCACAAATAGGTACATAGTTAATAATTGGTAAGTATATGGGTTGTTTGTAGTACTATGAAACCCTAAAATAGTGAAAAGGTGCGAAACCGCGAGCAAGTATAACATAATATACAATAATATTAGGACTTGTCATAATTTTGCTTCTTGTGTGGTGTAACCTACTCTGCATTTTCATGCAATCAAAAAATTAACATTATCTCAGCTAGGAAGCAAGAAATTAAATATTTTATGTGCTAATCCAAGAGAAAAATACTTCTACTAAAATTTAAGTATAGTAGACTTTCTGTTATTTTTCTCGTTTATTAGTTAGGGGTGGTTAGGGTCCATCCTCATATTACGTCACACCTGATGGGGAGGGGGGGGTCATACTAAGTGTGACAGTACATGTTAAATACAGGTACAAGGATACTAAAAAGCGTGACATGGGGGGTAGGGGTTCAAAAAGTCGAAATTTTACGTGACGTAATATGTGGATGGCCCCTTATTTGAGTTTTTCTTATACACATTTTTACTAGAATTCTACAAATTTTCTACTAAAACTCTACGTAGAAAAATAATTAAAAAAGTCAGTAATATATCGCGAAATGAGTATGTCATTTTTGTGTGAACTGAGTTTTACAAAAGTTCTACTAAAATTCTGTATGGAAAAAAACCATAATTTTCCACATACTTTTCGGGATCTGGAAAATAGCGGTGTGTGAACTGAGGGACCACACTCTGAGAGCTATATCTTTTAAACTATCTTTTTACAAATTCCCAGATTTGTTCTACAATATTTTTAGACTTCTACTAAAACTTGCTATACTTACTTATTTTGGGGAAATTCACGTGGGTCCCTCAATCCACACACATACAAAATTTTGACGTCCCCTTTAACGCCTTACTACTTTTTCACATAATCGTGGTATATATGCTTCATCATCATCATCATCATCAGCCTATCGCCGTCCACTGCTGAACGTAGGCCTCCCTCAATGAGCGCCAACCATCCCGATCTTGGGCAGCCCTCATCCATCCGCTGCCAGCCACCTTCTTCAAATCGTCGGTCCATCGTGCCGCAGGACGTCCTACACTACGTTTGCCTAAGCGTGGTCTCCACTCTAATACTTGTCTGCTCCATCGATTGTCTGTCCGTCTGCAGACTGATATATGCTTGTAGTTGTTCAATCAAATCGAAAGATAACTATGTAGCTGTTTATCTGTTCTTCTATAATCTGTGTACTGGTTAAAAAAATGTATATTGAAAGTTTTTGAGTGGACTTGTAAGGCGAAGTTTAAAACTATTCACAGTTTTAGCGAAAAGTGTTCAAGGAAGTAGCGAGAACCCTTTTTTTATTTTCTATTAAATTTAATTTAATGATTGTTTCAGGTACTGACTGAGGGAGAAGAGTGGTCGTCCATCGTACGCGAGCGGCCATTCTTCTGAGGAGGAACAGGAGGTTACCTACCCTGAGGTACCAGTGCTGCAGTCCTAAGTGTGCTGTGCTGAGCCTGGGTCAAAATGAGGAACTGTGCAACAAACCTGTGCAGAGTGTGTAGAAAATTTGTGGCCGCACGGGCAATGAGTGTGTAGTGTACTGAAAGAGACAGTCAGTGGATGCCTATTTTCCACATAAAATAAATGTTTCTAAATCCCGATTGTTTTATTGTTTCGTTCAAAAAAAAATTGCCAGCTGTAAAAATGTAATCTTGATGATAAATTATTGTGTCAGTAGAAAGATGTCACGTTTTTTATTGAGCAAATTTAAAATTAATAATACTAATTAATGCTACGGACAGTTTTAGAATTTTAGTATTAGTGTATGTGTGAGATGACTGATATATTATGTAATTTAACAACTAGTTTTTGATTCTGTGAGTTCAGCGTTTAGAGCATCTATGGGTGGTATTCTTGGTCGTTGCTTAAGAAAAGACTTAAGAATTTTCGAATAAGTCCACCTTATTTGTATGAAATAATACTCAAGACAATGCTTAAGTTACTACTGTGAATCGAAATGTCACCTTAAGCATGTCTATAAGGCGAACTTAGAAATAAGAATCGACCAAGAATACCGCCCTTAGTTATTCAAGTTTATTGTAAAATAATATTGAATGTAAATTGACTAAGTATTGATGTAACAGAATCAAAGTTATGTTGAGGTCGTTCTAAGTTTTTTACTTTGTAATCTCCAACCGCGGTATGAATTTCTAATTTATTTATTACTAAGGCTTAGAATATATTTTGTTGTTGTAAGGACATTTCCAAAATATAAAGCTAAAGAAGTAAGGTGTAGCAAATAAATGTAAATAATAAAATGATCGTGTTTTTGTTACCAACACCATTAATGTTACATATATTTTTAGGTATTTTATGAAAATTGTATTGAATTGTGAATTAAAATAATAACAAAAAAATTACATTTCTTTTAAACTATGTTGAGATCCAATTTTAACTAAATTTTAGTAAAAATATTAAATACGACTAAATTAATGTGGCATTGTATTTAGGTCCTTACATATGAAATTGGCGTTTTGTCGTACTGGTACTTTGAACATAAATATAAGGTTTGGTAAAATCAATTACGGATACTTCGGGCATATGATCTGCTGCTTATGTAAAGACGTTTAAGTAGAAAAATAATGTCATAATATTCGAAAAAAAATAATCTTTACTCGTATATGGGCGAGTTTGCGTTTTGCGGAGTCACCCATCCCATACAATACATGAGATGATTTTTTTTACTTTGTGTATGACAATTATTGTTTTAAATAGTTAATAGAATCAGGCGTTACTTTGCGGAAATCCATAGCATTAAATTAATTAATATTATGTTTATAGCAGTTTTTCCGCTAAATAATACCCACAACCTGCAAGCAAATGTGTGAGTGCACGCATAAGCATGCGTAACGCACCTCCCTCCTCCCACACTGCTTATGCGTGCACTCAGATGCAAGATCGTGCAAACACCACCACCACACAAGCAACAATGTCGGCAAGATCGTGCAAAGCCCCACACCACCATGCAGGTTGCAAAACTCGTTAGTCAACTTTGACTAACGAACTTTGTTCGCAGGTCCACTTACTGAGGATGCTCCGGGTTCGGGGCGAAACACACGTCGAGTTTTGCAACCTGCATGGTGGTGTGGGGCTTTGCACGATCTTGCCGACATTGTTGCTTGTGTGGTGGTGGTGTTTGCACGATCTTGCATCTGAGTGCACGCATAAGCAGTGTGGGAGGAGGGAGGTGCGTTACGCATGCTTATGCGTGCACTCACACATTTGCTTGCAGGTTGTGGGTATTATTTAGCGGAAAAACTGCTATAAACATAATATTAATTAATTTAATTATTGTTTTGCCTAAACGTCTTTGCAGTGGATCATGTGCCCGAAGTATCCGTAATTGATTTTCGGAGACCTTCTAGGTAGGTATATCGTCTTTGGTTAGGAATTCCAATTTCAAATGTATACCGCTATTTACTAATGCATTTGTGCTTCGAAAACCGTTATTCATTTATTTCTTCCTCTTTTGGTTTTTTCTTTGCATCTGTTTACAAAATGGAAAACTTGAAATATCGTATTATTTTCGAGTACGAGTTCCACCGTGGCACTAGTGTTGCAGAAACGGCTCGAAGGATTAATGATGTGTATGGCGGGCGGCGGCGGTGTCGCAAAAGAAAACACAGTGCGTTTTTGCTTCCGTTTTCGTTCTAAAAATTTAGACCTGCAGTACAAGCCCCGTGGACGGCCAGAGACCAAAGTTGATAATGAAGAATTGAAGGCTACTGTGGAAGCGGATTCATCGCAAACCACGTCCGAGTTACGACCGCTAACTTCGCGGTAAAATTACGAACTGAGCAGGTATATTAAATCGATGCATGGTACCTAAATAAAAATGGTGACTTTTAAATCGGTGCCAATTAATAGAAAAAAGAATCAAAACTTTTCGTTCACATTTGTCTATATCTATACTAATAATAAAGAGGAAAAGTTTGTATGTTTGTTTATTTGTTTGCATTGAATAGGCTCCGAAACTACTGGACCGATTTTGATGAAATTTGGCACAGATGTAGAGTAGACTACGGGGAAGGACATAGGCTAATTTTTATCGCGGAAAAATTTACGGTTTCTGCTAATAATAAATAGGAAAAGTTTGTAAGTTTGTTTGTTTGCATCTCAGATCAAATAAAAAACCAAGATAGCGCGTGGCGTTTGTTTGAAGTGAAGCCTCAAAAACTACGCTACTTCAATTTTACACACGCGCTCACGCACACACAAGCAAAAAAGTAAGCTACTTTTCGACAGTATCGAATGAGTCGTCGCGACGACTAATGTATACTGACAAAAAGTAAAGTACTTTTTTGCTTGTGTGTGCGTGAGCGCGTGTGTAAAATTGAAGTAGCGTAGTTTTTTAGGCTTCACTTCAAACAAACGCCATGCGCTATCTTGGTTTTTTAATTGATCTGAGGTTTGCATTGAACAGGCTCCGAAACTTCTGGACCGATTTTGATAAAATTTGGCACAGATGTAGAGTAGACTACGGGGAAGGACATAGGCTAATTTTTATCGCGGAAAAATGTACGGTTTTGCGCAAAATTTACTATTGCGCGCACGAAGTCGCGGGCAACATCTAGTATTATATAATTTGATGGATCGGCTGAGTGGATCGGTGTGCTTAGTGCGAGTTATATAGTCACTGCTCGCCGCCCCAAGTGGCGTACAATGATAATTCGATGCCTTACAAATTGTAGTTAACTTCTTCACGGCCAGGTGACAAAACTCACAGCACAGAATGGAGTATGGTGTGATTTGTGAACATTTTTACAGCCGTTCAAATGCTAACAATATTGTTATCAATATAATAATAACTCCCCACACCGATCTCTGTGACGGTGGCCGGTTTCGGTGCCCAAGTGTGTGCGCAGTACACAAGAGCACTCTCTCTTCCTTTTACTGTCATAATCCAGTGGGATGGATAACCGACATGCCTGACGAGAGATCAGGCGCAGGTCCGACATTTTACATGCCCATCCGACGCACGGATCATCTTTCTTGTCAGACAATCAGGTGATCAGCCTGCATGTTAGGGCAACTTGGAAACAACATTTTTTGTTGTTCCAATGCGGGAATCGAACCTACGTCCTCGGAGTCGAGAGCCAATGCTCTAACCACTATACCAGGCTGAAGGAGGCTGTTATTATCATCATCAAAGTTGTAAGAGATACCGCACAACGCCGTCTTTTTTACGGAACATAAAACACAAACACACACGTCTTGTGTTTTATGTTCCGTGAATGTATCCGATTATTCAATCACCGAGTGAGTAGTTCGAACTTCGGACCGATTTTTTGGCAATCTGTGATTGCAATCATACCTTTTTGCCTACAAAAAGTGCTTCACGTGGTGGGGGCACTAAAAGGTTTTAGAATTATACGATAGATGGCGTTACTACACCTATTTTTAACTGTATCAGTTTAACAACAGAGCCTATCGAAGGTTTTTTATTTGATCTCAGATGACAGTGTAAGTTTTGATAAAGGGTATTTTTTTAATTACAAATAAAGGGTATTAAATCTGTAACATTTAGATATGCATTTCTAAAATTCTTACTAGGTACCTTACGAAAAACTGATTATTTATGTTATTATAATTTAATAACAAGTGACATCAGTGATATGTTGTTGTTGATCCTAGGCAGGTTGAATTATTTCGAAACTCTTAAATTAAATTCGTGTTAACACATTGCTAATAATAATAGGCATAGGTGTGGACGTATTTGTCAATAAATATTGTATTTAATATTTTATTTACGTCAATATTTACCTGAAGGTTTAAAATTAAAGGTTTAAACTCCTTATGAGTTAAATGTTTTCAGTGAAAATTAATGACTTTCTACGATGACCTAGGGATGAACCGCATTAGCGAAATATGTTACAAAATGTTGCCCTCGGATTAGACTATTATATAAACTTCGGGTAATTAATACCGTGTGGCTAGGGCCTAGGGACAGCCAACGGAAACTTAGGCAGTTTGATGTAAATTTTTGAATAGTTACTATTTATTATACCTACACGATTTGAATATTACTCGTGCATAATTCTATTAATAAAGTTGTGTTCAATTTAAGAAATCTCGTGTTTAAATCGGGTCAACGACTCGCGTAACGCGTTGCTCGATGAGTTACGATGGCAATAAACGGCCCTGTCAATGGCGAGGAGACGGCTTATCGTAATCGTATCCAACAATAATTACGGAATGCTCACAAATCCGCGATATCAATACATGCGGTGAGTGGCGGTGACTCGACTACCAGTATCAAAATCCCAAATCTCAATCATTATGTGCCCTCACATTTTTCTATCGTCCGTATACCTTTCCGCCGCTCTCTTTCGCACGCATTGAGCCGCGCGCCCCGTCTCGCTCGCTCCCGCGCGACTCCGCAGCCGGCCGGGGGACACGTAGCGATGCTCGTTTCAGCGGTCGTCCGCCGTCTCGAAGCGGCGCTGACGTGCAGTACGCCAAACTAGTGTTTCTACCGTGAAATAACCAGTGCTATTTGTTTATACCTACTATGGATTTGATTACACGGGCCCGAGGATCGACCGTCGATTGCAGGGTGTACTACATGTGTACGTGTTAAGTTTGAAACGAATATAACGTCGAACGGATGCGTTGTGCCTATATTTGCTGAATGGTGATTAAACGTAATTTGCTTTGCTTTTACGGTGTAGAGGTCGGTCGGTGTATCGATCGTATCGGAACAAAGCGGAGGATTGTTTTGGCGGAAGAAGCCGGCGAATCTCGAGGTGAGTTCCTAGAAAATAGAAGCGAATGTTAGCGACTGTTTCCCACAGAACCGTGCTTTGTAGTAATGTGTGCGGGGGTCGGGCCGAGGGGGGTCCTTTGTCAGAAGCTTTAACAATGGTTATTTGCTTCGACGATTGTAGTTTAGTCTCGGTAAAGAAGGTCGCGTAGCGGAGTGCAACTAATGGCTTTACATTCGAGGAGAGAGCGAGTAATATGCCTTCCCTAATGGGATAATGGTTCTCGGTTGGCCGCTGTGCCGCGGCGCTGGAAATATTTATAAAGCGGAATCGCGCCGTGTCAACAAGCGGTGGGCTGTTTGCCATCCCAATTCCCATTATACGACGGGCGTAAGACGGAGTGGAGTTCAAACCCGACATATTACTTACCTACATGTACTGCCGATGGAAACATTTAGCTAATAAAACTATGACCGTACCTTTAATTAGACTTTATAAAATATTGTAATGCCTGGAACAGGGACATATATTTTACCTTATACTTTATGCTGTTTATAATACCTAACCGTTTTAATAATAAGCTAGAAACAGGTAACAGCCTCTTTTTAATATAATAGGTAAGGGGCCGTGCATTAATCACGTGATGTTTTTAACAACTTTTTAGACCCCTCCCCTCCCCCTGGTGATACGTGGTGAGGTTTTATACTACCCCCCCTCCCCCACCTAAGATCACGTGTATTTTTTTCACATAGTAAGCAGGTCATGTTTGAAGAAAAACTTTAACTTAAAAAACCGTTTAATCGAATAATTTAAGCATTTAAAAACCATACGAGTCATTTGTCTTGTAAGTATTTAAACAACACTACGAATGTACAGCTGATAATAATTTCGGTATGCATAGACTAGATTCGAAAATTAATACACGTGATGTCTCCTTATACCCCCTCCTCCCTTGGTGATACTTGGTGATTTTTTTTCGGACCCCCCCCTCCCCCTTTAGGCATCACGTGATTAATGGACGATCCCTAACAGTATTTAACTATCCAGTTTGTACTAGGATAATATACGATAATAACGATGTTTAATAAAAGCATTCGCTCTGTAAATAGGTAATAGACGAGTGCTTTTATTTAACTATTTAAGTATGACTTGCGTAAAGTAGGTACTTACATGAACGGGTTGTATGATGTATCTTATAGTATCTTACTTATCATTTATGCAACTTCGATTAATTATGTTATATTGTACATAAATCATAATATCAATTCACGACCATTTCACGACAATCGTCATACGTTATAAACAAAGCATTACCCGCAAGCGGCAAGACGTAAGTCGTAACTCAATTTGGAACCCATTGCATCTAAATTCCATGGACATCCATGGACAAGTTCACTCATCATCAAGGCGACAAATCTCCCCCGCTCCCTTGGCCGAATAAAAAATAACTCTGTCTTCTCGAGTCCCATGACAGAACAAATCATTCTATCCTAAATATGTCTAACTTGCCCGATATATAAAGCGGTCACACACCCCCTTATGTCTTGAATCAGCTACTAATACCTAAACTTTTAACTTACACATAATAGGCTAATAATTCCTATGTCTAACTTGCCCAATACATAAAGCGGTCACACACCCCTTTCCCCCTTATGTATTGAATCAGTTACTTAAACATAAGTAGCTATACAAAAAAGCCTTACCTTTCCTAATAATTAGGTCCAAAGGTCCATAATGAAATTCTCATTATAAAGCATAGATACTGTAACGAAAGCAGAATACTTAATTATTGTCACAAATCACAATTCGTATTTCAAAAACTACCAACAAAGGTGCATTGTTCTGTGTTCTCAATCAACACTGGTTATTACGATTCCCGATGGGTATTCAGCACTATAGGTTTATCTTCGTTACTTAAAAGTTAAAGAGGGTATTAAGTTTCGCGTATAAGCTTAGTTTAAAGTTCTGAACACTCAGAATGATTATTGTACTTTTAATGTTCATTTGATTGAATTATTTAGTAGCCTAAACCTCTGTAAAATCAAATTAAAATAACTTTTTTTGATAATGTACGACCACCATCTCGATGTCTTACGGCAATCGTCGATGTTCATACATTTCCATAGAAAAACGTAAATTGCCGAGGGCCAAAAATCATACTAGGGAACATGCATTTGTTTAAAACAGCAAAATTCTTATGTTTTCCGAAAGACAACATAAATATGGACCGAAAAATGCAAAAAGTACAGTAATTAGTTGCTAAATTAATAAGTAACAGGACTAAAAAAACCTCGATTTTTTCACGATTGGAAAACGAACATTTTTGTTCAAATCCTTTAGTTATTTCTTTAGTAGTTCAAATCCTAAAGATATTAGGTACTTATTTGTGAAAATCATATACATAACGCAGTAATATCTTCATTTTTACGACTCGAGTCGTGCATCATTTCATGTAAGTATAGAGCGTTTTTAATGCTCTCCTCACTCCTGTCTCCAACGATCTCACTTTTGTGATGACTGTACTCTTATTTCGTCAACGGTTGGTCGTAGATATGTAATAGCGAAGACAATTTTTCCTGTCTTATATATCGAGAAGCCAATAAAAAAAAAACGTCCACGTTCCCTATTAGCACTCAGCAACATGGTTTTACTGAGCTTTTTGCACCGTGGTCTAATCAATTATGATAGACGAGGTATTGAATTGATCATTCACTCCCAAAAATATTTTTCATAATATTATGTATATTGAACTCTTGGCGAGAAGGGTTCATGTATCTCGAATCTCGGGGCTTCTCGGCTAGAGCCCCAGGGCTGAGAAGCCCCGAGAATTTTAAGATTAACAGCAGCTATAAATGTTGATGTAACTTTTTTATCGCGAATAACTGTAGGTTATAACTTATAACACAAACATTTATCACTGCAACTGATAACTCGGCCAATAGGCATATTATGTCATAGATTAAGATTGGATATTGGATTTTGGCTGTGGTATCGCTTTGAATAATGTATGTTTAAGCCTCGTATTCACTAGGCGACATTTGGGATGCGACATGTTGTTTAATAGCATTAACATACGTACAGATTTGGTTGCAAACTTAGAAGTTTCTCCCTAAAATTTGGGAAAAAATCCTCGAGGATTTTAGGGTTATTTTCAGAGGTTTGTATTTTCTTGTTTTTTAACTAATTTAAGCTATCATCCTGTTGAATATAAATTTGTGGGAGTATATTTTAATGTAAAAAGGACATAATAATATTACAGAACATTATTTTTTTCTTATTTATTAAACAGTTTATTCAGTTTAGGGAGATATATTTTTGAGAGTTGGGGAACACTGCACAAAATAGTACTCTGTTCTTATACAATAGAGCTGAAAATCAAACACACGAGTGTCGTGCTGTCATAATGGCCCGCTCCAGACCAAATCTCTACGTTCGCGTTACACAGATTTGGTCTGGAGCGAATATGCAACATTAAATATTGAATGTTAGCGCGAAACTTTTGTTAAAAGTCGGCTATACATGTTAGCCCAGTGTGGGCCAATGCGAGCGTCGGCAAAAAGGTACAAGGCAAGTGCTAATGTCCACACGTTGGACAAAATCGTTAAATTTCAAATCCGGCTCGAAGGACCATAAACATAATCCCCAATTATTCTTAAACACAAATGAAAATCGACTTCCTAAGTAAAAATACACAGTAATTATGAATTAATAAATCTCATTTTCTAAATAATTCTCCTTTTAAACTTATGCTATGAGTCACTTATAAAAACAAACCACGTTTCTATCGGCGAAACATCGGGAACTAGAGACTGGCGGATGTTACTGCAATACTACGAATGTGCACACAATGGACGTTCTGAATTAATCAGAAAATATTAATGAATAAACAAAAAGCCTTGATTGTGAAGATAAATTATAAGTGGTTAATTATTATTATTATTATTATAAAGGTCTTCGTTGTTTTATCACATTTAATCTTGGACTTTATTATTAAGTAGAATTTGCCCTCGACTTAGTGCAAAAGGAAATCTTGAGGAAACCATAGATGTTCTAACCCGTGGTCTAAACTATGTCTGTACCTAATTTCATCAAAATCGATCCAGTAATTTCTAAGCCTATTTGATGCAAACAAACAAACAAATATTTTCTCTTTATAATAGTTTATAGATGATCATTAATATTCTTTTATTATTCTTGAAATCCAAGTTTAAAGAAGGTATTAAAGTTGTAAAAGCAGACAGACAGTCGGAACCTACTATTTGTGAAAGCAAAAACTAAATAAGACGGATGCGGCAAAATGGTCTCTATAGTCTATGGGTATGGGTTACGGATATAGACTATAGAATAAAGATGGCCAGTCCCATCTGTCTGTCTGTCCGCCCTTGTAACTTCTGTAATTATGAATATAAATATATGAAATTGGGTAAAGTAATAAATTGTGTCATTGTTGGCATCATAAAATAATAGTAATTCTATATTTTCTAGTCCCAACTACGCATACATGTGATGTGAGAATGATTTCTTTTTCTTATTCTACCCCATGATGATGATGAAAGTAATTTAAATGTACTTTTGAAGTAATTTAAAAAAAAAATGTTGCTTGTGATAGTTACGGAACCCTCCTTACGGCCTGTTTCAATAACCTATCAACCAATAAGTTCTATTTGTTAAAAATATCAAAGTATCGCAAAAAACCGGCAAATGATTTAATGACGACTTTTTTAACAAATAGTTTAATTGGTAGATAGGTTATTGAAATGGGCCGTAACTCGTAAGACATGTCTGAGGAGGGTTCCGTAACTATGCTGTAACCTGACATGCTCTTGGTTACGTTGGCTAGCCGCACACACGCAATATTATTGACACAGTAAATTTGCCAATACTAGTCAACACATACAAAAAAATGGCAATATGGCACGCACACAAATAATATTTTTGTCAATATGAGCATTATTGCCAATAATATGGTGTGTGTACGGCTAGCCGTTTAAATTAGATACGTTCATGATCCAGAAAGAATAATAATTAATTATGCAACACTTGTCCCAACTAAACTTACAATTGAAATGTTGGATGCATGTTAGAATATGTCTGAACTTTCAATTGTTTTACTAAATACCTAGTCGTAAATACGAGTACATGACAGAAAATCTCGTCCACAAGGTCCACGTAGATGAAACAACTTATTTTATATGCACAAAAGTATTAAAATGCGTGACGACAAGCAATTTATAAAACGATATTCAAAACATTTATTACCCACGGCTTTTTTTAATTTTTAATTGGATATAAGTACACAAAAGGCATGAAATTGGGTGAGGCTTTGCAATTAATTTTGTTCGTCTCTCGTGTATCAAAAGTTTCATTACATCATTTATTATCCGTTTTATTGAAATTGGTAATTATTTTAACACGCCGATGTAGATTTCATATTATACATTCCATTACATAGTTCGTTACAGTCGAGGATGATCGTACCAGTTGCCTATTCTTATCGGTATCTCTATCCGCCAAGACGAGCTAAGCGAAGCGCAAGGGCACTACCAGACCACCTTTTCTCGAAGCATTTTGTCAATTTTTTAACCCTTAACTTGGGTTTGGATTATACCAGATAAATGAAATTTTCAGGATATGTTCCCAATAGCGGACTTATTAAACATCTAAAGTTTTGATGACCAGGCCACATATTTTGACTAAGGTATAGAGTTTGTGAAGATAGGCTTGTAGAGTTAAGGCGTGTAGAGTTAGCAGTTTGGTAGAGTCAGAAGCTTGGTTTTACATGAGATCTAATAGTTTTTTGATAGTGCGAATCATATATTATCGTCTTGGCATCAGTTTACATGAAAAAGTCTTTGGTGCGATACATTATACTTCTAGTCTTCTATATGCTAGGTGCACTAATAATATTTTAATAGAAGTATTATGAGGAAAGGTTTGTTACTTTGCATTGAATAGTCTCCAAAACTACAAGTCCGATTTCGATGATATTTCGCTCATGATCATGAATAAATAAGTCTTGTTCAAAATGTGTTTTACGTAAGTATTTCTTTATCTATCGGCATCGTATAAAATATTTTCTTATATTCTATGAGGGTTCACTGTTTATATGACTAAATAATATGACATATAAGTTATTATATCGCTGCGCATCCTAATCCTGCGGGGATCACTGCTCTATGAACAAGGGTTAGCTTTAGAACGAACGCAGCTATTCTTGTAGATTTTTAAAAAAAAACTCCATCTTTAAAGCCCACTTCTGCGCGCGAAAACTCCGTGAACGCGTTGTGTGTAGGGTTACCACCTGACCGGATAAATCCGGTCTAGACCGGATTTTAAAGATATAGACTGGACTTCGCCCGGATTTCATTCGCGACCGGATGTTTAATTACGTCAATAAATATAGTCAATGATAACCATTTTCCATTGATCTACTGACGACTATAAAATATAATTTGGATATTTTTAAAGCTTGAAAAACATAATTTAAAAGAAAAGTGCGTGTCTTTCACTGGCGATAACGCTAATGTAAATTTTGGAGGTGCCGCTGCGGCCGCTAGAAATGTAGGCAACAATGTGATCACACATTTGAAAAACAACTTTGATCAAGAAATTGTTGTTGTCGGTTGTCGAGCTCATATTTTATCTGACCGGACATTTTAACTGAAATCATAATTTTTTAACACTTGCAACCGGCTTTTCGATATCGACCCCTGGTAACCCTAGTTGTGTGGAGCTCGTTCGCACACATTACGCGGTGTCGCGCGTGTAGAGTGTGGAGTGGTCTTAACGTCTTCTACACTGTACTCAAACTCAACTCAAACTCAATATTTTTATTTCCATATAGGTTATAAATAACACTTATAGAATTGTCCTACATGATGCCTACCACCGGTTCGGAAACTAGCCCGGCGAGAAGAACCGGCGCGGCGTAAGAAACTCGCGCGGGGCCATCTTTTACAAAAAAGATGGAAAATTGTTCTTTTAAAATAAAAAAGGTATAAGTATAACAATGTTATGACTAAAACTTACACACCAGAACCCCAAATCTCGTATTTAACTTAGACTTTCGATTTACTTTCAATGAATCATAATTTATAAATAAGTCGTCTTGCTTGATGTCATAAACTGATTTTGGATTTCGACCAATCAAAACGCATTTTACCGTTGACGTTGGTTTGACGGTCATGAGAATACCATTATGCTTTTTCAACATATCGAGAACATTTTAAGCTATCCCTATGCCAATTTGAGCTGTTTAGGCATGAAAGAGTAAAGACTAACAAACGTACGAGTTACGACCAAGTCTGCTGCTACGACGGCTGGCGTCATAATCCTCATAAATTTTCGGATTTACCAGAAGAAACAAAGGATGTGAAAATAAAAACCTTTTGAATTTCAGCTACCATTTTATTGTTAGTTTATAAACGGAATTGAATCAAAATGGCGGTTTGACGTAAAAATATGTGTTGAATTATTTTGTGCAAACCGTCGTATTCATCTCTTGCGGGGAATTTATTTCATGATTGCTTCTGGCACGTGAATTCAATAAAATATTTACAGAACTACGTTCACAAACGAATATTTGAGTCTGCTTTAATTACTGGTATTTTTATGAATATGGGAACGCTTCGAAGGTTTATACTTTAAACATAAATATAGGCATTTCTTTTGTGTTTAATAAGTAAATACATAAATAGATGTTAGGCAAAGATTTCAAAACCTTACTTACATTTGACAGAACAAATCTTCATACAATAAAAAGTTACGCCATCTTGATTTTCACCATACCTCAAATGTCAGCCATCTTGTTTTCACCATACTCCGAATGTCAAAATGGCCCCCAAAAATCTCAAAAGTGGGACCATTTAACTGGAGACACTTTTTGCCTCAACATGCCTCGACTATAATAAGTACTTATATTATTATTAATATAATAATATAATATTTATTGTCCCCTGGTGTTGCGGATATCCAGAGGCGATAGTAATGTTTTTCTATTATACAAATAGTCTGCTAACTTCTATTTTGGCCTCTAAGCTCTATGTCATAAAAAGTTTTTCAATATCTTCGACCTTCCCATTCCTTGTCCTAACTCCTAACTCGTATTGAGTTGATACTGGAGTTTAGGACAAATTATCTATGCCGCCCATTGTCATTTTCGGCTAATGTTCTCGTTTGTTAGTCGTTTGACCTGAGACACACTCAGTGGTTAGCGCGTTGACTTTCAAGCTGGAGGTGGCGGGTTCGAATCCCGCCAAGGAAACAAAATGTTTTATGCCATATTATGTGTTCCTGGGATGTGATAGGGATAATAGGTAGTTTAAAAGTGAAATATTCTTCCCGTTGTTTACTGACAAGTAGGTACCTGTATTTTGTAACATAAGTTCTTCGGATGCTTAGGACGGGACCATTTGACGAGCAGATTGATGCGGTGTGAAGCGCTATGGATATTATTATTATTATTATGATCGTTGGCAAACGATATAACATTTTAAAAACAAAAGAGCTTTTAGAATATCCAAAATTCATTTAAAATAAACGTTGGTTGTTTTCGAGCGTGTTGATTTGACAAATTACTTATACCGCGAACGAATTTAGCCCGAGGTACAGCGGTCCGACCGGTTCCATATACGTCTACCTGATTGTACTGCCGGTCATTTGTTCCAAGTTTGAAATTCATTTGAACTTCGAATGCGATACAAAACTTTTTCGTGTTTGATACTGGCTGGCAACGTTTTTAATGCGAATTGTTTTTTTAACGTCAGCAAAAAGGTTGCAAAGTACTCTTTGCTTATATACTTATAAGGACTTTAACGAAGATTTATGATTGGGAAATATCGTGCCAATTCTGGTTGATAGTGCGTATTGAAATATTCGAAATTAATTGGAGCTATTAGCCCGAAGCGGTATATAAATTGATTATATCAAAATAGATAAAATGTTATCCAATTATTCTGGTACAAAGCATTGAATGATAAATTACTTAATAGGCCCGTGAAAACCACGTCCAATTGATTTCATAATTTGTCTATCCATTAATGTTACTAATGGATAATTTAGTTCCATACCAAAATTATAGACTAGTTTTTGATTAATGCTAAATATTATTATCTATATCATATTAGGGTTGCAATCCGTCCGGGTTTCCCCGGATTTGTCCTAGTTTAAAGGGCGTCCGGGGAGCGTCCGGGCCGGATTTTATTTGCTATCCGGGTTTTTGTAGGCAGAATTAGGAAGGCCTAAGTTTTTTTTTTGATTTGCAGCAATTATAAATCTTCCTTTCTTTTTGACATTGCCGTAGTCGGGTAAAAATTGTTTTATGTCCTGGTTTCGTACTCCAAAATCCGGGGTTTTCACGCGTCTTGTCCGGAGAGTCATATGTAAGATATGGCAACCATAGGGTTGCCATATCTTACATATGACTCTCCGGACAAGACGCGTAGACTATAGAGTCTATATCTATACTAATATTATAAATGCGAAAGTGTGTCTGTCTGTCTGTTACCTCTTCACGCTTTAAACGCTGAACCGTTTTTTATGAAATTTGCTATAGACAAATAAGACAATATAAAAGTGTGGGAGGAGGGAGGTGCGTTACGCATGCTTATGCGTTCACTCACACATTTGCTTGCAGGTTGTGGGTATGATTTGGCGGAAGATTGCTAAAAATAACAATATTTATTAAATTTTATGTTATGGATTTCCGCAAAGTAATGCCTGATTCTATTAACTATAGACATACGTTGGTCCCGAGAAAGGACATAGAATATTTTATATAGCGGGCTTATTTTATATAGCCTTTGCGCGCGGCTCCGCGCGCAAAAGCTAGTATTATATACCTACATGATTATAGGTTAAACTTCAAGCAATGTTTATTAACTTTGTAAATCCTTATTATGTACAAAAACATGTAAATTGCATTTTAGCAGTTAGTATTATCGTCGGAACATAAACAAAATTGATTGCCAACAAGGCACTTGAAACTTCAAAGTAGATTTCTTTAAGCTTATTTAAAAATGTTTAAGCATACCTACAATATTATAGACCTACTAGCTTTTCCGTGGCTCCGCTCGGGTAAATATAGGGAACGGGCATACAGTACGTTTTCGGGATAAAATGAAGCCTGTTTAAAATTTTAATTAAGCTTAAACTACTACCATACCAAATGTCATCGAAATCTGTTCAGTAGTTTTTGCGTAACAAACATCCATCCATCCATCCTCACAAACTTTCGCTTTTATAATAAGTAGGACATTTTTTCCTCACGTTTTCCTTCAACGTTGAGCGTCCGCGTCACTATACAACGTGTTTTGTACGGAACCCTTCATGCGCGAGTCCGATTCACACTTGGCCGGTTTTTGAGAGCCTGCCTTCTGAGCCCTACCGACTGCCTAAATAGAAATATTTTCTTATTCATCTACGAACACAAACGTATACTACCACCCGAGCTACATTTAAAGGTATTTTCAATGTAAATTCGCTTTTATACAAAGCACAAAGATCAAAAACTCATGACGTAATCGCTGAAATATACGTATATAAATTACTAGCGACCCGCCCCGGCTTCGCACGGGTACAATACTGATACTAATACTACAAAATGCCACCCACTTCGCAACGGGCCGTGCAGCAGAAATCGTAACATTTTAATTTCGCCATAACTTCAAAACCAAACGTCAAATTTTAATCATTCAAAGACCAAATATTATCTACATAAACTGTACTTAGTGATGAAATAATTTATTTTGATAAGGATTAATAGCATGACTAAAATAAACGCGTTTAAATGTAGTCCAAAAAAAATTCAAGATTTCTAAATAAAAAAATGGTTGTTGTGCCTCACTCGACATAGATAGGTATAGTGTGTCGCGGACTTTTTTGTAGATATTTATAAGATCTACAATTAATTAGAACATTTTATGATTCTATCTTTTATAGTTTAGGCAGCGTACGCAAAATAAGTAACTTTTCTGGTTGATTTTTTACACCTTGTGTCCGAAAAACCCAAATATCTTACGGAACCCTATTTTTTTCCAAAATAAAATTTAGCCTATGTTACTCGTGGATAATGTAGCTTTCGAATGGTGCAAGAATTTTTGAAATCGGCCCAGTACTTTTTGAGCCTATTCATTACAAACAAACATACAAACAAAGTTTTCATCTTTATAATATTAGTGTAGATTAGGTAGGTAGTTTAAATAATTCACATCTATGATCTAACCAGCCTTAAGTATATGTATTCGAAATTCGAATGCTTTTTTTTTCAAACATTAAGGCTAAGGCCACACTGCTGGTGCCAAACGCTTAAATACCGTATAACATTTCTAGAACTAGCGCTTTCAAAAACATTAAAATAATTTGAAAGCGCTTAATCCAGCGTAATACGTCTTGTTCTTAATGTAATTCGTTTAGTGACATACGCCTTGAAAGGTATCCCAGCAACTGCCAGAGCCAGACTGTGACGTCATAATCCCATTATGGAGGTCTTACAATGGAATTTCTTTTAAACCAAACTGTATTGCTAACTTATTGTACCTACTTAGTATTAACCTAAATTTAAATACAGTATCCAATCACGGGAACTCTTTATTTTTTCGGGCTCAAAGTATAAAACCTCTATGTTAATTCAGAGCTTAAATTACTACCATGTCAAATTTCATCGAAATCCGTTAGTAGTTACTACTTAGTAGTTTTTGCATGAGTGACAAAAATCCCTCCATCCTCACAAAATTTCACATTATTGTACCTAATAGGATGCTAATTAATGTTCCATAGACTGTGCTAATATTATAAACGAGAAAGATGCGCGAAAGTTTGTAATATGAATGTATAGGTGTATCCAGGATGTGTTGATGTTTGTTACTCTTTCACGCAATAAGTACTGAACGAATTTTAATGAAATTTCGTATAGTAGTAGGTAGTTTAGATAACACATATATGTCACTTATTATCGCAGCAATGTTGGGTTTCCACGAGATTTCTTTTTGCGCGAACGAAGCCGGGCATCATCTAGTAACTCGAAAATTAGGTGGTAGTTTCAACACTATATTATGACGCTGTGTTTTCAGTGTCAGCTGACACTCCATTTAGTAGGCTTAGTTGATCATGGTCCTACTTTTATAGAAAACAACGTTAACATAAAATTTATCAAGTAATTTTAACATTTCCAACAAAAGCGATTACGAGTTGTGACTTGTGCCATGGTTATTCAATTAGACTTTAGAGTAAGCGGGGATTTACTGAATTTATACACGCCGTCCTTGTCCTCACGGCTGTCAAGCCGTTTGCAGTTTTAGTTGCCATGGCCTTGGGCCCTTGGGGGACGCTATACTATCAATTTGAGCTCTTTTATTGCACTTTTCTGATTTACTCGCTTTTCGGCACACATTGGAAAAAGTAAAAAATTTTTTTCGGCTGCATTTTGCAACACTCTCATTCTTTCGCATGTTGTTTTTCCTTTTCCTTTGTTGCGTCAATTGATCAATAAGCGACTTGTCTTTTAATCTTCAAATAATGTCGATGAAATTGAATGTATTATTCTTTCTATCCTACTCAGCGAAGCTCGAGACCTTGTATGCTCCAAGGTGCTCCAAGTCTATTAAAATCACGCTTGATTAGATCTCGGTTTAATTGAGCTCTCCCCGCAGTATGCGAGCCTAGTACTCAGCCATTGACGAGAGCAAAACCAAACCACACACCGTCATTAGAGCTCTAAATAGTTTTTTTCTTTTTAGTTTTATTTTTTTAGTAAATAAGTTTATAAGTTTAGTAAATCTAAATTAAATAGGTGAGTAGACGTGGTGGATCCTCCTCGCTTAAGTGGTCAGTTTTTGCTGATGATGAATCCAATAACAAATTCGTTTAAAAGAACGTAGAAAGATGAATAAAGACAGTCATGTCTATTGAAGTATGTCTTAAAAAACATGGATTTATCTTTCGATGTTAAAAATCGGTTTGTTTTCGAAATGGAGCAATTTATCGAATGTGATTATGGACACTTGATAAATCAAGATGGAATATTTATCTGGGGAGTTGCGGATCGCCGCCCACTAGCAATTTACGAGACTAAACTAAACGTTATGCTAATATAATGGCTCGCTTTAATCACAACCTACGGGCTGTGCTACGGGCATCAAATTTTCAATGAGACGTACAACAATATATCTTGTTAAATGGATATTTGAAGACAATTAATACAGAGGCATCTGATTATATTGTTTTATGCGAGGTCGCTACTCGCTAGTCATAATGACCCTAATCTTCTTAGGAATCGTGAGTCACAAAGGGAATAACTTAGTAGGTTTCCTCTACCTGAGTTTGACACAGACACAGCTCACACAGGTATTTCTTGTGTCAAATAGTATCGACTCACAATAATATTACTTTTTATTTTATCTACAAAGTGACATATTTTTCACATTACTCAAGCTCAGTTTTATTTTATTAATTTATCTAGATTCTAGAAGCAATTTAAAAAACTGTTTTCAAGTGTTGTATGGATACCTACGTATTAAAATAGACAGTTACTCTTCGATTATATTATGTAGACTGCAAAGAAGGCAAAATGCGTTCGTTGGTTTATAATCTATACTCTTCTTCTTCTTTAAATACTCCCATTTTAACCATGACGTCTATTGACAAACCAGAATTGTACGGTGGTCGGGGTCGTCGATAGCTCCTGTGTACCATTTTTGAACCTTATTGCTACTGAAATAACGTTAAAATGTGGTACGAGTTACGGGTATGTCTGCGACTGTACCTATGTCGTAAATCATTCCAATAATGCCTTCTCACTCGGTTTCTCTACCAGGGTAACATAATGAAACGAGTACCTAGTAACAAAATTTCTTTCTTTTAAAATTTAAACCATTAAAAAAATATATTAAACGTAGCAGAGACTGTAATCTTGCGGTCTACAAAACAAAGTAAATATTTTAATAAACAACTATAAATCAAGTTTATCTTTATTGCTAATATTATCTAGTTGACCTTTAACATTGGCACTGTCAATTGAAGATTTATAATTGGGATTTCATCAGATATAATTGGAGTGATAAAGATTAATAATAATTGATTTAATAGCCAGGGGGACCATCTATTGATCATCCTTATTATACTGTTGGTCGCTATTAACAAATACCCATTCCATTTCAATAGAATCGCTTTTTATTTACGATTCTGCGAATGCCTTTTTACTACCTAGCAGTTTCGCCATATTTGAAACGTCTTAACGCTCGAATATTTCTAATGTAATTTAGTCTTACAATTTTATTGCTCACAAATTGACATAAATTATGTTAGCTCATGGCTCTTCGAGGTATTTGTATCTTACAAATACTTTGCCTTAGTTTGAACTAGGCTTATATTTATAAAAGTAGACATAAGCTAGTTAGATATAAGCTGTTAGTTTATTACTTTATTATTAACTAGCAACTCGCCCCAGCTTCGCACGGTGCCATGTAATTATGTATTTTACACACTAAACCTTCCTCTTGAACCATTGTCCATTTCTAAGAACTGCATTAAAATCTGTTGAGTAGTTCAATGTAAATAATGCACATGTTGCATTCATAATTATATATGTCTATAGCTAATATATTATAATTTATACAGCAGAAATAAATTGATGACAAAAATAATAATTTAGTAATAAATATTTAATAACCTAAAATATTAATGCTGGTGTTATAATAATACTGACAATCAATTTTGTTAACTCCATTGACATAAATAAATGTATTTAAATTAGCCAGCAAATGAATATGTTGGAAGTTGGAACTATGTATTATGGTTGAATCACGTCGTATTCAGGCAGACTACTGTGAGCTATTACATAATAAGGTTGGCATGAAAATGGAAATTAAGTACATAACTACTTTGAGATCATTCTGATACTCATACATACATACATATAATCACGCCTTTTTCCCGTAAAGGGGTAGGCAGAGACCACTTCTTGCCACTTGCTACGATCCTTACATACTCGTTTCGCTTCGTTCACTTTCATTCTTACCATCCATTCCTCCTCTTACATTCAACTAGAGGTGGGCGCCGACCTAAAATTTGCCGGCGGCGGCGCGCCGGGGGAAATTGGTCGGCGTGGCGGCGCCGCGCCGCGGCGTAGCTGTTTTTGTAAAAAAAACGCAATTTTTCGCGCTGGTTCGCACCGCGGCGCTAAGTGCTAACTAGCTATCGTGCTATTGCTAGTTGCTAATGCTAAAATCCGATGCGAAATAATTTTGATTCGACGCGCGACGCGACCCGAGAGTTCACGATGCCGCGATGTTTCACGAATTAATACGAGCGAGTGAGAAGAGAAAATACATTCAAATTCAGTCAAATTTCGTCAGTTTTTTTTTTTAAAAATGAAGTTAATTGCATACGTTTAGGTTCCATTATTCAATAGTTGTTTTTCTACACTAATATTATAAAGAAGAAAACTGTATGTTTGTTTGTAATGAATAGGCTCAAAAAGTACTGAACCGTTTCACTATTCGAAAGCTACATTATCCACGAGTAACATAGGCTAAAATTTATTTTGGAAAAAAAATAAGGTCCCGTAAGATATTTGGGTTTTTCGGACACAAGGTGTAAAAAATCAACCAGAAAAATTACTTATTTTGCGTACGCTGCCAAAACTATAAAAAATAGAACCATAATTTTTTGTTGAGGATGTTGGCCAAAATTGTGCATGTCAAAAACGGTTTAATAAACCGAATATTCGTCGCTACAAAGTGCGAAAGATGTTTTTGGAAAGTTCTACCGATGACCGATTATGCGTGGTCGGCCGTCGAACACTAATTTACTGTAATTTGGATGTTCTTACGTCCATATAAATTTTAATGATAAACAACCGTTACACGTAAAAGGAAGTCATTCATGCAATAAAATACGTATCTTTATGGCATTTTACGAGCATTTCATTTATGCGTGAATAATTTTACTAATAGCAAAGGCGACTGGCGACTGGCAAGGCCCCTTATTAAATAGTAAATACATACTTACAATTACATACTATAGTATATAATATACATATTCAGTAAAATAACGGCTTTGCCACACGTGACGCGTGTTTACTCATAATTGAATATTTTCCAAGTACCATTTTATGTCTTGACCGTTACTTATTTATGATCGTTATAAACACAGTTTCTACAATATTACTAACGTCATTATAAAGTTCTACTTATGCTTCGTTGAGACAGGCTAAAATTATTTTCTAAATAATTTGAACCAGATTCTTCTAAATTCTAAATTTCAAATCTATACTAGGTAATATAATAAAGTGGAAAAGTTTGTTTGCATTGAATAGGCTCGGAAACTACTGGACCGATTTTGATGAAATTTGGTACAGATATAGATTAGACCACGGGGAAGGACATAGGTTACTTTTTATCGCGGCAAAATGTACAGTTACCGCGGGATTTCCTTTTGCGCGCACGAAGACGCGTGCAATATCTAGTAAAATATACGGCCAAATACTGAAACGCTAATCAAAATTAAGAGACTGTCGCTGTCTCTGCTATACGAAATGACAAGGACAGCATTTGACTTGAGCGTCACTTAATTTAACTATCGTTTCAGTATTCGCCCGTTCTAAGTTCTAAGCTCAAATCGAAGGCAAGTCATACAAATCTCACATGAAAATACCTGTATAAACCTACTCCTTTTTTGGAACTCGGTTAAAATCATTTACACCGGACATTTTATAAGAGTAATTGCTAATTAAAGAAAACTAATCTGTATTAAAATATGTACATTTATGAATAAAATAAACACTTAATTAAAAAAATAAAAAACATCGACTGCAAAAAAAGATACTTAAGCAACGCACTAAAAAGACCGAAACTGGATTGAGAAAACAGGACTACACTATGAGCTGAAAGCCTAAGTAAAATAAATGACGATTTTGGACCTACTTACAATTTTACGCTAAAATCCGCCATTTTATATTTTTCTTTGAACTTCCCTATCTTAGGACACTTATTTAGATTTTAGACAAATCTAACGATACCTTAAATTACGAAATTCATTCAGCCCTATGGAAGATACGTGGGAATAAAGGAATTTACAAACATACATACACACAAGATATATGAAGTAGTATATGAAATATATGGCTGCCGGAATATATTTGTAAATATCTCCCATATTTGTGCGTTTAAGTTCATACTTACCATAATGAATGTTTTTGTACCTATATGATGTGAGTAAACTAATGAACTAATGATGTAGGTTTTGTTTACTAATTTCGCAAAAAAAAAAAATTGGTACTTTTTAAATGTATTTTATTAGTAAACTACACATAAAATAATATATTTTTTTACATTTACCAAGTAGTAATGCCTCAATATTTCCACAGGGACGACACTCTCTACAAATGACAGTTCGAGCACCGACAAATGTCAGCTATGTTGACTTAAGCCTAGGGTTGACATCGAATTAATATAAAATATTTTTTTACGCCCGCGTAAATATAATACTTTTTACGCAGGCGAAGCCGCGGGCTTTTCCTTTCTGGATTATTAGGCAAGCGGAAGAAGCTTTTGTCATATTTTTTTTTGGTTATTACGGCGACCACATATACAACCACAATTATTAAGACCACTCATTTTAATGCCGATCAGGAAATTTCTAATATTTTAGGTACACGGTGCGTGCGACTTGAAGGTTTGAAGCATACTGATATTTACAATGAAAATTTAAAATAGTCTCCAAATCTCCGCGAGTATTATGTGTTCTGTGCTCCAAATGCTAACGTCTAATAGCCATATTTTTTAATCAAAAATGTACTCAGCCATTGGCCCTTATATTGGAAAAATATACCTTGTATTCTTAGCAATTGGGTTTAATTTTTACTTAATTCTTAAGAAGTATAAAGACTATTTGAACCATATCAATGCAATTACCTTGAGTGGTAATAAAAAAATTAAATTGCATTGATATAGTGTTGTAACACAACTAAGATTGTCGCACGATATCGATAGGTATCGACAGATTTAAATGTGATTAAGTAGGTACAACATGTAATATTCAATCTAAAATATTATGCGAAATTCTTACTAATATTTTACTACTATTATAAATATGAAAGTTTGTGAGGATGTATGGATGGATGAATGGATGGACGGATGAATCTTAAACGGGCAAATGGCACGTTTGTTACTCTTTAACGCCAATAACTATTGAACGGGTTTCAATAAAAAATTGATATACGTTCGAGGTTAACCTCCTACAAACTTTACCCAACCCAAGCATATTTCGTTAAAAATATCGATAAAATCAAATTATTGCATGACTACATCACTAGTGAAACAAGAAACAAATATTTTTTATAAATGTCGCGTCAGACAATTCTTTCTTATGAAATTACACTGTCGCGTCGGCGAAACTGCCAGCCCCGTGAGCCATAGTCCAGGCTGGAAAAAGTTACTCCCCACCCGCCCCCGCATTCGCCCAGACACGCACACACAGCTGCGAGCGGTGAGTCGTGTAAATCGGTGGAGTGACGGTTCTTTACGTTAGTAATATATATTCTTTGATATTTCTGAATATATTAATGAAACCAAATATTTCAGATGTAGTCCGATCTCCTATTATTGATCAGCATGATCCGATCAAGAATTCATCGTTGATGAGTGATGACTGATGATTTAATAAGTAATGAGACCACAAAAAAATGTTTATGATAGTTTTAATTCCTCACCGTTACATGATATTGTTATGAGTTCTCACGTGGTTACATCTAACGACTATATGCAACCTCGGTATAATGATCACAAGTACATGAGATTTTTTCTCAAGTGATTCGAATCTGCGATCTCACGGATAACAGTCTCGTTTTGTTCGGACACTTTGATATGGTAATTGCAGTGCTGAGAATAAATATTTGTTTTTAAATATCTTACCATTTAATTTAACGTTTTAAGTCTTAACTTTTAGTTATTATTATGTTTAAATTAAAAGAGAAAGGAAATCGATGCAGACGTTTGTATGTTTGTTATGTTGAATCAATTGTAATAAAATTTTTGTAAGCATGACAAACTAGGTATGTAAAAATGGACAAATTTATTCTTTACTAGCTTTTGCCCCGCGATTTCGTCCGCGTGGAGTTCGGTTTCCATACAAAATTTTAACCCATTTTTTACCCTCTTAGGGGGTGAATTTTCAAAAATCCTTTCTTAGCTGATGCCAACGTCATTACAACTATCTGTATGCCAAATTTCAGCGAAATCCATTCAGTAGTTTCGGCTGTGCATTGATAGAAGAGTCAGTCAGGTTTGCCTTTTATATATTTTGATTTAATTTATTGTACTTAAATTTTTGTGTACTACGTACATTGCAAAAACGATTGTAACTATAATGTACATAGTAATATAAAAGCTATATTTAATAAATAAGTATATTATATCTACTTATTTATTAAATATTATAAGCTTTTTTCTAAAAGGTCTTCTCATATTATCAATAACAACTACTACTCGTAAGTGTAAACTTTTGAAGATGAAACATGAAAATATTCAAAACGATTAGTATTGAATGTTGGCAGTTGCATATTTTGACAGTAATCTGTCAAACCGCTGTGTTGACACGAGGGTGAAAACCGGTCCGCTTTAAATCTCCCCATTCTCCCCAGCTCATAAAATTTAATTGTTTTCTTCACACAACTGTTAAATCCCAATTACGGCGATACATTTTATTACGGTTATACTTAAAGGCAGCTACCAAAAATATAATGTAGAAATTATAGCTAATGAATGTAAAAATAATGAAAAAAATAAATTAATTTAAATGTAATGATTATTACTGTACATGTTTTTTCATTCCTAACTTTTATTTTACGATAGTCATCAGAAGGAATGTCCCTACTTAGTAAGTTTACTTTACCCTAATAGTTTCCATACGAGTCACGATATTCAAATCACATTTCTCATTTATTTTCAGGCAAAATACCAATAAAACTACAGTAATATTGTATTTAAAGTAGTATAAAATAATAAAAGATTATTAAAAAATATTCCCATACACGGTACACAAGCGGTACACCTAAAAATCAATATATATTTTTCCCTACCGAAAAATTGTTTGAAGTGTGGTCTCTTGTGTAATATATCCCTCCATACCAGTGATGTAAGGAAGTTATGTCATTTCGGATCTGGATACGGATATAGGAATAAAGTTATATCGGTTACGGATATTAAACAATTTCGGATTATCCATTACTTTTGGCTAATTTCGGTTACAACTTACGGATATTAGATTTATGACTAATGTAAGTAAATGCAAATAAGTAAAGTTTAGGTTAAATTAATTAAATTGGGCCCAAAAAACTAGTAAGTCGAGACGGCCGGCAAATTAAACAAACATGTCATATTATACTCCGTCTATATCCGTAACTAGCATTAATTAATTAAACAAAATTGCCCACGACTGCGCCTCCGTGAAATAAGGTTTTCAACTTACATCCCCTATTTTACCCCGTAGGGGTTGAATTATGAAAAATCCTTCCGTAGTGGATGCCTACGTCATATTTATATGGGGAATACGTGTGCAAAATTTCAAACTAGCCTTAAGGGTTTTGCCTGTGCATTGATACATCAGTGAATCAGATTTGCCTTTTATATATTGTATTATCTAACTAGAGATGTTGCCCGCGTCTTCGTGCGCGCAAAAGTTTATTTAACAGAAACCGTACATTTTTCCGCGACAAAAAGTAGCCTATGTTCTTCCCCGTGGTCTACTCTACATTTGTGCCTTTCATCAAAATCGGTCCCTAGTAGAACCTATTAAATGCAAACAAAGAAAAAACAAACTTTTTCTCTTTATTATATTACTATAAAAGTATAGATATAAAGATAGATTATCCGAAGTTTTATATCGGATTCGGTTACGGATATTTTTTTATATCCAATAATTTCGGTTACGGTTACGGAGCTCCTATAACATCCCTATACCTACCATAACTTAACCCCTAAAATTTATATTCAAAATGTGTATCTTATTACTGTTCTTTCATAACTCGCGAGGGTCATAAGTAACTTTAAGCTCCTTAAATAAGCCCTTTACTAAAATACTTCAATTTCCTGTTTAGAGGCATGTTTGTGAATTATAGAAGGGTGAAAACAGGTTTTAATATAAATTAATTTAAGTTTAACTCTGGCTTTTGATACGTTTCATATTATTAAATTGTGTTTGAGACCTATATTTTTTATTTAATTGATAATGGATTATGTTAATGTACAAAAATCTTATTCAAATATGTATTTCAATTTTCAATTGTACAAAGTTATTGAGTGGTAATTAACACTCAGTTCTATCTATAAAATTATACTTTCTTTGATTTGTCATGTTTTCGTTATCGATTTCAAAACATTGAAATCATTTCATTGGTTTCATGAAGCCAGAAAGGATAAATATATTTTTTCCTACACGCTATGAGCTGATTGATTTGCGAAATCGAAATCTATTTTATAACATGAAAATGTCCTAATTAATTTATTAATTCCTACTTTTTATATCTTGAAATTATTTATCTCGAAGAAAATAATTTTTTACGTTATCTACCTAGTTATTATTTAATATTAATAATACATTTAAAATAATGCACCTCCATTGAACTAATCTGTTTTAGGTAAATGACATCAGCTATAGAGCTTGTCTTTTATTTAAAAAAAAAAGCTTACGTTATCAAGGAGAAATTAAGAAAATATTTTCTTCTCTGGCACTGATTCAAAACGTTTTTATATATTCCTATTCTTATTACTAATTTTCATAATGAATAAGTTTTCACGATGCACGAAACATAATTAACTAGCTTTTACTCGCGACTTCGCCCGCGTAAATATAGTGTCCCACGGGAGCACTGCCTTTTTCCGTGTGAAAAATTAGCATTTTATCACGTAGCAATCCAGAGCTTAATCTACTACTAACTAAACTTCATCATAATCCGTTCAGTAAATTTTTGCGTAACATACGTTACGTTGCGTAGAGTACCTAGCAAACATCTATCCATCCATCCATCCTCACAAACTTTCACATTTATAATAGTTATATGATATTTTAGGAGGTAAGCTTAGAAAATTGTCTGTGGTTAATTCAACGTTGTTCGAATTTTGATGTTTTTTATTTGGTCCAAGACAGTCCTCTGGCCAAAATCAAGTAAAGTAAGGGATACCCCTTTTTTTCTACGTCCATGGGGATACCCTTAATCACAGCTTCTGTTTCTTGCCAGAATAACAAGGATAGCAATGTAATTTGAGAGCCTCTAATAACTTTACTTTTGAGAATTTGGGTTATAAATTCGCAGTGACCAACTGTCGTAATTCGTAAACAGAACTTTAATTACAAACATGTAACCGCATTTAGCGCTAAGCAATAATATTCCACATTATGAAGTCGAGAAAATTCTATTAGGAACATAGATGGATATTATATCTATTCACCTCAGACCAAATAAAAGGTTTCTAATTTGATTTGAGCTATTCACTTATAAAAATAATTTATGTTTTTTAAATAAAAAAAAGTAAAATAGAATAGAAAACTCTTTATTTGCACAAAAAACACATGTCACACAAAACAATAAGTAAATAAAGAAACTGTACAAAAAGGCGGTCTTAATGCTTACAGCATTTTCTTCCAGACACCCTAATCGAATCTCTAATGGAGATTGTACCTACTCGTGTAATATTATGATCAAGCTTAGCGTGCTAGGACTGCTAGGTGATTGTCAATCACTGATTGGTGAGTGTTAAGCTAATGGTTATTAGTTTATAACTAATAACAAGTTGAAATTAAGTGCTCCTAAACATTTAATAATACACAGACCACAGCCTACATTGGAAGAAACTTTTTCAAAGCCAAATAATCCAATCTACGAACAAACAATGTAACATCACTCAGCATTTATTAAATCTCGCTCAAAGGTGTGCAGCCATTGCATATTTAACCGGGAACGCCTTTGTACTGGCCAGTGGCCACATAGGAATTCGATATTGCTACCGAAGTGACGTCATAGATAGCAATACTAACCGCAGATAACGACATCCTTTGTTTAATTTACTGGGACAAAATCTGAAAGCAAGGGTAGCTTCGGTTACCATAACAACCGCGCCCCGCGCCGCGGCGTGTTTCCCCCCCCCCCCCCCCCTCCCGCGAGAGTATCGATCGCGTCCTCCCCCCTCGCGCCACTCCAAATCAAATTACACGCGCGCGGGGCGGCTGCCGGTACAGTCGGTCGCGCCGCACTCAATCAACATTGTATTGGCGTAATAGTATTTTAATTCTATTGCCGCTTTTGACTGTAGCCCTGGTAATTGGTTGTTTGCAAATTAGTTACACAATGTTTCAATCGGCCGATGAATTGGCTCGTACGGCTGATAATGGAGATTGATGATATTAAAAGGTCAGATGACCAATTAACTTATCCGAATTCCCAACATGCTCTGCGGGCAGCTGAAGCTTTTTTGTGGCCACTTCGTAAAAGGATCTTTATAGCGACTTGTCGCCGGACCGCCTCGTAAATTGAGAATGAATTTGAAAACAACCTCCTCGAAATCCTGCGAGCCTCGTGAATATAAAATGGAAACATATAATATTTAGACACGTACAAGGAAAATCGTACATTGGATTTGTATTGCGAAAATTTTGCCGTATTTCTAGCGTTGGGACTTGGGAGTTGGGATACAAAACAGAGGATTATATGTCAGAAAATAAAATTTGTTTTATCGTGTAATATTTATTTTAATAAACGTACAGGTTAATCCTAAATAAAATAATTTTGAAGACAAAATGTTAGCTAAAAGAACCTGAATAAGGATCTTAAACTTATCACATTACTCAAGAGATGAAGAACACAAAAATAATAAAACATTTCGCTTCAGAGACCAAAGCTTCAATTTAAACACGGTACACGGTTGACTTTCGAGTTCTGTATTATTATTCAACTAAATTTTAGCAAAGAGCTCCGAGCAGAAAATTACGGGCTGCATCCAAGATTTATGCACGCGGAACTAGACTCTCTATAGAGAGTAACCCTCTATATTTCTGTCTATAGACATAATTATATAGAGTTCTCTGTGCGCGTCATTTATAATTTTATTGCGGTTTATGTCGTAAGGGCACTTTAGTTTTATCTACACGTAATTAATATGGAGTAGGTATATCATGTAGTATCTGCATTGAGTTTGCCTCCGCTAGTTTAACGATGCTTTAGGGTGAATTCACATCGAAACGAAACGATACGTCATCGGGCTGCAATTTTAAGATAGCAATAGGCAAGCGGACTGATTTTTTTTTATTGCATAAATGAATAGTACTCTTAAATATGAGTAACTTCTCAGAAGAAACCGTATATCAAAAGTCAATATTTTCAAAGGTACAGCGATTTGTATACAAAATTTCGCGAGTCTTTATACCAAAAATTTTTTTTTTGTTTTTGCGTAATTGGTAAACAAAACCTACATCATTAGTTTACTCACATCATATACAAAAACATTCATTATGGTAAGTATGAACTTAAACGCACAAATATGGGAGATATTTACAAATATATTCCGGCGGCCATATACTTCATATACTACTTCATATACTATAACCTACAAGTGACGTCATTTGTAGGTCGAATTTAGTATGGAGCGTTTTTAGGAGGCTCGCGAAATTTTTTATACAAATCGCTGTACGTTTGAAAATATTGACTTATGATATAGGGTTTTTTCTGAGAAGTTACTCATATTTACGAGTACTATTCATTTATGCAATAAAAAAAAATTAGTCCGATTGCCTATTGGCTAGCCTCATACGTGCAGTATTATTGACAGAAAATAATTGTCATGATACTTAATTACTTAATTTTCAACACTATTATATTTAGAATATTATTGTCAATATGAGCATTATCTACACTAATATTATAAAGAGGAAAACTTTGTTTGTATGTTTGTTTGTTTGTTTGTTTGTTTGTTTGTTTGTTTGTTTGTAATGAATAGGCTCAAAAAGTACTGGACCGATTTCAAAAATTCTTTCACCATTCGAAAGCTACATTATCCACGAGTAACATAGGCTAAATTTTATTTTGGAAAAAAATAGGGTTCCGTAAGATATTTGGGTTTTTCGGACACAAGGTGTAAAAAATCAACCAGAAAAGTTACTTATTTTGCGTACGCTGCCTAAACTATAAAAGATAGAACCATAAAATGTTCTAATTAATTGTAGATCTTATAAATATCTACAAAAAAGTCCGCGACACACTATACCTATCTATGTCGAGTGAGGCACAACAACCATTTTTTTATTTAGAAATCTTGAATTTTTTTTGGACTACATTTAAACGCGTTTATTTTACTCATGTTATTAATCCTTATCAAAATAAATTATTTCATCACTAAGTACAGTTTATGTAGATAATATTTGGTCTTTGAATGATTAAAATTGGACGTTTGGTTTTGAAGTTATGGCGAAATTAAAATATTACGATTTCTGCTGCACGGCCCGTTGCGAAGTGGGCGTCACTAACGCGGGGTGCGCGTGCGGGTTAATGTTTAGTTTAGTTTAGTTTAGTTAAATAGTTTAGTTATTTTATAAACATCAAATTGATAATATCTTAAAATATAATACATTATAATATCTATACATCTATACAGTTAAATACAATTTAAGTGTCTGTTTGTAACTTCAAATTAACAGCTTTTTACATAATGAATCTGAAAGTATATTCGGTACTTACAATAAAATACATTTTTTTTTAAATTTATGTCTGTCCGTCTGTCTGTCTGTCAGTCGGTCTGTCTGTCTGTTTGTTCCGACTAATCTCTGAAACGGCTGGACCGATTTTCACGGGACTTTCACTAGCAGATAGCTGATGTTATAGGGTCTAACATAGGCTACTTTTATTTTAGGGTTCCGTTTAAAAAAATAGGATTCCGCTTTCGTTAGTCATAAATAAAGTCGCGGGTAAATTTCAGCGATATCCCAAAGTATTGTTCCACGCGGACGAAGTCGCGGGCAAAAGCTAGTTGTCAATAATATGGTGTGTGTGCGGCTAGCCATTTAAACACGAAGTAACGAAGTTCGAATATCAAGTTGCACCGCGCTGTGGACCGCATTTGGAGTGTTTGCAGTATGCGCTCATTATGATGCTGGTACGTGGTAGAGCCATGCTTCGGCACGAATGGGCCGGCTCGACCGGAGAAATACCACGGGCTCACAGAAAACCGGCGTGAAACAGCGTTTGCTCTGTGTTTCGCCGAGTGAGTGAGTTTACCGGAGGCCCAATCCCCTACCCTATTCCCTTCCCTACCCTATTCCCTCTTAAAAGGCCGGCAACGCACTTGCAGCTCTTCTGATGCTGCGAGTGTCCATGGGCGACGGAAGTTGCTTTCCATCAGGTGACCCGTTTGCTCGTTTGCCCCCATATTTCATTAAAAAAAAATATGCTGATCCTTTCTTAATCAAACCTTCTTCTATCAGGCGGCTAACTACGGAATACTTCTCATCTGATAGTTAGATTATTTAATACTAATAGGGAATATGCACGTATTTTTTTTATTTTTTTTTTAAATCTATCTTGTTTGGTAAACCGTATGGTAAAATCAGTTTTTTGATATCATTAAAAATAACGAAGATATGAACGTTTAAAGTGGTCTTATTAGACAGAGAGATCCGACGTGTATCGTGACGTCACATAACACGACTTTCATAGAAAGTTCATACTAAATTTCGTTTTGCTAGAAAGAGATAGATTACAAACTTTGACCGCTCATATCTTGCTCATTTATCAACAGATATTGAAATTTTTTTCGCTATTTCCTTTATTTTTCAGTCTAGTATCATATTATTATATTTTAAGCTATTTTTATATTTTATGCATATTCCCATTGTGTGTATGATTCTACGATCCAGCGGTTCTCTTCTCTCTTTTTTTTCTTTCTTTTATTTGCTTGTTTCGTATTGGTTTATTATTATTATTGTTTTTTTTTCCTCATGTCATTCAGATAAGGTAATTGCTAAATCTACACTCACTTTAATTGTTACAAATCTGTAAAAACTTATAAAAGGCTTTTTGTTTCTATTTTGTTATGATATTGTTATATGTATAGCTGTAAGTTTTTCTGTATAAATAAAATAAATAAAATGCTGTATGACTGATGTCATCCATAAAATGAAAAGTGTATCTTTTTGTGAAGTGTATAAAGATCAATTTTGAACGGATAACTTAATTATACCCTTTACAACAAAAAAAGAATTTTGAAAATCGGTCCACAGACGTCGGAATTAGCGTTGATCATACAAAAAAATAAAATATACTTATACAGCCGAACGTATAACCGCCTCCTTTTTTTGAATGTTGGTTAAAAATGCAACGCCGCGTAGCGTCGCAGGTGTGAACTGGCCCTTAATGTAGTTTGAAGTAATAGCTTAATCCCACCAAAAACATTCTGTAAAAAACTAGCCAAGTCTCGATGGAGCTGCTTGTTTATCTCTAAAAAGTAATGAAATCTAGACAAAATCGTGCCAAGTCTAAGGTTCCTTACTGCGGTTTCTTTATTATTATAGTTAATGTTGAGTGACTTGGCCGTTGAACATTCTTTATACTTTAGTGGGTACAAGTCAATTTTGTTTACATTTGTAACTACCTATGTTTGTTAAGCGAGATAATAGCCCATACTGGTATTGGTAATTGGACGCTAGTGTCTCATTTTAGGCTGTTGTTGATTGTACAACACACGTATTGGAGCAATGGTGTCATGGAGCCCCTTTTGTACCCTTGCGTGCCCTTCAACGGCCAAGTCACACAACATTAACTATAATAATAAAGAAACCGCAGTAAGGAACCTTAGACTTGGCACGATTTTGTCTAGATTTCATTACTTTTTAGAGATAAACAAGCAGCTCCATCGAGACTTGGCTAGTTTTTTACAGAATGTTTTTGGTGGGATTTCACTTATTTTTGTAGAAACGTGGGCATATTGATTTATTTTCCTAGATTTTAGTGTAATTTATTTATTTAATTTGTGTAATGTTCGAGTAGAATAAAGTTCGAGTAGAATAAAGGGGCCTGAAAATGCGGCAAAATGGTTCTAGTAAAGAATGGTACGGCAGTGTTTGCTTCGCGCTCGACTTGGCGGGGGCACTGCCGTGCCCCCAGATCGACGTTCTGGTCTTATCTAGAGGTTCTCAAATAGGGGCCTGAAAATGCGGCGAAATGGTTCAGTAAAGAATGGTACGGCAGTGTTTGCTTCGAGCTCGACTTAGCGGGGGCACTGCCGTGCCCCAAGATCGACCTTCTGGTCTTATCTAGAGGTTCTCAAATAGGGGCCTGAAAATGCGGCGAAATGGTTCCAGTAAAGAATGGTACGGCAGTGTTTGCTTCGCGCTCGACTTGGCAGGGGCACTGCCGTGCCCCCAGATCGATTATCCTAGTTTTTATAGTTTTCCCTTTATGTGGCCATTAAACCCCAACTCTGTACCAAATTTCAGCTCTCTAAGTTTATGGGAAGTACTAGTTCTATTTTGATGATCATGAGTGAGTGAGTGAGTGAGTGAGTGAGTGAGTGTCGAAAATGCGAAACTTTGCTTTCGCTTAACTTCGGAACTAAATGACCTACAGACTTGAAATTTTGGATTTTAAGTACGTGATTATAGCTTATTGGATGACGAAAATTTCTGCGTTCTGGTCTTATCCAGAGGTTCTCAAATAGGGGCCTGAAAATGCGGCGAAATGGTTCCAGTAAAGGATGGTACGGCAGTGTTTGCTTCGCGCTCGACTTGGCGGGGGCACTGCCGTGCCCCCAGATCTTGATTGAAGTTGCAGAAGTAATTCAGGAAATGTAGCTATGATAATAATATTCCACTAATGAGTAGTGACTAGTGACTAGACTATGTAATACGAGTATGTATGTATCCGACAGTTGATGATTTGACGGGCGACATATTGTAATAATAACAGTTCGTTAGATTTATAGTGTAACGAAAAATATTGTAAGCAGTATGTTCGGGTTCACAATATTTCGATATTTTACAATATCCTAGTTATATTACAACTAGGTTTTAAACTTTCATCTCCTATTTTACCCCCTTGGAGGTTGAAAAAAGGTCCAAGCAAGTTACTAAAGAGTCTTGAGGGAGGCTAAATTCAATTATTGTTATCTGATTAAAATATAAAATGTAGTATTTCTTTTTAAATCTAATCTCTATCTAGAATCTAGATGTCATAAGATAAGATTAAAAGCTTTTGATTTCAAAACGAAAGAAACATCAAAAAATATAGTTGGAATTTTTGATACGCGATACGTAGGTAAGTATATTTTGTAACGTAAGTAAAAATATAGCTTTTTAATTTGAAGTAATATACTGTGGAAGAAAAATAAAGAGATCTCAAAGTTATATATGAGACGGTAAACAACGAATCTTGTATTTTCTTCTATATAATATAATAATTCTTGTATTTTCTTCTTTAAATAATATTTTTCCATATAATAATAATAAAGTTGTCCACGACGTCGTGCGCTAAAAATTTAATCTTGCAGAAACCGTACATTTTTTGGCGATAAAAAGTAGCTCTTTCTACGTGGTCTACTCTATATATATCTGTCAAATTCCATTAAAATCGGCCCAGTAAATTCGGAGCCAATTCAAACAAACAAACTTTTTCTATTTATTATATTAGCATAGATATAGTTTCGTTTTCTTATGTGTTCAAGGTATACTTACTGTATTATCAATGGCATTTGACACCCCTTTTTCCTCATATCGTTGAGCAGGGCTTCATTTTTTCCTTACTTTTATTGTTGTCTATACTCAACATATAAATTAAACATATTTCTTATTATACATTCACTACTTCATTCAGAAAATATTTAAGATAAGCTGAAAATAACGATACCGATATTAATTATAATCTACCTATCTTGATTAATAAGATATTAGATTGTAGATATAGTGTTATTATTTTACAAAAAAAGACGTAGTTTTCTGTATGGCTTTGTCTACAAAAACAACTACACTTTCGCAATAAATAAATGGGCAGCCGTTTAGCGCCCTAGCGGGCAGCAGCTGTCAGCTGTTCAAATACCGTTTATTCGATTCCCATAAAGATGTAATATTTGCTAAATGCTCGCAAATATATTGTTACAGTTCCTAAAGAAAGAAACGAAAGAAGTAAGCAATATTTGCCGAATAAAAACTATTTCTTGAATATTGCTTTTGTTGGTTTAATGCTCTAAGTTTTTGGTCAATAAAAGATTTTGTAGATTTGCCATTTGGCAACAGCAGGCAACACGGGGTGTCTCGCACAAAATATATTTTATCTATATTAATATAAAAGGCAAAGCTGATCGACTGATGTATCGACGCACGGGGTAAACCTATAAGACTAGAAAAGAGATGTTCAAGAAATGTATGAGGCCTGGGCCAGCCCTATGTACAGTATATGTAAATATGGCTACATAATGTAGTAACTGTTTCCTATTCTTTATTTTGTTTAATTTTACTTCGTTTCCATGTACATTTAAATTAACTTCGTCAAGGAGAGCAACACAAAGTAAAATGAAACATGGCGGAACAGATCAGAATTAACTAACGAATGTCATTTTGTCAATGACATGACTTTTGACAAAGAAAGACGTATGACATTTAAGACAACGTCTCTTCGTAAAACTGTCTGCTACGTCAAAAGTCAAGTCAAAACAACTGTCATGGCCGCCCTAAAAATAGTGTTCTCGCAATAAAAACTCTTCAAATAATCATTTTTGTACGCATGTACCGTTCTCCAAATTAATTTTTTCGTATTTTTATGATACTCCCAAATTTTTTTCCTATTTACCTATGTAGTGTACACAGAACTGGCCCAAAATCAAACATCTCTTTTGTAATTTTGCACGCGTATTCCTCATATGACGTGGGCATCTACTAAGGATTTGTCAAAATTCAACCCCCAAGGGGGTAAAGTAGGGGATGAAAGTTAAAAATCTAATTACTCGCGGGCGAAGCCACGGCCAATTAATGCTAGTTAATAATATTTGTTTAAAATGTATCGAACATATTTTCGTTTTAAATTATCACCATTTAGTGAATCTACTGTCAATGTCTCTATTAACAAGGACTAAAATTATAATACAAAATATAGATTTTATAGTCTAAAATATGAAAGATAAACACCTGTTTGGTCTAAACTCTAATGAAACCAGTTTGTAATAATTGTGTTCTGACTTCAGAGACAACTTACTAATTACTAACATAACATTTAAGCGATAAAAACTAATAACCAATTGTTATTTTAAATGTAACAAGTTTCCGTAAATGGATACTTGAATCATTTTGAGGGTTATTTATTTAGGTACAGTAACGATACACGTTTAAAGATCAACGTTTTTAATTTAATACAATGATTTCAAAATCCATCCTTAATTTATGACTTGAGTTTTAACGACAGAAAAAGTCCTAAAAAAATAATAATTTTGTTAAATAAATGTGGACAAAATATGTCAATCGACGTGCTTTGTCTATGATATAACATGAAAGAGCGAAATATTTGTTTCAAATATTGTTTGTAGCAAAATATTTTGAATGAACATTAGGGGCGTATTTGGTGCTTGTGAGTGTACATAAGCTGTTTTAGCTGTTTGCCGTTACCTAGAATTGGAACATCAACATAGTAATAATTAAATTAGGTTTAGCTTGCATTAATGCATATTATAGCTGCATAATACAGTAATAGCATAATATGCTATGGAATAATATCAACATGTGAACATTACGACCGCGTCGAATCGAAAACAAACTGTATACAATCGTGGACATTCGAACCACTTTGAACCTTATTGTTATAGTAATAAGGTCGAAGTGTAAACCGGAAATGTCCTCGACCGTACCAATAAAATCGATTAGGGCGAAACCGAGGGGTACAACGAGAGAATGTCGTGCATTTCTCTCCCTTAGTAAATTATAGAAAAATGGCGTTGAAAGTTAAAATCAGACTACCGCATTTCATATTATGTCAATTTAACGATACGAAATAGATAAAGAATGGACGTTTAAGGCTACGTTTACACGAGCGTTTTTTTGTGGTCGCGACAGAAAAAAATGCACTATATAAATAATAGAACTGTGTGCTAATGAATATCGTGTAGAGTTATCAAAGACACTTGTAGACCAGTGCCAATAGGTTTGAAACAAAATAAATTTATAGTAGGATGAAATCCATTGGAAAAGGAAGAGAATATAACAAAAATAAAAGGAAAAATAATTTAAGGGCGATTTGAGGTCGGAAAGTGAGGTCTTTGAGGTTGAGTCCATCCTACTATAAATTTATTTTATTTTTGACCATTTTCAGAGGTAAAAGCATCGAGAAAAGCAGCTAGATACGAAAGTATTAACATAGTTATTATTAGTTAATTCTTAGTAGGTATTTAAGTATTTACTTTATTTAAGAAATACGTACTAATATTTATTCTGTGGAAATACTTAGGTTTCTGAGGTTTTTGTCGGTAGTTTATCTATTTGATAGCGCTTTTGAGACACAAAACCGTTATAGAAATACTGCCGAAAAAACCTCAGACACCAAATATTAATAATAATTAGTGAAAAGAAATTACGTAGAGTTTATGTAGAGTCAATCACATATGGCATTGCCCATAGGTTAAATAGTTAATTTACATTTAAAAAATTAGAAAAACCGAAACTCTTCATTATTACATAATAATATTATGTTTATTTAATATTAACAGCACTTTATACAAATGAATAATAATACCGTAGATCGTTATTTCACACTTTATGTTGGCAACAGTGCACACAATATCGTAGATTTTCATTTCATACTATACATATGTATAAGGTCTCCAAAAATCAATCACGGATACTTCAGGCACGTGATCCACTGCTTAAGTAAAGACGTTTAGGCAGAGAAATAATTGTCATACTCAAACTAAAATAATCATCTATTGTATGGGCGACTCTCCGCAAAATGCAAACGCGCCCTTATAAAGACAACATTTTTTTTTCGAGTATGACAATTATTTTTCTTCTTAAATGTCTTTACATAAGCAGCAGATCACATGCCCGAAGTATCCGTAATTGATTTAAACCGAACCTTATATATTGGCAAGAACAACTACACATAAATAATTTCCGTTCTTCTAATGAGCGAAATATTTGAACAGCTCGGATATAAAGAATGTTATTGATGCGGAGATACTCTGGCACATGATGACTCCCAGTCCCCACTCCCCAGTCCCATGTTGATAAGCCATTCTTGAACCGGCGCCAGCTGTGATAATTTATTTTTAATGGACTCTCGAGCATTTCAAAGCGATTTGTGCATTCTCTGGACAGTGTCTTTTGTAAATTCAACTATTATTGGGACGTGTGTAAATAATAATAAAAAAACAACGGGTTACACTCCTGGAGTGCCGAAAACTTGAATTTAACATTGACGTTGTGCATTTTTGAATATTTTGGAATGGTTAGGGAATAATTTCGCACGAATTGCTTTATTTATCGGTATAAAAGTACTATCATTTATGTGGTTATCTAAATACAATATTCATTTATTGCGCTATCGTACACAAACATGACAATTTATAATACATAAAAAAATTTAACGCTTCAGAACTATTATATTTTTATATTAAAAGTTTATCTCTCAGAAAAATCAACTTTCATCCAAATTCCAAAGCAGGCATACATTTTCGCCGCGCGGTAGAAAGAGAGGGGGCTTCCTCTTCTACGCCGCGCCGACGGTCTACTCTCTCTCCGTCTTACGAATTTTCGATCAGGCCACGTGTCCTGCGAGTTTAACATTTTTTATCCATCCCAAGAAAAGTGCACAACGCCGCTAAAGTAGTTTTTACTTCAAAAATAGTGGCAGCATAAATCTTTACTAAATCCTTAATATGATATTTCCGCTGCCAACAAAATTGCTTGATGTATTTCAAATACATCAAGCAATTTTTAATATTTTATTTTTAATATTATTTAGCCATAGATATATAATATTAAAAAGAGGTAGATATGTTATAAACGCGTAAAACTGAAGACTCGAATTGGCCCGAGTCGGGCCAATTTTGGTTAGTGTGCTCCGCGAGTAATAGCGTGTTTTGTGTTACTATGCGACGTTGACACATTGACACGCGTCCCATGGCAATGTGTGTCGTGGCACAGAAATATTGTCAGTTTTGTAAGGATATAACATATATCTATGTAATAATTAATCAAAGCATTTAGCGTTTAAAATACATAATATTATAAAGTATTAGCTGTTACCCGCGTAAATATAGTTTTTTCGCGGTATTATGCAAAAAATAGATAAAAACAATCCTTGATGCGGATTTATATCATGCTAAACTTTCTGAGTTTTTGACGCGTACACAAACCAACATAACATTTTTATATAAAATATTAAATCTAAATAGAGTATAGTCAATAGTCATGGTTATTTTATGTATAATTTGAAAGCTACGTACTTGATGTGTCTTGACAAACTGAAGAGTTGCGCGATACAGAAATAATAGTTTTATGATATTTTATCTTTGAAACAGTTATGAAACATCAAAGAAACCCAATTAACTGACTCAGCGAAGCGAAAACGAAGAAATACTCAAACAAACAAAGGTAACTAACTACCTATCTCAAAAGTAAAGTGCAACAACTGATTTTAATGATCATTATATTTTATTAAATACACGAATAAATACTTTATTATGTATAAGCTTTTGCCCGCGACTTCGTCCGCGTGGCGTTCGGTTTCCATATACAATTTTAACCCCTGTTTCAACCCCTTAGGGGGCGAATTTTCAAAATTCCTTTCTTATCCTTCAGAAGCCTACGTCATTACAACTATCCGTATGCCAAATTTCAGCAAAATCCGTTCAGTAATTTCGGCTGTGGATTTATAGATGAGTCAGTCAGATTTGTCTTCGTATTTGAAGTGCAAAAATAAGCTACAGAATATTATGTTCATTGTTCTGTGGTATTATGCTCTGCATACCTGGTAAGTGGTAGTCCTGGTACTTACTACCTTGTACGGTGTTCCTAGTACCTACTAAGTACCAGTAGTAAATATATTTAATATTTATTATGTGAAGCAAAACATTTCAGTACAGTTTTACGAAAATTGTGCAACCGAAAGAGTATGAAATTTGGCCCGTAAATTAACGTTTATGTGGATGAAGGTGTGCAGAAAGCTAATATTTTAAATAACGCTTAGTAAGAAACACGAGTACATAAAATTACAACAACACATGAACACACACTACTTTACATCATTGTTAACACACACTACCGTGCGTTTGATAGATATACCTACAATTTTGTTACCTAACAGGCAAAAGAACCCTTATAAAGCTCCAAATTCAAAATTATATTTTAGTGTTAATTTCGACCTCTAGTAATAATAAATTTAGTTAATACTTTTTCTATGGTTAAAAATTCTTCGTTTATTTAATGTCATCGTTAATGTGATGTTATTAAACAAAGAAAATATCCTTACCTATTTCTAAATGAAAATGATTTTTGTTATTTCCATATGAAAGCTTTTTTCTGCAAGTCAACAGAAAAAACTACCACCGGGTCAACCCTGAGATCCGAATCCGAACTGAACCCGTGAAAATATGGATCTAGAAAACACGGATCGAATTCAGATATTGCTTACGCACTACGTCCGATCCGAATCCGAACCAAATCCGTGAAAATATGGATCTAGAAAACACGGATCGAATTCAGATGTTGCTTACAGTGCGTAAGCAACATCTGAATTCGATCCGTGTTTTCTCGATTTCGATCTCTGATACAAATCCAAGCAATCCAGGAGCCATATTTTGGAATACGTGTTTACGTCCTTGATTATGAGTCCTTTCATACAAATACAACTCGATCTTACAAATAATACTATGGCTACTTCGATCCGTAAAAACTCCTTCTCTTCCGATTTCCTTCCGTCATAGAAATTCTAGAATGACGGAAATAAATCGGATAACATATTTTCACGGGTTCGGATCCGATTCGGATCGGACCTATAATGACGTATGACGGACGGAGATGAACCGCCGCGAGCGTAAGAAACTAGCACAGGGCTATCTTTTAACCCTAAATTATTCTATATGCAAAATTGTCCTTTGAAAGCTATCCCCTTTACTAATAAACGCTGTATAAGCATTGAATAGTTACACAGTGTTTAGTCTTCTTCAATCTAATTAAAAATGTCACTTGAGAGACGTGAACAAAACACTGTAAACTATTCAAAGCTTATACAGCATTTATTAGTAAGGGAGTATATATTTTACATTGTAAGCTTAATCTATGATAGATTTAAAAGAAATCAAAAGTAGAGAAATATTATTTGTTCCTAAGGTGCAGTGTGCAATCGTTAACAAAATCATTTACTTTTAATAAGCTTTAGCACATACGATAGTTTATTTTAGAAGACGAACGAAAATATTAATTCGTGACTGACTGAAACGTTTTGGCTGCGAGCCAATGTTGAACGTTAGGTATGCGATCTAAACAAATTACTCCCTTACAAATTAACATTCAATTAATGCTGTACGATTTGTATGAAGTCATCAAAGAAATACCGTTTTATCTAAGAAACGGCTACGTGAAAAAGAACTTTAATTTCTACATAATTTACACTGAAATTTTGTTGGAAACATAAATGACTCACAACATAAACATAACTAGTAACTAGTCATTTGCCACTGGCAAATATTTCGACCAATATTTTCTTAGTAGAAGAATGTACAGTCAGGAAATTGAATGTTTAGTAGAAGAATGTACAGTCAGGAAATTGAATGTTTAGGAGAAAGAGTAAAGCTTCTGAAATTGGTTTATTTTTTCGAAGGTAATAAATTGTCTGAATTGACTACGATTCGTCATGCGAAAAATGATTATGTATCTAATCATTAATTTTCACCGGCTGTATATAATTGAGTCTGTTTGGATGCTCTAGAAGTAATTAATTAAACGCGGACCCGTAAGACACATGTTGTGAATTCGAGATTGCCGTGACCTCAGAGACTCGTGACTCGATCGGCGTTGCCTCACTAGGGTTACCTCCTGATATATCCTGAAATCCTAGTATTTTACTGAACATGATCATCATCACCTGATGTTGGTACTGCTGGGGCTCTCCTTTGTGAGGACTGAGGAGGTACCGCCTTTATATAATAAGTGAATCCTATGCAATAAACCTAAGTTTTCTAATTAAGAAGATCATTAAACAACATCAACTAACAAATACTCTGAAGCACCTATAAGGTGAATGTCTGATATCCACTTTATAGACGTAAACTTATTAACTTATTTAACTTAACTTCAACTGAGTGTATCATCAAATCAAATTATGTCATGTTTAGTTTAGTTAGACTCTAACGGTTAGAGGTTGTACAACCGTGCCGCACCTTAAAAAATAATGATATCTTCCATTCATAACTATATTGTGAATTGTAATGTACCTTTTAGATAATTTCGTAAGAAAATGAAAACTTCTTCCTTAGAAATGTATAGATTCTCATCTGGTAACCCTACTCTCGAGATGTACTAATAAACACCTACGAAGCACCGCACGTACAACGACGCTCCGTGCGAACACAAATTGCTTTTGTTCGCAGCGGACGTGTTTTGATCCACAATTATATTGACGTGTGATGGACCTACAATACAATAATTACCTATTATAGCTTTCACTGTTACAATATCCATAAAATATTTCCAAGTTGATCTATGACGAATGCGTCTCTCTAACAAAACCCTTTATCTGGTTCGTTTTTTTTCCATTTATTGATTGATGTAACTTTTGTTTGCAATTGTTAAGATCACGTATAATCTTCATGACTGCAAGTAATTGCTTTTAATAATGAAACATTAATTAGTGTAAGGTTTGGTCAAAGAATTCTGTTTAGACTAATCCTAGCATTCCTAGCTAAAACAGGATTCGTAGAGGTCGATTTGAATTAATTATAATTCGAATTCACAATATCTATTGTGGCTTAAAATCAACCCATAAACATGACCATAAATGCAGTGACTAGGTATAATATTTATATCTATTTATATAAAAGAAAGTCGTGTTAGTTACACTTTTTATAACTCAAGAACGGGTAAACTGATTTGGCTGAAAATTGGTGAGGAAGTATCTTAAAACCAGGAGAAGGACATAGGATACTTTTTATCCCGTTCCCGCGGGACTCAAAATTCGAGAACGGCTGGACCGGTTTTGCTAATTTTGGTCTTGAAATAATTGTGGAATATCAGGGAAGGTTTAAACGTTGAGAAATATTAGAAAAGGTGTAGGTTGTAGGAGTAGGTGTAGCAGTAGGTGTAGTTATTTATTCATTTTAGTTCATATTTAAGAAAGAACAACGTGTGTCGGGACAGCTAGTATACATTAAAATATAATGCATTCCGCTTTCCAATAATATACTAAAAAGGCATCCTTCTTAAAACTGTCTAAAGTACAAAGTTCGTTTTAAAGCATTTGCAACTTGCAAGGTGTTGATTCTATTATTTTTCCATCGCATTGTTTCATTGAAACTGTCCTTATAGGTATTATTCACGCAACGTAATTCCATTACGAATAACAAATACTTCAATTGTGAACTGACAAATGACTTAATGTGGATCGCTGAAGGTTAAGTAAACAATCACGCAAACTTCTATGGAAAATCCATACTAATATTATAAATGGGAAAGTGTGTAATGTTTATCCGTCTTTCACGCCAAAACTGCTGAACGGATTTAAATGAAATTCGGTACACAGTCTAGAGCCTGAGAAAGGACATAGGATACTTTTTATCGCGAGGAAATGTACGGTTCCCGTGGGATACTTTATTTACAGTTTCACCTAAAAACTAGTAAACCGATTATCATGAAATTTGACACAGATAGGTATAAAGTAGACCACGGGAAAGGACATAGGCTACTTTTTATCGCGGGAAATATACGGTTCCCGTGGGTTACTGTACTTACGCCGGTGGAGCTGCGGGCATCAGTTAGTCTTAACTATTTATTAGTTTGCTTTGAGAAACTACGGTATTGTAAAGTCAGTCGGGATTTATTTATAACATTATTTTTGAAGCCCAACTGTAGAGAGCCACGCTTTGGCATGATGGGCGGCGGTAATCGCTTACCATCACGCGATCCGTCTGCTCGTTTCCTGGTTCATTTCATAAAAAGAGCCCAACTCTCGTAATTACAACTGTTCTATTTGTACTTTGTAGTATGACGTCGCATTCATGTGCGACTGAATGGCTCCAGTGTCAGCAAGATCTGACTCCAGGTCAAATTGCTTAGTTATAATTACGAGAATTGAATCTCTGAACTCAAAATACCTGTTTAAGTACTTATTTAGTACTTAAAAGATATTATATTTTTATGCTCTTTCGATGATGGTTCCAACATAGAAAAGCTTAAGTGACTAGCACAGATTAGTAAATAGTTAGTACGTAAATTAAATTTTTATTTTGATACGGTAATTAAAATAACACAAGAAACATAAAATTAACAACAAAACTAGAGCCAAATAAAATACTATAAATTAATACCTACTAATAAAAAGAAGACATCTATAAATAATCTATCTCTAAAAAAGTCTATAAATAGAAAAACTTGCCCAGGTCGTCCCCATCTGGCAGAATAGGTACCTAGCAAACTGATAGCATTGCCTCGTTGGATAGCAATGGCTATCCGTTTCGGCAGGTAGTTCCCGGCTCTGGGGTCTCGGGTGGCTTCAGTAAGCTTTTTGGAGATTTCTTTATAAAGCTTATGTGCGCCCGGACCCCATGCGCCTAGGGTTTCCACCCCAAACGGTTCAAATATGAGTTCTCCGCTAAAGTTCTCATATTTGCGCCGTTTGAGGTTCTCTGCTTGGTTTGCAGCCGCGCCCGCACATTTCGAAGTGCCCTGGACATGGGACGGAGCAAGAGTATCGACACAAGTAGCATCCCATACAAGAGCCCGTCCCACACTCCAAGGAACCAGGGTCATTCCATCAGGTCTCTTGCCAAAATAATATCTTAAATCTTTACGTAAATACAGCTATACCAGGCCTGTCCCACTCCCCGTGTAGGTATCAAAAATATAAGTACGTGCGGCGGCCTCCCTAAACGGGCCAATTAAAAGGGACTCGCGCGCGAGCAGTGAGCGACGTATGCGTGATTTGTTCGTCGCAATGTTTTATGGATTTGATTTAATACCTTATAATCGGTGCACATAATATTACAATACTGTGTTTAAGTTAGGTAAAAATCACCCGGCCAGCTATAACTATAATACCATAACATAATATTTAATAATATAGTTTGAACTAGGTACTGCAATTAACCAATATTTAGTGTTTAGGTGTTGGCTCCACCTGAACTATCTGTTCGCGTCTTATGTTATTCCGATGTGATACGATTTGAAGAGTTATTTGTTGACAAAAGTACCTAGAAATAGTAAGGTAGCGTGATTTAACTTCTTTGAGTAATATCGCCGTGAAGGTATCGAAAACGGTTACGTTTACGCATAAGTATGTATATACTTATAGGTATGCGTAATGCGCGAATTTATTACAATTATTAAAGTACTATTAACACCTACCTTGGGTTTATTTGGAAAGCAATTTGTTCAGTAAAGTACAGTAGGTAGGTACTAAAAAGTATGTAAAAAAATGTTGTAATTAAATATTAAGAATATATATATATATATATATATATATATATATATATATATATATACATATATATATATACATATATATATATATACATACGTATAACTGCCTCCTTTTTGGAAGTCGGTTAATTATTTTCTAAAATGAGTCAACCCTAATGTCATTAGAATGGATAAGAATTACGCGATAGAAAGAGACGCAACTTCTAGGTAAATATAATCGTAGGTAATCAAGCGCTGCGTTAGCTGAATTGAACCTTATCGTATCGCAGTAAGAGTTCCTATTTCTTCAAACCATTTGTCGGGGTGGTTCTTCTGTACCTCTAGGTACTATTATTTATTCTGTGGCTATACTGGAATCATTTTATAATTTTCGGTGTAACAGTCTAATAAAATAAAGCTTTTTGAATGCAAAATCATCAATCAAATCAAAAATCTATTAAAATCAAAAAAATGGGTACAAACTACAAAGTATCTCGTATTTTAAAACCACATTTATGCCCTACCTTAGTCATAAAAAACACAGTTTTGTTTTTTAATTTGAAAAAAAAAAAGAAAAAACTTTTATGATATAATAATAGCTCCCCACACCGGTTTCGGTGACTGGTGGCCGGTTTCATTGAAAACCAGGCCAACTACGCAGGAGTTATTTTTATAGTGCCCAAGTGTGTGCGCAGTACACAAGAGCACTCTCTTTTCCTTTTACTCTCGTAACCCAGTGGGACGGAAGACCGACACGACTGGCGAGAGATCAGGCGCAGGTCCGACTTTTTACATGCCCATCCGACGCATGGATCATCTTTCTTATCAGACAATCAGGTGATCAGCCTGCATTGTCCTAACCAAACTTGGAAACAACATTTTTTGTTGTTCCCATGCGGGAATCGAACCCACGACCTCCGAGTCGAGAGCCAAGCTCTAAACCACTAGACCACGGAGGCTGTTTGCACTTGCACTTTTATGATACCAAGGCACCATAAGCGGTAAGAACATTTTATATCGACTCGTTTGTAAGTTTGTAACAACGCGTGGGTTCTATCTTATCAAACAATCTTCAAACGCGATCGAATAATGCTACAATCAATCTTTATCACAAAGCATCTGACTATCTGACAATTTACTGAGTTATACAACAATTTACCAGGGGGCCTAAAAAGGCCACTTTAGGTGTTTCATATTGTTTCATACTTTTTTTTCCATACAAAAATCGTGAAATGGTAAAATGGCTACACATTCATCTGATTTCATCATATTAGAAAACATCAATTTTGACAGCTTTCAAGTTACAATAGAACTGCTTAAAATGGAAAAATAGCGCACATAATATAAGTTGAAAGAAAAGGCGGTTAAATGACAAAAATAATGTTTGAGGTAGAGCTAAAAAACGCGGGATTATTTTGAAATCTATGCTAGTGATTGTATTTAAACAATTGTTAATGTTGACATGAATGATTTCTGATAACATTAACAATTGTTTTATAGAAAATCACTAGCATAGATTGCAAAATAATCCCGCGTTTTAGCTCTACCTCAAAAACTCTTTTTAACTTTTTAACTCTTTAAAAGACAGTTAAATAACTGCCTTTTAGTTTGAGGACGGCAGTAATATGAAACACCTAAACTGGCCTTTTAACTTTTTAGACCTCCTGGCAGTGGCGAAGGCTGCTTCTCCTTCATAGGGAAGCCGGAGCATGTATAATAGGTAGGAATTTCTATGAAGGTTTGCAAAAAGTAAGTGACAAGGGAAGCCGATAGGAATGGAGTTATAGGAACCCTACGCCACTGCCCCCTGGTATCTCTACCCTCCATACCCCCTGGCCAAAAATAATGCACAATCGACCTTTGAAATGAGTTATTTCGTCGCAATACCCAGTTCGACGTTGTTCACTATGATAAACTGAAACTTAGTAGTCACTAATATCTCTAATCTGAGATTTCTATTATAATCTGCTGGTAAGACTAACGAATATTAACATAATCCTAACATTATGTATTAAAATTAATTTGTCTAATGTAGTCGATGTGATTTATTATCTTTATTTTACAATGGTTGTGTTGTGTACGATGTAGACATGTTATTTATGGTTTAAGATTTTACTGATTACGTGGCCCCAGGCGAACTTTTATAATCAAATGGCACTTCATAACCTGTCAAGCGTCGATTGCCGACGGTCGGTAAGTGACAGCTATACCCCCAAGCGTCGCTTGCCGACGGTCGGCAAGGCGGGAAAGCCCATAGAAATGTATTTATAATTTGTAAGTGGTTTGTTTGTACCACGTAATTTTAACATTTATGTAATTAATATTAAATTTTTTAATGCGAATATTAAGTATTTTCTATAATTCTACTATAAATTACTTCGGAAAATCGATCGAAAAATATACGTTTTTATTGAGATTTTTATCATAGTGAGTTTATGATTTTCTTGTAAAATACATTTTGAATTGAACATTTTATTAGATATTTTATTAGAACAGTATTTATTGTAGAATCTAGGAATAGAATTTATGGATAATAATAAGTAAATTAGTTACTTTGATTGTTTTTGTAAGACATTTCCGTCAAAATAGGACTATTTTCGGAGGGTTCAATCAGTTACTATTTACATTGTGCGTTGTAAAAAATTAATGTGTTTTTGTAATATTTAACATCCTGAACTGCATAAAAATATAAAAATATTCATATAATTATGTCCCAGTTACAGTTTATTGAGCAATCAAAATATGTACTATGTCAGATATTTTTCATAGAAATTGTAATTAGTTTTGCTCCAATCCTTGTTAGTACAACTGTTTTTGTATTTAAATATTTTGTATTATATATCCAATTACGTAATTAAAGCAAAATTCACTGTATAGAAACATAAATTTTATATTTAATTGAGTTTTCAAACAATATATGAAAAAAAAATCAAAGTTTATTTGTTTGCATCAAGATTTCATTTAATAAATGAGTATATTTCTAAATTCCATTTACGTCATCACTTAGGAAATCTATTCTACTTTTTAAATATATATAATTTGCATAGGTTTTACATACATTATAACAATATAATTCGGAAAAATAAAAATCGCGGGAATCGAAATTAGACTGACAATTTTATAGTAGGTAACTGTAATTTGTTTTATATCTGTTTTTCTATTTAAATTTTATGTATAATGTGTGTATCTACGTAAATTAAGCAAATTTCACTATATAGAAACATAAATTTGGCCTTACTTTAGGTTTGCAATGGAATATTAAAAAAATACGTGTGTGTTATGTTTGAATCAAGATTTCTTTTATTAAATTAGTATTTTTCTTAATTCCAGTTATATCATCAATTAGGATATTTAATCTCCTTTCTAAATATATATAACATGAATAGGTTTTATTTACACTTTAACAATTTAATCTTGAAAAAAAAAAACACGGGAGTTGCCTGCGTCAGGGTGACGGACGCCATCAGCTGTTTCATTTGTCATTCTGTGAAATTGCGTTTATACATTCGTGTTAGTACTTGAGACCGTCATAAATCTACATTAGTAGACCGTACTAATAACAATCAACATGTGTGAATGAGTATCGGGTTCAAAGGTCGGGTTATTGTTTACGTTGAAGTGTTTAGTTTCAAGTGCTTCGAGAGGAGTGTGGTGTAATTTGTTATAAATCTGTCTGCTTCGATTCATAATACGTAATCACTTAGGGAATATATTCTATTTTTAAATATACATAACATGAATAGGTTTTATTTAAAATAAAATATTGAAATCCTGAAAAATAATATCGCGGGAGAAGGCGGGAGACGTGGAGGGGTATCGTTTTTTGGCGCGAAAAACACTTCGACGCGTGAGGGGGGTAACTGTCAAAATACTCTGACACGCTAGAGAGGTTATTCTATTTATATATACTAATATTATAAAGCTGAAGAGTTTGTTTGTTTGGTTACTACTACGAACTACTGGTTCGAATTGAAAAAATATTTTTGTGTTGGATAGTCCATTTATCGAGGAAGGCTTTAGGCTATATTATAAACATCATGCTAAGCTCAATACGAGCGGAGCACCAATCAAGAATAATAATATACCTCTGGTTTTGTGGTGGCTGGACGATTAATGATATAGGAATTAGGGACTCAGAGAGTTCCTATTCCTATTTGAAACGCATTGTAATTAACTCTCACAGCTGACAGCAGCAAAAATAAGAAATTGCAAACAATTTACAGTATAAACGTTAGGGAACTAAAAAATTTAAACGTGTAAAACGTAAATGAATTTTACGCAACGAATCCGCAATCTATTTGCTAGGCTGTCTTTCTCAATGGCGTAAGGTTCATGTAACTCCATTTCTATCGGATCACTTACCGCTTACCTTTTGAAGACCCTCATCCAAATCTCTGCCTATTATACAGGATAGCGTCCCTGTGAAAGAGAACCAGCCTTCGCCACTCCTTTGTCAGTCAAGGGACTTCCAAGTTCCACCGTAACAGACAAAGATGGCAACATTGACTAGCGTATCCGTAAATACTTTTATTATTAAGGAGGAAAAAGTATAATATGTTTGCTGTAAGTCTGCATATTGGCAAATCTGAAGTTGCCATAAATCGTTCGATATAATGGCGATGTTTTGAACGGTTGCCAAAAGAGTTTTAAGTAAATTCAACGTCTTTAAGTACTGTAAAATTTAGATAAATCGTAGGAGAGCTTCGGAGTACGGTCCTAGCACGGCTTTACAGAAAACTGGCGTGAAAAAAACCTTGCGTTGTGTGATGTGTTTGCGTTTCGTTATGCGAGTAAGGGAACTATGGACTAGGGTGGAGAATCCGACTACTATTAATGATTAATGTGAAAGTTTGTGAGGATGGATGTATGGATGGATGGATGTTTGTAACTCTTTAGCGCAAAAACTACTGAATGGATTTCGATGTTTGGTATGGTAGTAGTTTAGGCTCTTGATTAAAACGTAGGCTTCTTTTTATCCCGCAAAAGTAGTATTCCCGTGGGGCATCCGATACTGTATTAACGCGGGCGGAGCCGCAAGAAAAAAGGTAGTAGCGTATACGTGCTGGGTATTAAATACATGCAATTTTAACCCGCCTACGCCAATTATAAGTTTATGACCCAGCCCCAGGCACTATTAAAAATGTGGTAGCTCGGAGAACCATTACTAATACGTGTATTATAAACGCCAAAGTTTGTGTGTATGGATGGGTGTTTGTTAATCTTTCAAACAATAACTACTGAACGGATTTTGACAAAATTTAGTACGGTAATATTTTAGACTCCGGATTTGTTCACATAGACAAAATGTACGGTTCTCAGTGATTTCTTTTTGCGCGTACTAAGCTCGCAGGCATGAGGCAACATCTGATACTGTATAAACCATCGTTTCTCAACCGGTGGGTCGCGACTCGCGACTCTTGGGGGGGGGGGGTCGAGTTTTTTTAAAAGCGGTCGCAGTCTGTTAAAAAATTATAAATACAAACTACATATAGGTACAAAAGATTCATTTCATTTAAGAATCGGTATTTATGTCCAGTCAGTTATTAAAACTAAAATTAAATAATGTACAGGATTTATTCTCTTTAAATAGGTAACTTAAATAGGCAAGCGGACTGATTTTTTTTTATTGCATAAATGAATAGTACTCTTAAATATGAGTAACTTCTCAGAAGAAACCGTATATCAAAAGTCAATATTTTCAAAGGTACAGCGATTTGTATACAAAATTTCGCGAGTCTTTATACCAAAAAAAAATTTTTTTTTTGCGAAATTGGTAAACAAAACCTACATCATTAGTTTACTCACATCATATACAAAAACATTCATTATGGTAAGTATGAACTTAAACGCACAAATATCGGAGACATTTACAAATATATTCCTGCGGCCATATACTTCATATACTACTTCATACTACTTCATATACAAGTGACGTCATTTTTAGGTCGACTTTAGTATGGAGCGTTTTTAGGAGGCTCGCGAAATTTTGTATACAAATCGCTGTACCTTTGAAAATATTGACTTTTGATATACGGTTTCTTCTGAGAAGTTACTCAAATTTAAGAGTACTATTCATTTATGCAATAAAAAAAATTTGTCCGATTGCCTATTATAAAAATCTTATCTCATAACCAAATATTTAACAAATAGTAGTAATTAACCCATTTAAACCATTACCCCCTTACTAATAAACGCTGTATAAGCTTTGAATAGTTATACAGTGTTTTGTCTTCTTCACTCGAATTAAAAATGTCACTTGTGTGACGAGAACAAAACACTACTTATAGCTTATACAGCGTTTATTAGTAAGGGGGTTAATATTTAGGTACACATTTATTATTCATAAGTATTTTAGTATAACCTAAAATAATAAGCTTACACTGTTTAGTATATTTTGAAGTCGTAACATACGCATTTAGCTTTTATAGTGCGACTTGTATGTATGTTTCGTGCGTTCGAAAGGAAATCCTGCGGGAACCGCACATTTTGTCGCGATAAAAAGTAGCCTATGTCCTTCCCCGTCGTCTTATCTATATCTGTGCCAAATGACATCAAAATCGGGCCAGTAGCTTAGGCGCCTATTCAATACAAACTTACAAAAAAAACCTTTATAATTATATAATATCTATAGTTTAAATGTGATGTATATATTATTTGTATAGTACAGTCAATCTACTAAGATAGCAGAACAGGTGAGGTATTTAAAATAAACACATTAGTATGAGGTCGGTATATCACAGTGTAGAATTCCGCACGAGCAGCGCAAAATATAAATATTGTGTCGGTGGAAGGATCAAAAGTGATTCGAATGCAGAAAAGGTTTGCTAGCTAGGGTTACCTAACACCGTTTATTGAAATAAACAATATCTGTATCTTGATATCAGATTGGGTCGCGCACTCGTGCTTCAACAAGGATTTTGCTATACATAGTATATTATGCATCGGTAATCTAAATTTTAACGTATGATATATCATATCATACAAATATTATTGAAATCATATATTTTCCGAAATTATTATCTTCTTTGTTTATATTTTTGCCTTCAATATAGTTATAAATATATAGTTTTTAATCTTTCGACATATTTTTACAATCTCGTTAGTTATTTTACAATCTATCTGTTTTTACAATTTTACGGTGATATAATATATACATTTTTCTTTTATGTGTCAACCCTTGCTTCCTATGAGTTTCACGTACCGTACAAAATGTTCTGTCGATGCTGGTGTAGGGAACGGAAATATTGTAATTCGTTATATAACTCCGATACAAAAAATATTCTGGCAGATATTCCGGAATCCGGATAAGGGAACCGCATGAAAATCTTCATTTTATGATGTGTAAAAGTAATGTAAAACAAAATGAGTAGGACTTTATAATAGTTTAGTACAGAATATGTTTTGTAATATGGATTTACACTTTGTTTCAGAACTTTTAAAATTTGTTTGTTTTAAATAATCTAAACTTTTTCTAAGCTTTTTTCCACGAAAATTGTACGGTTCCCCGGGTTAGACAGTTTTAATTGGTATTGCAAAAAATGTCGCGGAGAACATCTAGTGTTACAATATATTAAAACTAGCGACCCGCCCCGGCTTCGCACGGGTACAATACTGATACTAATAGTGATATAATAGTAATATGTGTGTTAGTCTATAAGGTAGTTATAATATGGGCCTATACCGCCCGAAATAAATGGTACTTATTTTATTTAATTTAATTTATTACTACATAATTGTTACATAACATGATAATTATTTAAGAGCATGTTATGTCAATGCCAAACTTCGTACTGTCACTTTGATGCCTATGATTGTTTATTCAGTTAGCCGAAAGGCTATGTATAGTATAGACATGTATTAGTATGCTCCTCTGTTATATGAGTTATATATTAAATGTATCTGTTGTACGTGTAGTAATAAATCAACATATTGTGATGCTATGATTTGTATCATTTGTATCTCCATGTAACTTATAAGAAGAATCCCCAAGATATTCAACGTAGAGATCCTGGCTGGAACATCAAACATGGTGTCAGAATCAGAACCTGAAGCTAAAATATAATAAAAAAGAAAAACAAAATATTAACCGAAGAGTGGGTACTTCAACAACAACTTCTGCGGGTGTGGCGTTTTTCGAAAAGAAACGGTGGTAAAAAAGAAAAGTGAAGACCTTGCAATGGCTGGAAACGGTGTACAAAAACTTGAAATATCTACCGAAATTATCAACAATAATGCTGAGAATTTCAAGAAATGGGCGCAATCATTCGAAATATATCTACTGGCATCGGGTACAGAGAAAACTGAAGACAGAAGAAAAATAGCGTTAATGCTACATTCCATGGGAGAAAAAGGTCTAAATATCTACAATTCCTTCAATTTGGACCTAGATAAAGCTACATTTCAAGAGGTCAAGACAAAATTCGTCGAGTATTTTGAACCCAAGAAGAATCTGACGGTAGCAAGACACAAATTTTTTACGCTGAAACAACGCATGAACGAGTCTCTGGACAACTTTCTTATGGAATTGGAAAATGCAAGTCATGCCTGTGAGTTTGGTTCGCTCCGCGATTCCCTAGTAAGGGACATCCTTATTGCGAATATGGCCACAAACTTCTCGCAATTTCGTCAGAAACTCCTACTAGAGCAAGATTTGACCCTAGAAAAAGCCAAACTTTTGTGTAGAACCCTCACCATGGCACAAAAAAGCGAGGAATCAATGAATTCAACAGACAAGAAAGAAGAAGAAGCCACAGTATACAAGATACACAGAAGTCGTCGGGCCACTTCATATCAGAAAAGAAGAAAATCAAGGTCTCCGTCGCGCCAAGGTCAACCGAGATCAGCCACACCTGGATCCAGAGCAAAATGTGTGAAGTGCAACACAGCCCATGGTCCGCGCAATTGTCCAGCTTGGAAGCACAGATGCAGGTCATGTTTTAAATATGGACATTTTACCAATTTGTGTTTTAAAAAGAAGAATAGTGTCAGGAATATAGCTTCTGAAATAGGGAAAATGGGTCTCGATGATGAATCGAGTGTTGCTCAAAACAATACTCATACTGAGAGATTCACTATTGGGGCGTTATTCAATATTAAAAACATAAATTCTCAAAATACCAGTACAAATTTGATTAAAGAAAATTCCTGGCATTATTTTTTAAAAATAAACAATAAGAATGTAGATTGTTTAATTGACACTGGGGCAGACATAAATATGATGTCTTATAAAGTTTTTAAAGAATTAAATCTTAAATTTGATAAGCAAAGCAAAGAGCAATGTAAAAAATATAATGTCTATGCTTATGGTGGAAGTAGAGTTCCCATATTGTCAGTGTCAAACATATGGTGTGTTTTTGAAAACAAAACAGAACCTGAATGTATTAATTTTGTGATAACTAGTTTAGATTGTCCTACTGTGATAGGCTTGCCCACTTGTATAAAGCTAAATTTAATATTAAAAAATTTCAACTTAAAAATAGATCAAAAAACTTGTGACAAAATTGTAATCAAGTATAATGATGTGTTTCAGGGTCTAGGCTGTCTCCCATACGAACACAGAATAGTGTTAAGAAAAGATGCTGTGCCGTGCATAGATCCACCCAGGAAGGTGCCATTTGCTCTGGTGGAGCCGTTGCGGAAGGAGCTCGAACTCATGGAGGAATTGGGGATCATCCAGAAAGTCCATGAACCAACTCTCTGGGTGAGTAGCTTAGTTATCACCATGAAAAAGTATGGAGGATTAAGAGTTTGCCTAGATCCTAGAAATTTAAATAAAAACTTATTGAGATGTCATTATCCCATTAAAAATATTGATGAAGTAAGGTCTAAATTGTCCGGAGCCTCATATTTCTCACATTTAGATGCATTTTCTGGATTTTATAATATAAAATTAACTAAAGAGAGCAGTGACCTTTGTACTTTTCAAACTCCCTTTGGTAGATATAAATTTTTGAGATTACCTTTCGGAATAAGCACGGCAACAGAAATTTTCTATAAAACTATGATAGATTTATTCGGAGACATTGAGGGAATAATAATTTGGTGTGATGACATTTTAGTATATGGGGAAACAATTGAAGTACACAATAAAAGATTAGAAATGTTTCTTGACAGAGCCAGACAGATGAACTTGAAGTTAAATAAGTCAAAATGCAAATTTCTTTTAGAAGAAATAGCATATTTGGGTTATATTTTTAGTAAACAAGGTATAAAAGTTGATCCAGAGAAAGTTAAAGCTATAAAAGACATGCCCATTCCTAAAAATACAAAAGATTTACAAAGGTTTTTGGGCATGGTAAATTTTTTAGGATCCTTTATAGAAAATTTAGCGGATAAAACTAGTATCTTGAGAAATTTGCTTAAAAAAGATGTAGTATGGCTATGGGATGATAATTGTCAGGAATGCTTTAATTCATTAAAAGAGGTCATATCCAAAGCGCCCGTGTTAGCTAATTATGATTGTAACTCACCTTTGACTTTGTCGGTAGATTCATCAAAGAATGCTGTCGGTGCCGTCATTATGCAAAACAAACGTCCCATTGCGTACAGTTCAAGAACGCTTACAAGCTCACAACAAAATTATTCTCAAATTGAAAAGGAGTTGTTTGCTATACAGTTTGGATGTAATAAATTTCACCAATATATTTATGGCAGTAGAATAACTGTACAAACTGACCATAAACCGCTTATTTATTTATTTAAAAAACCTCTTCATGAAGTACCTGCTAGGCTACAAAGAATGATGCTTTCATTGCAAGGCTATAACTTAGATGTGATACATGTACCTGGTAAATATATGTACATAGCTGATACATTATCACGAGCATCACTTAGTGATATCTATATACCTGAATATGAACAAGATTTAGAATTTCATGTAAATTCAATTTTTTCTAACATATCTGTGAGCAAGCCATATTTGAATTTAATATTAACAGAAAGTAATAAAGATGAATCATTAAATTTGCTTAAATCTTACATTCAAAATGGTTGGCCTTCCAGCAAAAACAAAGTAGGCTGTTTGGTGAAACCATATTGGAATTTTCAAAATGAAATACATATAATGAATAACTTACTATTTAAGGGAAATAGGCTTATAATTCCTAAATCTTTGCAAAAACAGATATTAGATAAGATTCACTGTGGTCACTTGGGTATAAATAAAACGCTAAATGTTGCTAGAGAAACAGTTTATTGGCCTAATATAAATGTAGATATTAAAAATTTAATTGATCAATGTTTAGTATGTGCTAAGTTTAAGCCAAACACAACTAATGAACCGTTGCAGTGCTATGAGATGAGTTACCTGCCTTGGCAACAAGTCGGTGTAGATTTATTATACTTTGACGGTGAAAATTTCCTTGTTTGTATGGATTATTATTCCAAGTATATTGAGCTTGCTTCGTTGCACAAAAATTACACTGTGGACAATGTTGTCAAACACCTAAAGTCTTTCTTTGCTAGACATGGAATCCCAAAATCATTGATATCCGACAACGGTCCACCGTTCAACTCATGTAAATTCAGATCATTCCTGGTTGATTGGGATGTTGAGCACATAACTACTAGTCCTTACTGGTCCAGATCCAATGGGCAAGCTGAGAGCGCTGTAAAGATAGTAAAAGATATTTTAAGAAAATGCAAACAAAATAATTCTGATATATATTTGGCCTTGTTACATTATCGCAACACGGCTAAAGGAAATTTTCATAGTCCTGCGAAGTTACTAATGTCAAGGAATTTGAGAATAAACTTACCTATTCTAGAAAATAGATTAAAACCTGAAATTGTAAAATTTTCAACATACGAGAGATGTTATAAACAAAGCAGAGACAGAATGTCTTTTTATTTTGACAGGAAGGCTAGGCAAACGTCATATTTCTTTCAGCCAGGAGATGACATTTTTTTTAAAAGAAATCCCAAATCCTGCTGGACGCCGGGAATTATTAAAGAGAAATTGAAATGCGGTAGATCTTATTATGTAGTAGATTTAAATGGTACTGTTTATAGGAGGAATAGAGGACACATTAGACCTAGAAAAAGTGACATAACAAACGAAAATTCTTCTCCTTCTTTTTCTGGTAGTGAACTGAGCGCTGGCAAAAATAACAGTGTGGTTCCCCTAATGGATATTGTTGACCCCATGAGTTCGGCATACCTCGGAAACGGTCCTGTTCAAAATTGTGTTAATGATGATAACTGTGTTCCTATGGAGAGTCCAGCCAATAATAATTATGTAACCAGATCTGGTAGAAATATAAAACGTCCTAAAATGTATATGCATGAAAAATTTGATTAGTTATGTATAGTAGTAAGTTTCTAGTTGTATAGTTCAAAATATTAAGTTGTATTCTTCTTGAAAAGGGAGGTGTTACATAACATGATAATTATTTAAGAGCATGTTATGTCAATGCCAAACTTCGTACTGTCACTTTGATGCCTATGATTGTTTATTCAGTTAGCCGAAAGGCTATGTATAGTATAGACATGTATTAGTATGCTCCTCTGTTATATGAGTTATATATTAAATGTATCTGTTGTACGTGTAGTAATAAATCAACATATTGTGATGCTATGATTTGTATCATTTGTATCTCCATGTAACTTATAAGAAGAATCCCCAAGATATTCAACGTAGAGATCCTGGCTGGAACATCAAACAATAATGTCGCCCACTTCGCAACGGGCCGTATAGCAGAAATCGTAATATTTTAATTTCGCCATAACTTCAAAACCAAACGTCCAATTTTAATCATTCAAATACCAAATATTATCTACATAAACTGTACTTAGTGATGAAATAATTTATTTTGATAAGGATTAATAGCATGAGTAAAATAAACGCGTTTAAATGTAGTCCAAAAAAAATCAAGATTTCTAAATAAAAAAATGGTTGTTGTGCCTCACTCGACATAGATAGGTATAGTCTGTCGCGGACTTTTTTGTAGATATTTATAAGATCTACAATTAATTAGAACATTATATGGTTCTATCTTTTATAGTTTAGGCAGCGTACGCAAAATAAGTAACTTTTCTGGTTGATTTTTTACACCTTGTGTCCGAAAAACCCAAATATCTTACGGAACCCTATTTTTTTCCAAAATTAAATTTAGCCTATGTTACTCGTGGATAATGTAGCTTTCGAATGGTGAAAAAATTTTTGAAATCGGTCCAGTACTTTTTGAGCCTATTCATTACAAACAAACAAACAAACAAACATACAAACAAAGTTTTCCTCTTTATAATATTAGTGTAGATTGTAGTATAACTAATTTCATATTTATTAAAATATCACAGGATTGTTATCTATTAAATTTGCCAAGGGTTTTAGCAATAAACGGCAAATATAAAATATGTACCTAACATTTTCGTGAGAACGTAACGCAAATAAGTATTACGAACGAAAGATAAATTTCGACACGTGTACGTACTACCGAGAAAAGAAAATTTCTTTTAGGAGAGCCCGGAATAAATGTTTCGTGTAGTTGTTGTCAGTAAATAGATTACACTATCTAAACAGACATCCTTATCTAAAGATAACACAATAAACATTTAAATCTTCAGGAAAACAATAATTATAAATAGAAAATAATAGGATCTTAGATACAGTTTACTCATGTAAGGACTAAGGACTATAAAGTAAATATTATATTTACTTTATAGTCCTTACCATGAGTAAACTGTATCTAAGAGGGCTTTAGTTGTTTTTATGCTCGGTCTATCTTCCCCGGTTATGTTCCTTTTTTCTCAATTAAAAGTAACTCAAACTAACTGAAGGCGCTACATTATATACGCGGCACACAGCAATCCAAAGAGGTTTAATGTATTCTACAGTCTACACAACCTCGGCAAAGTACCGCAAGAGCGAGGGGGAAATGGGCCAACATAAACACTGAGCAGGTGACATTTTGTAATTACACAATTATTTTTATGGTGCCCTGTTGTTTTAAAAATGTGAATATAGCTTGTGCAATAAACGAATCTTAAGCTTTTTTAATGACTCAGGAACATTATTTATTTCTCGTATTTGTACAAAAATACTTAGAAGTAATATTATTATGTACATAACTTGTACATAATATAATATAATATAAAAGGCAAACCTGACTGACTCATCTACCAACGCACAGCCGAAACTACTGAACGGATTTTGCTGAAATTTGGCATACAGATAGATATCTGTTATAATGACGTAGGCATCCGCTAAGAAAGGATTTTTGAAAATTCGCCCTCAAAAGGGGTGTAAAAGGGGTTAAAATTTTGTATGGAAACCGAACTACACGCGGACGAAGTCACAGGCAAAAGCTATAATACATATATAAAAGGCAAAGCTGATTGTCTGAGGCTAGAAATTAGAACTTTTTCACACGTATTCCTTATAGGACGTAGGCATCCACTAAGGATTTTTCGAAATTCAACCCCCAAGGGGGTAAAATAGGGGATGAAAGTTTAAAACTATTTATTATTTATTAATGTAAAAATTAATGCTAGTAATATGTAAAATCCAACTGTGTATTTAATAGTTTTTATAAAAACAAACTTTAAAAATAGCTTGAATAGTGGCATGTTTAAATATTGACTAGTTTATAAACCAGTCGTTACAACAACACAGCTGCAACGTAGTTAATAACATAATAACTCTGTCTGCTCTGTTACAACTTTACAAGTTACAAAAACAGAATACTAAACTTACTAGAAATTTACGTGCAGCGAACTGGGAGTGGTTTAGAGTAGACAATACAATAAAAAGTTAAACAGCGGGGGTAAAAAAAGGAAGAGGATTTAATGCAGGAAAAAATGTCCAACATACGTGCTAGGAAACGTAGAATATGAGTATGCTTATCTTATGCCGCGTCCACACGTTTGCCATTTGCCGCAAACTCCAAACCTCCACAAACGCTTGACTTGAAAAAGGGAATCAAACGTCACCATCCGCACGCTTGCGAGTGAGTTAGAGTTAGTGTGCGCTTGCGACAAATTCCCTTTGATTTGTGTCAAAAAACCGACACTCGATCGGAACGGCCGCAAGCTCTAAGCAAGCCTACACAAACCATGGCAAACGCTCTATCCGCACGTTTGAATTTGTGAAGATTTGTCGAGGTTTGGCAAACGTGCGGACGCGGCATTAAAAGTTAAATACCCTCGTCGTGTTTTTTTTACCTAATTATATTTTGTTTAAAACACAATCATGGGAAAACGATATTCTGATTACAATAAATAAGTAGAACTAGGCTTTATTTTTTGCAGGTTATATTATAACTATCTAGATGTAGCCCTGTGGTCAAAATTCGTATATAATACTTATAAGTCATATTTTATTTGAATTTTGTAAGGGTTATTTTGCCTATTAGACATAAAAATAATAAATTGTTGTGAGTTGTGAACTTGTGACAGATTAACAAACGTCGATGTGAACAAACGCACGGTAGTGTAATGTTATGTTTTACAAATGTTGTCTTTTTTAGCAGTATTTTAAAAAATATTAGCTTTCTGCACACCTTACTCCGTATCAAAGTAAACTGTGCCAAATATCATACTCCTCCTTAAAACAACAATTTTGTAACTTTCAGCACAATTCTCGTAAAACTGTGCTGAAAGTTATAAAAAGTAAAAGTTTGTTTATTTGTTTGTTTGCATTGATGATTGAATATGCTCCGAAACCATTGGACCGATTTTGATAAAATTTCGCACAGATGTAGAATAGACCACGGGGAAGGACATAGGCTACTTTTTATCGCGTTCGGTTTCTGCGAGATTAACTTTTGCGCGCACGAAGTCGCGAGCAACATCTAGTTTATGATAAATTGTAAGTCAATTCGTAATAACATCAAAGCCTTTAATGAAACAACTTAAAATCATTAAACCTGGGTTATAGAAGCCCCAGCTGAATTCTCAGAATTGCCACGGTATGCGAAGGGTCGCAAAAACTCGTATTGTCCAAATTGTTTGGGGCGTTAATAATGTTCGCTCTCCTCGCGGGCTCACACTAGCTTCACCCCCCGGCTACGGCTGTGGTTTTTTTGACAGTTTGTTTATGCCAGTCATGTGGGCTTGTAATTAATATACGCGTTGAACGGTTTCGATTAAGTGATTTAGTTTTAACTTCCGTTCAAAGTTGTAACATTATAAAAATGGTTTCTAATTTTCATAATAGTAACACACAACTTTTTAAACACTTTAATTTAATTTAGGTTTTTACAATAATTCTAGGTATATAAAAACACGACCGGTTTCGATTAACTCATCATCAGGTTTTTACATCATAATATTTTAATTCACAGCATTATGAACCATATTTTATGATTTTAAAATACTCAAACACTTAAATTCGAGTAAAACGCGTACAATCGTTGACACAAAAGACAAACAAAGCCACTGTAGGTTACATCGAATTGTGTTTAACTGTACCTCGAAGCTATCATTAAATAGTCGTCTCTATTTATTTAATTTGACGCCGCTATCAGCGAACAGATCTATCTAATCATGAATTAATCGACTCCTAAATGCGGGTTAGGTTCATTATTTCAATCCGGCTTTAATGTGAGCATTAAGGAACTTGATTTTAATACTTTAATCGGTTTAGTAATAACATCATTATGGATTTATGATCCCTTGGTACTTGGTAGTTATCTGATCGACTAGATCCTGCAAACCTGTATTTCCAGAATTCCAGCAATATATTAATAAAGTATTTCTTGCAAACTACATTGTAGGCCTTAAAATTTCATGCATGGCATCTTTTTAAATGCTTAAAAAAGAATAAGGTAAAAATTGATGTTGACAGCTTACTTTTTATATAATTTTTTTAGTCTTCAAGCCTGTAAATCTGCATTTTTTTTTTCATTTGTCGCTTGATTTTTTGGGCATGAGTCATGGAATTGGGCCAGTTGATAGTTTCCGGTGTCTGTTACGAGGTATTGTTTGATTAGGTTGCTTCCATCCGGTCACAGTCCGTCTTCCTACCTACATCGATTTACTGCCTATTTTCCAATTTTAAACCTTGTCTCAATAGCTATAAATCATAATTTCGGTTAACATTTTGATTACTAAGTAAATTGCTTTCAGAATCTCAAATTGTCTGACACTAACGTTTATATCACCAATAATGGTTTCTGTATTCTGTAATCTACACTAATCTACACTAATATTATAAAGAGGAAAACTTTGTTTGTATGTTTGTTTGTTTGTAATGAATAGGCTCAAAAAGTACTGGACCGATTTCAAAAATTCTTTCACCTTTCGAAAGCTACATTATCCACGAGTAACATAGGCTAAATTTTATTTTGGAAAAAAATAGGGTTCCGTAAGATATTTGGGGGTTTCGGACACAAGGTGTAAAAAATCAACCAGAAAAGTTACTTATTTTGCGTACGCTGCCTAAACTATAAGAGATAGAACCATAAAATGTTCTAATTAATTGTAGATCTTATAAATATCTACAAAAAAGTCCGCGACACACTATACCTATCTATGTCGAGTGAGGCACAACAACCATTTTTTTATTTAGAAATCTTGATTTTTTTTTGGACTATATTTAAACGCGTTTATTTTACTCATGCTATAAATCCTTATCAAAATAAATTATTTCATCACTAAGAACAGTTTATGTAGATAATATTTGGTCTTTGAATGATTAAAATTGGACGTTTGGTTTTGAAGTTACGGCGAAATTAAAATATTACGATTTCTGCTGCACGGCCCGTTGCGAAGTAGGTGTCACCAAGGCGGGGGCGGGGTAATTTTTTTTTGTTTTGTGTTCGTTGTAACTATGGCAAAGAATATATTATATTACTAACGTAAAGCTATGGTGGATAGATACTTGAATACCTATTTATTTAGTGTTTGTTAGTCTTGAAGAGTATAGGTATTTCATACGATAAAAGTATACCACCTACTTATTTCATTGAGTTTTAGTAGGTACCTATATTAATTTGTTTCTGTTTGTTTTGAACTTTTGACTAAATTTCGCCCGTTTGGTAGAGGTTTAAAGACATTCTGTAGTATTAGTATCAGTACCTACTGTACCCGTGCGAAGCCGGGGCGGGTCGCTAGTTTATTATATAAAGTGTGATAGCCGAACAAATAACACGCATCTGGTTTAAATAGTAAACTATATAGTAGGTAATTAGTTGTTTTAGTCGCAAAATACTTTTAAATTCGTTAACGTTTTTCGTAATTTCTATTTTATTTTTTTGCTGTATTCTCACTTCTCAGATGATTCTCAGGTACTTTTTGAAATAAAAATCATTTTAGGTTGTAAAGCAGTGTCGGTTCTCGAATACCATTCACGTTGGCCATATCAAATATCGCTCACCGCTCGAAACTTGATAATGACATTCTACTAGCATTGCAGCTGAACGCAAGCGTTCACAGAATTCACCTGAGAATCTCGTGCGGATTAAACTGATGACTAAAGTGAACTAAACCATATGTTATGGGATCGTAGTAGAATGAAAACTAAATTATGTGCCAAATACCAGGAGTTTAGTGCGTTGCCCGATTTAAACCTACCCAGATTCTAATACTAAATGAGTACTTGCTGAAACGAAATTCAAATTAATTTACGTCAGGCTTTTGCGAGGCCGTGGTATTCGATGTGGCCCATTTCTGTCGAAGTACATACGACCTTTTCATAGGTCATAGTTTTTTTTATATAAATTATATTCAGATACAAGAAGTAAAAACTAAGAAGCACGAAGTAAAACTAAGAAGCACCAATATAGATATAGGCAAGCAAACAATGTTTCAATCGAATTTAAAAAAAAATATATATTTTTCCTAATATAAAAAGACCCGTAAACGCTTTCTTAAAACCTACATCAGGAGTATAAGCGTTATAAAACATGGGCCCTAGCTAAAAGAGATAAAAAATGCTAGAGGCATTTGAGGTGTGGTGCTCTAGAAGAACAGAAGGTATAAGCTGGAGTGACGGAAAGAATAACAAATATATAACAAATATATATAACAAATATATTAATATATTTGTTTTAGATACGATAGATTTTTTTTTTCTATAATTAAAAAAACAATAGAAAACAGAAGAGGAAAGATGGTTGGACATTCGATACGACATGACAAATTTATAAAGATCATGGAAGGAAAAGTAGAGGGGAGAAGAGGCCTAGGAAAAACTATTTTGAACAACTATAAGAGAAGGTTAACGTTGTGTCGTATCAAGAGGTCAAAATAAATCACAGGACTGGGAAACATGGCGATTACTCCACCGACAATAGCCTAGCTTTTTTGAATGTTGGTTTTTTAATTGGATTTTGGATGATAAGGTTTATGACTTAAGAAGGATATCAATAATATGTAAATATTATATGAAAATAAATAATTGAGAAAATATTTATAAAGAGGTTTTGATTTTGATACGTTCAATTTATAAGGTCATCATGAGTCATGACTCAAGTCTGTATAAATGGTATAATATCTTATTCGAGAAGAATTATGTTATTATTATAATATAAAATTATGAATAAGGTAGGTAGGTACCTACTTATGGAAGAGGCAGATCCAGTCGTAACTCTAAATTTGAACTTTGTATCAATGATAAAAAGGTCAATTCTGACCTAGAGGTTGCGACGATCTTTGAAAAGTTTTTTGCTGACATTCCGGTCTCAACTATAAAAAATTTAAATTCTTCACCTGTAGTTGCTGATAAAATACTCAGAGAAAATGTCAAGGAATGTGATGTCAATTTTAATTTTAGAGAAATTGACTCCAGAGATATTATTAACACCTTCAAATTACTCAATATTAAAAGTATAACTGATCTCTGGGGTATGTCTATAAATAAAATAAAAAATAAAAAAAATAAAAAAGCCTTTTATTTCATGTAAATTACACTTAATAATAAACCTACTCGTACAGTTATTTTAAATTCTATTTGTATTTTTGTTAGTGGTTAAATCCTTAATTCTATGTTAGTTCCTTATTTATCTACATGAACCCCCGTATGGGTAAAGGCCTCCTCCAAGAATTCCCATTTAGCTCTGTGCTGTGCTACTTTTTGCCAATTTGGGCCTGCTGTTGTTTTTATTTCATCTGCCCACCGTGTTATAGGTCTTCCTCGAGCACGTTTGCCTTTTGGGCCGTTCCATAGCGTCACTATTTTTGTCCATCTTTGGTCTGTGATTCTCGCTACATGGCCGGCCCATTTCCACTTTAGTTTCATTGCAAAGCTTAGACTGTCTTTTGCTTTTGTTATTTTTCTTATATTAGTGTGTCTAACTTTGTCCATCTTATTTAACTTAAGCATACTGCGTTCGAGTCCTCTCTGGCATACATTTATTTTTCTCTTTGTGTCAGCAGTAAATTTCCATGTTTGGCATGCATAAGTCAAACAAGGTAAAAGGCACGTATTCAGGACCTTCGTTTTATAAACCACTGGAATGTTACTTTTGAATATCTCTTTTAGGCTCCAATACTTGTTCCAAGTTAATTGTACTCGTCTTTCTATTTCTAATTTTTTATTTTTTCTTTCGAAACTTATTAGTTTTCCCAGGTATACATATTTCTCTACATATTCCAGCGGTTTATTATTGACTTTTATCGGTCTTTTCAAGCTGTTTGTCATTGCCATAGTTTTCTTCGTGTTCATTTCTAGCCCTACCTTAGCACTAGCTTGATGCAAAGTTTCCACCATGAACTGCAGTTGAGAGCTTGTTTCTGCAAGGAGCACTAGGTCGTCAGCGAATCTCAGGTGGCTTAGATATGAACCATTTATATACAGTCCCAACTTGTTCCAGTCTAGCTTCTTTATGACCGATTCTAGGACGGATATAAATATTTTTGGGGACAGCGGGTCGCCTTGACGCACACCTCTGTTTATTGCAAAGCTTGGACCTAGGGTTTCTAACTTCACTCTACCTTTATTGTTTTCATATATTTTTTTGATAGTGTTAATATATATGTCTTCCACTCCCTGTTCTTTCAAACTCTCCCATATACTTGTGTGCAGTATTGTGTCGAATGCCTTCTGGTAGTCTATGAATGTTATATATAATGGTCTTTGGCTCTCTTGATATTTTTCTATTATTAATTCTAGAGTGTGGATATGGTCAACTGTTGAAAATGTCTTTCTGAAACCAGCTTGCTCAACTGGTTGTTGTCTTTCTAAGGTTACGCTAATTCTCTTGTTAATAATAGCAGAAAATAGTTTGTAAAGACTAGGAAGCAAGCTGATTGGCCTATAGTTCCCGATGTCATTAGGATCACCTTTTTTGTATATTAATATGATGTTGGATTCAGACCATTGACACGGTATTTCTGAGCTTAGCAGGATCATGTTAAAAAGTTCGGCTAGTGCTGTAAATAACATTTTATTTGCGTATTTCAAGGCTTCGTTTGGAATGAGGTCCGAGCCTGGGCTTTTCTCGAGTTTCAGTTTCTTTATAACCTCTATTATCTCTGTTGTATCAATGGGTCTAGTTATTTTTTCCTGTGCGACAACAATTGTTTTATAATCTAGTTTTTTTATTGTCCTGTCCTTGACACTGTACAAACTCTTATAAAAATCAGTTGCTGTATTGATGATGTCAGTTCTGGTTTGCAATACAGTACCATTTTTACTCAAACCCTCAATCCATGTTGTGCTCGTTCTCAGTTTTTTGTACGCTTTTTTTGTGCTACCTATATGTTGTATGTGCTGTTCTATTGTATCTTGTCTATATTTTGCATAGTCTGCTTTTATATATTTGTTAACAACTTTGTACAATGCAGAGAGTTCGTTTTTCTCACTTCGGGATTTGTTCTTGGTTCTTTGCAGTTCTTGTCTTCTTTTTAGTAGTTGTACTGTACGCGCTGATAGTATTTTATGATGTTTGGTTTGTTCCTTTTCGTGGCGGGATTTCCTTAGGCTATCAGTAATAGCTTTTTCTATCTTGTCGTAACAAGGTTGTACCGATGTACATTCCCCGGCAGAATAGGTTGTAACGAGCTGTGATATTAGATTATCGTTGTATACTTGTATTTGCTCTTTATTCTTTAGTTGGTACATTTGATTTTGTGTGAATTTGGCTCGGCTTTGTTTCTGTTTGTCTAGTGTTATAGTTGATCTGATTAATCTGTGGTCGGAGTTGTAATTAAGGTTCATTGTCTCTATATTTTGAAATATTTTTGGACGATTAGTCAATATGTAATCGATCTCATTTTTGTATTGTCCATTGGGCGATCGCCAAGTCCACCTTCTACTTTGTTTTTTCTTGAAGCAAGTGTTCATTATCATTAGTTTATTTTGAAGCGCAAAGTCTAGTAGTCTTTGTCCTCTGTCATTTCTTTCTCCGTATCCGTGCTGTTAAGTTACTAAGTACTCTTCTGCTTTGGGAATTCCAATCTTAGCGTTAAAGTCACCCATCAATATAATAGTTTTGTGTGCTGATTCCATGGCTTTGTCGATTGTATTATAAAACTCGTCAATGTCATTTTCACTCGCTGTATCTGTCGGTGCGTACACTTGGATTAACGATAACATTTGATCCTGTATATTTATGTTTAAAATTGCCACACGTTCTGTAATTCCATTAAAACTGACTATGTTATTTTTTAGTGACTTTTTAATAAGGAAGCCTACTCCATATTTGCCAGGTGTTTGATTTATGTAGCACAGGATAAAGTTTTCGTATTCCTCTATTTTGTTTCCTGATCTTCTTATTTCTGATATTCCAATGATATCATATTTTATTTCTTTAATGGTTTCCTCCAGTTCTAGTAAACGATCATATGATGACAGAGTTCGGACATTGTAGGTGGCGACAAAAAGTTTGTTATTATCTGTGGTGCTGCTTATCTTAGTTTTCCTTGGAGGGTTTTGGTCTTTGTCTCCCTCGGTGACCAGCCGTGGTGGGAGAATTTGTGATAAGTTGTTTTGTTTGTTTTTATTTGTTCTAGCAGTTGTGGTTTGATTTTGGAGGTCGGTATTTGTTAGTTTTTTGGGATACTTAAATTCGGGTCTGATGCTGATCTCTCAACGTAGTTCAGTATGTTAGGTCTAATGATGTCTTTAGAGTTAGTTTTATTTTTAGGTTGGGCTTGTGCTGGATTGCTCAAACTTTTTGTTATATTTCCTTTCTTCTGTAGCGATGTTTGGGGTGAGCCTGAAGTTTCCCTTTTTCTCTTCTCTCGGGGCTTTTCATTTTGTGTTTTGATTATCAATTTGTCATATTTTATATAAGCAACGTTTCCTTTCTTTTTCTCTTCTTCTATCAAAGGTTGGAGCTGCTTACGTTTTTCTAAGATTTCCTTTGAGTAATCTTCCTTTACATAGACACCCTGCGGGAAGTTTGTTTTATTTTTTAGCACAAGGTTTTTCTTCCATTGAGTTGTAAAGGAGATCACTACAGGACGATTTTTACTGTTGTTGCTTTGTCCTATTCTATATATGTTACTAATTTCTTGTCTAGCTATATCCACCCCTATATTTTTTATAAGTTCTACAGTGTTGTCTATTAGTTCTAGCTGCGATTTGCCCTTTTCTTGTATCCCAAAAAATACCAAGTTACTTTTTCGTTTTTCTCTTTCCACCGATTTAAGTTTTTCTTCCAGTTCCGATACTTTCTTTTTAAGGTTGTTATTTTCTTCGATGATGTTTTTTATTTTTTCGTCTATCGCTTCCATAACGTTCTTAGTAACCGTGGTTGTTATAATTTTTGTTTGGTTTTCAAGTTTCTCGTCGAGTTTTAATAGTAATAGCTCCATGCTTTTGTCCATGATTATGTCTTAATTTTAGTATTTATTTTTTAGTTTGGGTGATGGTATTACTGATTTGGTAGTTTTTTGTTTTGTAAGTGGCAACCCTCGTACTGTCAGTGTTGTCTATGACGATGTTGTCGATGTCAATGTCACTGTCGCTGTCAGAGTGGCATTTGCGATTGTAATGTTGGTAGCGTCTGGCGCCGGATACAGTGATGACGGTTGATAATGAATGATGGAGGGTAGAAAATTCATAAGTGGATTGAGTTTTAATAGCTTTTGGTTAAATTTAGCACTTAAACACTGTGTTTTTTCACTGGTTATATTTATTTACAGTTCGATAATTAATATAGCTTTTTGTTTCACTCAACTAGCACTGTTTGCACTGTTTATCAATTTTGTTTTACGGAGCTCTGTGACGTGCGTGTGTACTTGTCGACCACCGGAACCGGAAGCGGGGTATGTCTATAAAAATTACAAAATCAGTAATTGACATCATTGCCCCCTACCTAGCCTTAGTTTTTAATAATTGTATTAAGAAAGGTGTGTTCCCTGACCTAATGAAGCATAGCAAGGTGATGCCTCTTTTCAAGGCTGGGAATAAATCTGACCCAGCCAATTATAGACCAATATCTATACTACCGACTTTCAGTAAAATTTTCGAGAAAATAATATTAAATAAATTGCTAGCTCACTTTAACATAAATAATTTATTACATAGCAATCAATTCGGGTTTACTAAAGGTCGGTCCACAACAGACGCAGGCATCAGTCTTCTATGCAGCATATTTGAGGCCTGGGAGGGATCGCATGATGCACTTGGTGTCTTTTGTGATCTATCCAAGGCTTTCGACTGTGTCGAGCATGCTACATTGGTCAAAAAATTATACCCTTATGGTATAAGGGACACGGCACTTAAGCTCTTGTCTTAAAAATAGAACGCAGAGAGTAGAAGTAAATTCTACAAGGTCTAATGGGACCAAAATAGAATTAGGTGTGCCACAAGGGTCCATTCTAGGCCCATTTCTTTTTCTCATATATATAAATGACCTTCCTTATCTAGTTAAAGATAAGCATGAGATAGTACTTTTTGCTGATGACACTTCACTAATTTTTAATGTGAAGCGACGACAGTCAAATTACGACGAGGTAAATAGTGCACTCTCGAAAATGGTACACTGGTTTAATGTTAATAATTTACTTTTAAATTCCAATAAAACAAAATGTTTAAAGTTTAGCCTGCCAAATGTTAGGCAGACACAAACCAATGTACTATTAAACGATGAGAAAATGAACTTAGTGGACACCACTGTATTTCTAGGAATAACACTAGATTGTAAATTACAGTGGGGTCCCCATATTGCAAATCTGGCTGATAGGCTTAGTTCTGTAGAATATGCAGTGAAAAAAATTAGAGAAATTTCCGATGAGGACACAGCGCGGCTAGTTTATTTTAGTTATTTTCATAGTATAATGTCATATGGCATTCTTCTATGGGGAAACGCTGCGGACATTAACACAATATTTGTGCTGCAGAAGCGAGCTATACGTTCTATTTATAAGATGTCATATTTTGAATCTCTAAGAGAGAAGTTAGAAATAGGTATTCTGACCGTCGCTTCTCAATACATTTTGGACAATGTGTTGTATGTCAGAAAGAATTTAAATAACTTTAAAAAGAAAAGCGACAACCATTGTAGGAATACTAGAAATAAGAACAAGTTAGAAATACCGGTGATCAGACTAAGCAAAGTAAGTAAATCGTTTAAAGGTTCATGTATACGCCTTTACAATAGAATCCCAGAAAACGTTCAAAATCTTACCATTAATAAATTTAAAAAAGCTGTTAAAGAACGTTTAATTAAAAAAGCTTATTATAAAGTCAGTGACTTCATTAACGATTGCACACCTTGGGAATAAGATGGCCCCCTGCAAGGATGCTTTTATGTACTTTAAGTATGTTCTATGTACTTATGACTAATGTTATATAGATTAAGTTACAACATTGTAAAAATATTTTTTTTGAAAAGAACAATTTTCCCATATTTTTGCTAAAAGGTGGCCCCGTGCGAGTTTCTTACGCCGGTTCTTCTCGCCGGGCTAGTTTCCGAACTGGTGGTAGGCATCATGTAGGACAATTCTATAAGCGTTATTTCATAACCTATATGGAAATAAAAATTTTGAGTTTGAGTTATGCAATGATATTTAATTTTTTGAGTTTTATAGGCAGATAATGCTGAAACAAAGAAATTTCTGCTACGTCTTCTTTATTTGAAATTCGGAAAAGCTTAAAAAAATATAAATCTTTGTTTTTTAATTTTTATTATACATAATAATAATCTTTTTACTTTTAAACGAAAAGTAGAATGCAAAGTGTAATAAAATATTTGCTTTACCTTTTACTGAGTAAAAAATAAAACAATGCTTTTGTTTCGTCTGATATAATTCAAAGCCGACCGCAGTTCAACAAAAGAATATGAAAAATATCTTCTCGGCACCGCATTGACTCGAATACCGACGGAATATCGGATATTCCAATATTCCTACTCGTTCAAATCTTCGTGTTTTATCAGAGGAATTGTTTGATGGATTAAATTGCTCAGGCGATTGGTACTTTAATAAGATGTTTATATTATGTATGTATTAGAGCTATGTGTCCTATTGGGTAGACCGTTTTGTTTGCACTCGAGAAAGTGCAGGTTCGAATTCCAGGTTGTGGCGTGTACTAATGAGACTTTTTCAGATCTCAAGTATATACGGACGCTCTAACGGTGAAGGAAAACATCGTGAGGAAACCCGCACATGTTTGGCCCCAGACGTATTGACCAATCATTCCTCTGGACTAGGCTAACTGTGAGAATGCCGTATGTACTTGGGCAACCATACGACATATAAAAACCAACTGTCCCAGGCACTATAACAGTTTTTAAAATAGTGGTTACTTCGCTCGGAGAATATTGTACAAATCATCTATTAACGGTTGAAAAGGCCTAAGTTTTATTATGTTACTTCTGAATCCCAATTCTCTCGCAATAATCTATAGTAAAATCGCAGTCTAGTTTCATTTAGTGATAGCATACTCTGACGCTGATTAGAAATAATTAGAAGAATTTTTTCTCTCATATTCTGGTAACTGCTACAAAAGTTACTAAACATTTTCTTCTCAATTTGCCTAATTATGTCAAAAATATACTATTATAACACTGCCACTGCAAACGGGGCTTTAAAATACCCTTATGTGCTAAAATATGTCTTATCTTTAATCAACATTTTTGCAATACCTTTATCAAGATTTGCGTTCTTAATTTCTGGTTTTATTATTGACTAGGTACTTAATTACAGCAATAGCATACCGTTAAGCTTTCAACACTGTTACTTTTAATTAAACTAGCAACATTAAGGGCAGTTAAAGCTTCAAAAGAATGCAGTTCTGTACAATTGAATTAAAAATGAACCCACGAATGCAATTATTTCAGACATTTCATGTTTAACTGCAATTCATCGCAATATTATGTTATTCAACTCCGAGAAGCGTTTTAAACCGCCTATAAACCGCTCTGTAATTATCAGTTTGTTTAAAAATGTATTACACAAATAAACTTTTACGAGTTGAACGTTTAAATACAACTTTTTTATTATCTCACATGTTTTCGTGGCCTGCACATGTTAGCACACACGCTTCTATTATGTAAATATAAAATTAATATTATACCACGATTTTACAATCAATAAGCATGCATCATAAAACGATTAATTTTCAATGACACATTTTTGTGCGAGGGCGACGCTGAAATGTCGTTATGAATAAATATGCTTCAATCAGAATGATATAACAACGGCGAACATTTTGTTATCCCTTCATGCATAAATGTTTGTGTAATAATTTTGGAAGCCATGTTCCCGTGGGCCCCTCTCCCCCGCGCCCCGCCGCAGCCTGCGCCCGTTCGCCGTGCACACGCTGCGGTATCATGTTTCTCTTTCTGACTTTTATTTTTATGAGCATTCAACATGCCATGCGTTTAAACGTTCGACGCAATTAATAATAATTAATTTACACTAAATATTACTCGAAATTTCTACTCATCACGATATTCAAACAACGTATGCGTGTCACTGTGACATTATTTGCGTGTAAATTAACACTTTACTCTTCCACTAAGTGGAGCGTAAAATTACTGTTGCCGCGGTGAGGTGAGCATCAGTGGATTTCGCGGGGCTCGCTTCGGACAGACTTGTCCCTGCAGACGACTCCGGGCGTTGAGCGTTGTTCGTTTTCGTTTAAAGTCAGTATTCGAGAAGCGAGCGTTCATGACGCGCGTATACATAGTACGTCTATATTGTCAGTTGGTGTAACAGTGTTTATGCTTGTGTTTGTGTGGTGTTTGATACAGTATTTTTGTTCGTAGGTGTACCCACGGATCGCAATTTGGGAAGGATCGTTGGCATGGTGTAGTGATGGTGCATAAGGTCGTGTTGCTCGCGCAGTGCTAGTGTTAACTAAAGTGCAACAAAGTGATAAATGGATTGTGTCTGTTTGGGATTTTCATCGCCGGTCATCAATAGATCCAGACGGGAACGGTAAGGTTCTTTCAATAATAGTTTTTAGACTTTTTAGTATCAAGTAATAAGTAGTTGGTGGTTACACTGGATCATAATTAAATTATGATTCAGTGAAACCACGTGATATGTTGGGTTGGGCCACTTGGGTTTTAGTGGTGGGTCATGAACTCATGACTTAATGAGAAAAGTGGCCAAAGTCCACTACTATATTTAAATGACAATAGTTATTAATTAAATTTATACGTTTTACAAAATGGGTCCATAAGACTGGATAAGTTCATTCAACATTCAACTTCTTTTTGGCCGAAAAAATGCACGGTTCCTGCGGCTGCATTTAGTCAAGATACAATTTACAAAGATACCTAATTATAGATATGTTTAATCTACTTGCTTTATCGATGCTATTTAGTAATCTGTGACTTGATCGTACTTGAACTGAAGTAGGTATGTTTCCCTACTTCCATTCCATGGGTAAGTAATTCCAGAATCATCACTGCATAGTACAATGGGTTTCAATTAGGAATAGGAATGTCAATGACCTTTTCTGTCATCAAGGACATAGGCTACTTTTCATCGGGAAAATGTACGGTTTCTGCGAAATTAACTTTTGCGCGCACGAAGTCGCTGGCAACATCTAGTGCTTATATAAACAAAAAAAAGGGGGAAAGTAGCCTATGTCCTTCCCCGTGGTCTACTATATATCTGTGTCAAAATTCATCAAAATAGTAGTTTCTGAGCCTATTCAATGCAAACAAACAAACCTTTCCTCTTTATAATATGAGTACAATTGTATAGATAACCGTTTATAATGACATCATTTATCCTTATTATCTTCAATTCTGTCATGGTTCAATATAATAAGTACATAAGTACCTATATCCATTTTAGTATGTACCAGTTTTAGCAACTATCGGCTATTATGCTATTAAGACTTAGGTACGCCTTTATAGTTTATCGTTCCCTTTAATGTCGTTATAAAATATTTTTTTTACTGTGCATTGATATTTTTGCCTTTTGTAACTAATGTCTATTCTGTGTTTTCGTGTGTATACTAAATACTAGCATTTATTGCTCGCGGCTTCGCACGCGTGAAATTAGGTTTTAAACTTTCATCCCCTATTTTACCCCCTTGGGGGTTGAATTATAATTTTAAATTTTAGTGGATGCCTACGTCATATGAGAAATACGTGTGCAAAATTTAACATTTTTAGCCTTGAGGGTTTGGCCTTATGTCGTTGGAAAATAAGCCAAAAGACGAAGCCAAAAGGAAGGATTAATGCCTTTGGGTTTGGCAATTAGGGGTTGAATACGTGTTTGCTAATTTTTTTTAAAAATGTAGCCCACGTTTGAAAGCAATATGACCACAAACAAAAAAGTTGCATACAAACGTTGAAACCCTGGGGTGAATTTCGCAACATTCCTTCACCTAAACGTCGCAAAAGGAAGCCACGGTCCAAATATGACGTTTCTAGCTTCAGTAGTTTTGCCTCGGTTTTGATGAAAAAAAAACATTCATATTCCCGTTCTGCGTTCATCCCTTTAAGGGTTGAATATTGAAAAATAATGAAACATGTGATTACTTTTTTTTTTTAAGGACTACATTCGAAGCCGAAGTGCTCATTTAATATATTTTTCCTCATACAAAGATTAGTACTTACCCCTTTTTACCCCATAAAAAATTTAAATTTAGAAATTTTGAATTAGAGTTTTAGTAAATCATGGCAAAGAGCAACATCACGAAATTCCAAACAGATCTGACCGCAAACAAAAAGTTACATACAAACGTTGATATCTCTTTTTACCCCTTTATGGGGTGAGTTTCGCAAAATCCCTTGTACATAAGTGGACCTATAAGTCACAAAAGGATGCCACGGTCCAAATTTTACGTTTCTAGCTTGAGTGCCTCGGTGTTGATGAATCAGTCAGGCGTTGTTACTTTATTTAATAGAAGATAGATGATGACGAATGAAAAATATGAAGAGTAAAGATGTATATAGATTAATAAAGGGGAAAGATTTGTTTTTATGTTTGTTTGTTTGCATTGGCACGGTTATCAGTTATGGAGTAGACACGGGAAAGGACATAGGTAACTTTTTATTGCGGTATAATGTACGGTTTCCCCGAGATTTCCTTTTGCGCGCACGAAGTTGCGACAACATCTAGTAGTTTTTTTTATCATAAAAAAAGGACTTTATCGTTTAACGATAATACCGTCCTTATGAGCATACAATTAATATTTTATAAAAAATCAGAATATGTATCAGTAAACTGTTAATTAAAGTATCTACTTAGGTAGTATCCCTTACACATCCGAAGGATGCTTAAGGGATACCTCAACACGTTAGTAGAGTTTGTGGAGTTAGGCTTGTAGAGTTAGGACGTGTAGATTAGAAGTTTGGTAGAGTCAGTAGCTTGGTTTCACATGAGATCTAATAGCTTTTTGACAGTGCGAGTTATATGGTATCGTCTTGGCATCACTTTACATGAAAATGTTTTTGGTGGGATTTCACTTTTTTTTGAAAGACAATTTTCAGACCTCTAGAGTTAACATTTACATAGTACGTCTCTTACAAATTTTCATGCCCTAGTTTAAGGGGTTGGAGGATAAAAGTTCCAAGTTTGTCAATTTTTATGTTGGTTATGTGTTAAAACTAGCTTACATACCAAATTTCAGCTTTCTATGACATCCGGAAGTACCCTATAATTTTGTTGATCATCAGTGAGTCAGTGAAGAAATCAGTGGTTTTTAGATATTAATAAAATCTAAATTATTAGACCTATATAATCAAAACTTTACATGTTTCATTAGTCCGCTACTGGGAACATATCCTGAAAATTTTGTGTATCTGGTATAATCCAAACCCAAGTTATGAGGGTTCAAGATATCGACGAAACGCTTCGAGAAAAGGTAGTCTGGTAGTGCCCTTGCGCTTCGCTTAGCTCGTCTTCGCGGGGCACTACCGTGCTCCCAGATAGAAGGTGTTGGTCATAGTCCAGAACCTCAATTCTCATATTTAAAGTAGACAATTTAAAGAGTCAATTTTACTTTGATGGATTGAAAGTGTAGCGACATGTTACCGTGAACTGATTTTATGACGTTTCGACCAATCACTCTCTGATTGGTCGAAACGTCATAAAATTCTGCTAAATAAAGCCAGCATTAATACAATTACAATCAAGTCCCGGAACGCTTATACTCCCAATAGGTGTTTTTATGAACGTTAAACGAACGTAAAACGCGCTCTGATTGGTCGAAACGTTATAAAATCCGTTCACGGTAACATGACGCTACACTTTCAATCCAAACAAAGTAAAATTGACTGTTTAAATTGTTACTTTATATACGAGAATTGAGGTTCAAAGCGCGTTTCATGTTGGTTTAACGTTCATAAAAACACAGTTTGGGAGTATAAGCGTATCGGGATTCGGGACTTGATTGTAATTGTATAAATGCAGGTTTTATTTAGCAGAATTTCCCCTCTCATTTAGTGTAGCATCTTTTAGCTATTCAGTGGTGTAATTGAATTTTTACCCGACTGCCCCAGAAAGGGGGTATGTTTGTGGAGTTTATTTATATATGTACAGTTTTTTGGCACGCTCTAGAGCTTTGTCAGCTTGTCGCATTTGAGTTTGAGAGGTATCATAAGATACGTCTGTCGTCACGAAAGTGACACTCCCGAAATCAACCGAAATCGATCTACATGACGCAGTCGGGTTTTTTGTTTTTTTAATAAACAATAAACATATTTGTATGCAGTAGCAACACCCAAGTCCAAGCTGTTTTGTTTTTGCTATTCTTTTTTTTTTTGTTTATTCAATTTTAAAACTTATTCACATCAAAATAATAATTGTATTTTTATATAATCAACTCTTCTTAATTCTCAAAATGTGACTTCCCTTCTATTTTTAACTTTTACGAATACTGATGCAGTCATTAGTCCTGATTAATATTTATAAAGCTAATATTAACATAAGTGAATATAAAATGAATTAAAACCGTCCGCGTCCTTAGTATGTCCATTGTGTACCTTGTACGGACACGTTTTTCCACTTGTCCCGTAACCAATACGTTTTGAAACAAAACGTTGTTTTTTTTTTGTGCCAATAATGTTCAAATGTCGCTTATGACTTTTTATTTAAATATAATATTATACCAGTGTTTTTTTTCTTTATTATTTCTGAGGTTTGAGCTATTAAAAAAATTCAAAACAAAAATGTTCAAGATCTTACTTATCCTTCAATAAGGATAGTATCTCAAATATAGATCTAGTAAAATTGACACTTTAATTAAATTCCTCTATAGTTCTATACAGTGAAAACTTTTTATAATGCACGCGGCTTCGCCTGCGTAAGTACAGTAGTCAGTAACCCACGAGAACCGTATATGTCCCGCGATAAAAAGTAGCTTATGTCCTTTCCCGTGGTCTACTTTAGGGTAAGAGCGGGTAACTCCAGTCAGGAGACAATACCAGTCACTTTACTTTTACATACAAAATGACGTGCTAAATGCACACGCACATGTAAACAAGGTGTCATGATCGTTCCCAACCGCGTCCCGCCGACCGTCGCTCAGTTCCGATTACAAGCTGAGCTGGAATGCACGTCGTCAGTTTTCGCGCCATTTTGTTACAATTTTTCGTCCGTCGAAAAAAAAAAAAAAACAAAATTTTTATTTCCATGTAGGTTATAATATAACGCTTATAGAATTGTCCTACATGATGCCTACCACCGGTTCGGAAACTAGCCCGGCGAGAAGAACCGGCGTAAGAAACTCGCACGGGGCCACCTTTTAGCAAAAAGATGGGAAAATTGTTCTTTTCAAAAAATATTTTTACAATGTTGTAACTTAATCTATATAACATTAGTAATAAGTACATAAAACATACTTAAGTACATAAAAGCAGCCTCGCATGGGGCCATCTTATTCCCAAGGTGTGCAATCGTTAATGAAATCACTGACTTTATAATAACCTTTAGCACACAAACGTTCTTTAACTACTTTTTTAAATTTATTAATAGACAGACTTTGAACGTTTTCTGGGATTCTATTGTATAGGCGTATACATTGACCTTTAAAAGATTTACTAACTTTACTTAGTCTGATCACCGGAATGTCTAATTTGTGTTTATTTCTAGTGTTCATGCAATGATTATTACTTTTCGTATTGAACATATTTAAATTTTTTCTAACATACAACAAACTCAAACTCAAAATTTTTATTTCCATGTAGGTTATAATATAACACTTATAGAATTGTCCTACATGATGCCTACCACCGGTTCGGAAACTAGCCCGGCGAGAAGAACCGGCGTAAGAAACTCGCACGGGGCCACCTTTTAGCAAAAAGATGGGAAAATTGTTCTTTTCAAAAAATATTTTACAATGTTGTAACTTAATCTATATAACATTAGTCATAAGTACATAGAACATACTTAAGTACATAAAAGCAGCCTTGCATGGGGCCATCTTATTCCCAAGGTGTGCAATCGTTAGTGAAATCACTGACTTTATAATAAGCTTTAGCACACAAACGTTCTTTAACAGCTTTTTTAAATTTATTAATGGAAAGATTTTGAACGTTTTCTCGGATTCTATTGTAAAGGCGTATACATTGACCTTTAAAAGATTTACTTACTTTACTAAGTCTGATCACTGGTATTTCTAACTTGTTCCTATTTCTAGTATTCCTACAATGTGTGTCACTTTTCTTTTTAAAATTCGTTAAATTCTTTCTGACATACAACACATTGTCCAAAATGTATTGAGAAGCAACGGTCAGAATACCTATTTCTTTAAATTTTTCTCTCAGAGATTCAAAACATGACATCTTATAAATAGAACGTATAGCTCGCTTCTGTAGCACAAATATTGTATTAATGTCCGCAGCGTTTCCCCAAAGAAGAATGCCATATGACATTATACTATGAAAATAACTAAAATAAACTAGCCGCGCTGTATCCTCATCGGTAATTTCTCTAATTTTTTTGACTGCATATGCTGCAGAACTGAGCTTATCTGCCAGATTTGCAATATGGGGACCCCACTGTAATTTACAATCTAGTGTTATTCCTAGAAATACAGTGGTGTCCACTAAGTTCATTTTCTCATCATTTAATAGTATATTGGTTTGTGCCTGCCTAACATTTGGGAGGCTAAACTTTAAACATTTCGTTTTATTTGAATTTAAAAGTAAATTATTAACATTAAACCAATGTACCATTTTTGAGAGAGCACTATTTACCTCGTCATAATTTGACTGTCGTCGCTTCACATTAAAAATTAGTGAAGTGTCATCGGCAAAGAGTACTATCTCATGCTTATCTTTAACTAGATAAGGAAGGTCATTTATATAGATGAGAAAAAGAAACGGGCCTAAAATTGACCCTTGTGGCACACCTAATTCTATTTTGGTCCCAGTAGACCTTGTAGAATTAACTTCTACTCTCTGCGTTCTATTTTTAAGATAAGAATCTAAAAGTTTAAGTGCCGAGTCCCTTATACCATAATGGTATAATTTTTTGACCAACGTAGCATGCTCGACACAGTCGAAAGCCTTGGATAGATCACAAAAGACACCAAGTGCATCATGCGATCCCTCCCATGCCCCAAATATGCTGCATAGAAGACTGATGCCTGCGTCTGTTGTGGACCGACCTTTAGTAAACCCGAATTGGTTACTATGTAATAAATTATTTATGTTAAAGTGGGCTAGCAATTGATTTAAGATTATTTTCTCGAAAATTTTACTGAAAGTCGGTAGTATAGATATTGGTCTATAATTTGCTGGGTCAGACTTATTCCCAGCCTTAAAAAGAGGCATCACCTTGCTATGCTTCATTAGGTCAGGGAACACACCATTATTTATACAATTATTGAAAACTAAGGCTAGATAGGGGGCAATGATGTCAATTATTGATTTTATAACTTTTATAGACATACCCCAGAGATCGGTAGTATTTTTAATATTGAGTAATTTCAAGGTGTTAATAATATCTCTGGAGTCAATTTCTTTAAAATTAAAATTGACATCACATTCCTTGACATTTTCTCTGAGTATTTTTTCAGCAACTGCAGGTGAAGAATTTAAATTTTTTGTAGTTGAGACCGGAATGTCAGCAAAAAATTTTTCGAAGATTGTCGCGACCTCTAGGTCAGAATTTACCTTTTTATTATTAATACAAAGTTCAAATTTAGAGTTACGACTGCCTTTACCTCTTCCAGTCTCATCTGCAATTATCTTCCAAGTGGTTTTCACTTTATTTTTAGCGTTCATTATTTTTTCTTTTATGTGAAGTGCCTTCGCTGCTTGACATACTTTTTTAAAAATTTTTGAATATTGCTTGACATACAGTTTAAAAGATTCACTCCTATTAAATGTCTTTTCGTTATACAAATCATATAATCGCTGTTTACTTATTATAACTCCTGCAGTTGCCCAGGTTTTAAAATTACTTTTTCTATTATTTAAATTGACCGTTTTAGAAGTAAACACAGAGTTATACTGGGTTCTTATTATTTTAAATAGTTTATGAAACGCTTCATCTGAGCTATTAAACCCATCTAACTGTTGAATATTTGAAATTAATTTACCTCTAAATTTCTCAATACGTTTTGTATTCACAGGAATATAAACAAGCTTTTCTTGAGGTTTATTTTCACAATTAATATTAAATGAAGCAAATTGTCCACAGTGATCAGAGCTAAGCGCATTAATTATTTCTTTTTTATAAGGAGTAATATTAGTGAAAATATTATCAATACAAGTAGCTGCTGTATCACATATTCTTGTCGGTTCATAAAATAAATTACTGAGGTTATACGATTTTAACAATGATGTGAATCTAACAGTGGTGGAGTTTGAGTCTAATAAATTAATGTTGAAATCACCACATACAATAATCTTCTTGTTAGATGCACATATTTTTGTCAACATTTCTTCCATGATTTGTTCAAAGGAATCGTATAAACCTGATGGAGGCCTGTATACGCTTGCAATAATAAGATGGCTCAACTCAATACAGGCTACCTCAATTATTCGTTCAGTAGAGAGTCTTATAATATCTTTACGTTCTTTAAATTTAATTTTTTTATTAATTAATATTAAAGAACCACCTCTAATGGCATTCTCTCGACTGAACGAACTAGCTATCTGGTGACCACAAAAGTTAAATATTAATTCATGTTTTCTAAACCAATGTTCTGATATACACATAATATCAATGTTATATTCATTAACAAACAACTCAATTTCTAATTCTTTACCTACCATTCCTTGCAAATTTTGGTGCACCAGGTTTACATTGAAATTACATTTTTTGTTAACATTTTTGGTAGGTAAGATAGGTAATACATTTAAATAATTTATATTATTGATTATCACATTGCTAGAGTGAGCCTCTGTTGTCTTAGAAACTAATTTAAATTATTTGGAACATATTCCAAGCTACTGACTGTATAGTTGTCAGAATAATGACTCTGCTCAATAAAAGCAGTGGTCGGTTTAGCCAATTCTTTGGCTTGTCCTAAAACTAAAAAATGAAATAGCCATCTAGCTATGCGTCTAGTAAAAAACTGTGATAAGAAATACTTATCACGTGTTAGATTATTAAATCTAAAACTTATTATTAATGTCAACCACATCTATATGTGGTTGAGTGTTACTTAAAACTATACAATTTTGGTTTGTAGCACTACACAGTAGGCTGTTCAACTTAAATCTAATATAATTTTCGTTACTCTCGTGTGGCAGTTTTTTTATATAAGGAAAGGTAAACAATATAAGTTTAGTAACATTTTCTTTGTTACTCAAAATATCAATATAATCTGTCATCTGTTTTTTGTTTATCTTTCCTCTTCTCCCGACTAATATAACTAAAGTTGTGTTAGGGCAATAAGTAGCATTAACTGCCCGGCTAACTATTTGTTCATAAGATGCCCCGGGCAAACATGTGCTGGTTACTTGTTGTCCCGTACACAAATTATTTAGATATACACCCATTCCATAGCCTATTTCATCACAGTAAATACTAATTAAGCCAGACTCTGAGATAGGTGTAGGTATCATATTATAATTTTTTGAGGATTCAGTATAAGCCCTCAACTCTGAAAAGCTGGCTGAACTATCACTATCATGCCGTGAATGACCTTTATTTTTTTGACACTGACAGTCATTGTTAATTAATGAGTTTACACGTTCCTCATTATAGTGGCCGATTTTAATTATGTCATCCATGGCAGATATGTGTGCAGTAATTTCTTTTTGTGCTAATTCATATTTTATTTTTATCTGTGTTAGGGAGCTGTGTAATTCTGAAATTTCAGACTGAAGGCTACATACATCCGCCTCATAGTCAAACCTAGTATTTTTCAACTCCTCGCAGCAGCTTAATAATTGATTTTTTAATAATATTTTATTTTTAGACATATTTTTAAGCTGCTTTACAAATTTCTGGTTTTTCAGTAATAAATTTTGTGTTTTTCTAATACATTTCTTAACTTTTACATATTTTTTCAACTTATTTTTACTGTTCATAATATGACAGTCCGTTATTGTGTCGTCCTCTGTCAAGTCTATGGTAGTTATGTTATTTTTAGATGAGTCATTCACACTCCCTAACAGTTCATCGTACAAACTTTGTGTTTCCTCAGATTTTTTACTATTTATTTGACATTCTAGGGACGTTATGTACTCTTGAGCATCTTGTAGCTTCTTTTTAATGTAACAAGTGTCTTCTAGAGATTGTTCATATTCCATTCTACAATTGTCAAAGCCGTCCACAACACTTTGTAATTCCAAGTTTTGTTCGCAGATGTTTTCATATTTTTGGTTTAATTTGTTTAGTTCTGATTTTAAATCTGCATTTTTTTGCAAAATTAAAAGCATTTCCTTTTCACTGTCGTCACGTTCAATAAGCAGCTGTTGACATTGCTGCTTAGAGTCCTTTAGTTCCTTAAGAGCAGTTCGCAGCTGCTCTTCCGTCTGGCGGGCTAGATTTGAACGTGTCATCATTTTGCTGATTTATTTATTCCTGATAGCTGAAACCGAATACAAAATGTTTTAATGGGATGTAATCACAATGCAAGTAATCACCTTCTGCCCAAATCAAGATTTGTCAGCCCCAAATATTGTTTCAGTCGCACAGTAATTACACAGGAATAAATAGAAATTTAAGTTGCAAAATGAAGAAATGAAAAGAAAGTAATATAAATACTGGAAATTAAAGATTAACAAGTATAAAATAGACAAAAAAGACAGAATAGACAGATTATAGTAGTGACAGAAATCTGTGTATACTGTACTTATAAATAGTATTAGGTTATGCCCTGTAAAAATAATTAACAATTAACAATTTTGAGTATGACAGGGTTTAGTATATTATATTGTTATATTAAGTGAATGTTACGCTGTAGGCTAGTGTTTTTTATCATCTACTTAGCTTTAACAACAGTCAAGCCAAGAGAGTAATATAAAATTAAGAATTTGTAATAAGAATGTAGGTAGGTATATAATGATGTTAATTAACTATTAAGTTAGATGTTTCTGCTTAGAGTGAGTATAATTAAAATATTATATTAGTATTTATTAGTAGGCTTGTACAAATTCATCATCTTATTAGCTTCCACTAACGTTAAGCCAAGAGAGAACTTAAACAAAGCCAAAGTGTAAATTCTGTTAGTTCTGTTATATGTCTCACTGGGATGAGCTTTATATAGTGTTATTTGGATCTTATATTGAGCAGTAGGTGATGTAGTATGTAAATAAACACTATACTCCCCGGGTTTCTCGCAGTATATCAGGAACAAAACTTAAATCCACTTTGATTTTGCAAAGTTCGTTATACGTCGTTGGCTGTCACTTTACAATTAACTTGTAAGTCTGCTTAAAAGTCCACTAGCTAATAAACTATTTATTTTTCTTGAATTTTACACAAATAATACTAGGTTTACAAACTTTATTAACATAAATTATCAATATAAATAATTTTTAACAATTTTAAAATCGGGAGATACAATTTTATGTCACAACACATTGTCTAAAATGTATTGAGAAGCGACGGTCAGAATTCCTATTTCTTTAAACTTTTCTCTCAGAGATTCAAAGCATGACATTTTGTAAATAGAACGTATTGCTCGCTTCTGCAGCACAAATATTGTATTGATGTCGGCGGCATTTCCCCATAAAAGAATGCCGTAAGACATTCTACTGTGAAAATAACTAAAATAAACAAGTCGCGCCGTTTCTTCGTCAGAAATTTCCCTAATTTTTCTGACTGCATATGCTGCAGAACTGAGTCTATCTGCAAGATTCGCAACATGAGGACCTCACTGTAATTTACTATCTAGTGTTATACCTAAAAATACAGTGGTGTCCACTAAGTTCATTTTCTCGTCATTTAATAGTATATTGGTTTGAACTTGCCTAACATTGGGCAAAGTAAACTTTAAACATTTTGTTTTATTTGAATTTAAAAGTAAATTATTAACATTAAACCAATGTACTATTTTAGAGAGAGCACTATTTACCTCGTCATAATTTGACTGTTGTCGCTTTACATTAAAAATGAGTGAAGTATCATCGGCAAAAAGTACTATCTCATTATCATTATCTTTAATTAGATAAGGTAAGTCATTTATATAGACGAGAAAAAGAAATGGGCCTAAAATGGATCCCTGTGGGACACCTAATTCTATTTTGGTCCCAGTAGACCTTTTACTATTTATTTCTACCCTTTGAGTTCTATTTTTAAGGTAAGAACTCAAAAGGTCGAGTGAAGAGTCCCGTATACCATAGTGGTGCAATTTTCTAATCAATGTAGCATGCTCAACACAATCAAATGCCTTGGAAAGATCGCAAAATATACCTAATGCATCCTGCGACCCCTCCCAAGCTTCAAAGATTCTACAAAGAAGACCCATACCAGCATCCGTAGTGGATCGACCCTTGGTAAAACCGTATTGATTATTGTGTAATAAATTATTCGAATTAAAATGTACTAGTAACTGTCTTAAAATTATTCTTTCAAAAATTTTACTAAAAGTCGGTAGGATCGATATAGGCCTGTAATTTGTCGGATCAGATTTATTTCCAGCTTTGAATAAAGGTATAACCTTGCTATGCTTCATTAAGTCAGGGAAAACACCACTTTTTATACAATCATTGAAAACCATCGCTAGATAAGGAGCTACGATGTCAATTATTGATTTAATAATTTTTGTAGACATTCCCCAGAGATCAGCAGTGTTTTTAATATTCAACAACTTAAATGTGTTAATAATGTCTCTGGAGTCAATTTCTTTAAACTTAAAATTGACATCACATTCCTTTACATTGTCTCTGAGTAGTTTTTCAGCAACTGCAGGTGATGAATTTAAATTTTTTGTAGTTGAGACCGGAATGTCAGCAAAAATTTTTTCGAAGACCGTCGCAACTTCTAGGTCAGTGGTTATCTTTTTATTTTCAAAAAAAAGTTCAAAATCGGAGCTACGACAGGTGACGTTTCCAGTCTCACTAGCTATGTAGTTTTAATTTTATTGTTAGAATTTAGATAACCTTCCATGTAGTTTTAATTTTATTGTTAGAATTTATAATCTTATTCTTTATATAAAGAGCCTTAGCGGCTTTACATACTCTTTTAAAAGTTTTTGAATAATTTCTAACATGTGTTTTAAAGGTTTCACTATTGTTAATATGTTTCTGTTCATATAATTCACATAATCTTTGCCTGCTTATTATAATTCCTGCAGTTGCCCATTTAATAAAGTTGCTTTTTCTATTTTTAAAACTAACAGTTTTAGAAGTAAATATCGAATCAAATTGGGTTCTTATTATCTTAAATAATTTGTTAAAAGCTTCATCTGTGCTATTTGACCCATCTAACAATTGAATCTTTGAATTTAAGTAGAGTCCGACCGAAACTGGTTTTCCGGCCGAAACCGAAACCGAAACCGAACATTCGGCCGTGGCTTCAGTTTCGGCCGAAACCGAAACCGAAACCGAAACTCACGTGGTCAAGTAGAAAATTCCTTAAAATACTGAAATTTGGTGCATTTTATCCATTACTCTGCATTAATTAGGACATGAAATAGAAACACGGTATATTAATTTTGTTGTAATCATTTATTTAATGTAATATTAAAAAATATTAATTATATCTGGGGGCACGGTAGTGCACCCGCCAAGTCGAGCGCGAAGCAAACACTGCCGTACCATCCTTTACTGGAACCATTTCGCCGCATTTTCAGGCCCCTATTTGAGAACCTCTGGATAAGACCAGAACGCAGAAATTTTCGTCATCCAGTAAGCTATAATCACATACTTAAAATCCAAAATTTCAAGTCTGTAGGTCATTTAGTTCCGAAGTTAAGCGAAAGCAAAGTTTCGCATTTATTACACTCACTCATTCACTCACTCACTCATGATCATCATAATAGAACTAGTACTTCCCATAAACTCAGAGAGCTGAAATTTGGTACAGAGTTAGGGTTTAATGGCCACATAAAGGGAAAACTATAAAAACTAGGATAATCGATCTGGGGGCACGGCAGTGCCCCCGCCAAGTCAAGCGCGAAGCAAACACTGCCGTACCATTATTTACGGGAACCATTTCGCCGCATTTTCAGGCCTCTATTTGAGAACCTCTGGATAAGACCAGAACGTTGATCTGGAGGCACGGCAGTGCCCCCGCCAAGTCGAGCGCGAAGCAAACACTGCCGTACCATTATTTACTGGAACCATTTCGCCGCATTTTCAGGCCCCTATTTGAGAACCTCTGGATAAGACCAGAACGCAGAAATTTTCGCCATCCAGTAAAGTATAATCACATACTTAAATCCAAAATTTTTTGAAAGGCCGTTGAAGAGTACACAAGGGTACAAAAGGGGCTCCATAACACCATTGCTCCAATACATGTGTTATACAATCAACAACAGTCTAAAATAAGACACTAGCTTCCAATTACCAATACCAGTATGGGCTATTATCTCGCTTAACAAACATAGGTAGTTACAACAGAATCTGATATAACATTACGTGTAAACAAAATTGACTTCTAACGTATAAAGAATTTTCAAGGGCCAAGTCACACAACATTAACTATAATAATAAATAAATCGCAGTAAGGATCCTTAGACTTGGCACGACTTAGTCTAGATTTCATTACTTTTTAGAGATAAACAAGCAGCTCCATCGAGACTTGGCTAGTTTTTTACAGAATGTTTTTGGTGGGATTTCAATTATGTTTTCAAATTCAGTTGCGTTGTCAAAGCGTTGCCGCAAGAAACGAAGTTAGGCGAGCGTGCACGAAAACTTCCGAAATCAGTTTCGGTTTCGGCAAAAGTTTCGGCCACTTTTGGCCGAAACCGAAACTGCCGCCGAAACTTGATTTTTGGCCGAAACTCGGCCGAAACCGAAACCGAAACCGAACTTTCGGTCGGACACTAAATTTATTATTTAAGTTACTTCTAAATTTCTCAATACGTTTTGTATTCACAGGAACAAACACATGCTTGTCCTTGATGTTACTGTCACAAATGACATTAAAAGAAGCTAACTGTCCTCGGTGATCAGAGCTGAGCTTATTAATTATTTCCTTTTTACTTGGAGTAATATTAGTAAATATATTATCAATACAAGTGGCCGTTGTATCACATACTCTTGTCGGTTCATGAAACAGATTAAAAAGATTATACGATTTTAACAAAGATGTGAATCTAATGGTAGTGGAGTTCAAGTCTAATAAATTAATGTTAAAATCACCACATACTATAACCTTTTTATTAGATGCACATATTTTTGTCAATACTTGTTCCAAAGTTTGTTCAAAGGAATCGTATAACCCTGATGGAGGCCTGTATACGCTTACAATAATAAGTTGACTCAACTCTATGCAGGCTACTTCAATTATTCGTTCGGTGGAGAGACTCACAACACCTTTACGTTCTTTGAATTTCAATTTGTTATTAATTATTATTAATGAGCCGCCCCTAATGGCATTTTCTCTACTGAACGAACTTGCAATCTGGTGTTCATTGAAATTGAAAATGAGTTCATGTTGTCTGAACCAATGTTCAGATATACAAATAATATCAATGTCAAATTCCTTTAAAAATAACTCAATTTCAAGTTCTTTACCTACCATTCCTTGTAAATTTTGATGCATCAGATTAATTACGTATGATTTATTACGTAATACAATGGGATTTTTTACATTATTGGTAGGATTTTGTATTTTACATTTAAAACTTAAATTATTTCTGCAAGAGACATTCTCTATTGTCTTATTATCTAATTTAAAGAAATATTTGGAACATATTCCAATTCGTTAATACTATATTTAGTATTCTGCTCAATAAAAGCAGTAGTCGAAGAAGCCAAATTCTTGGCTTGGGAATAAAATAAAAAGTTATATAGCATACTAGCTACATGTCTTTTACAGAAATTAGATAAGAAATACTTATCTTTGTACATATTGCTTAATTTAAAACTTAAGTTATTTATGTCCACAACCTGACATTTTTGTGGTTGTGGGTCGCTTATGACTATACAATTATTGTTCACAGCACTATACAATAGGCTGTTCAACTCATGTCTATATAAATTTTCTTTTACATTACTCTGTGGCAACATTTTTATATAAGGAAAAGTAAACAATAATATACTTTTTACATTTTCAATATTAAATAAACATTCTAATAGTTCTGTCATTTGTTTTTTGTTTAATTTTCCTCTTCTCCCAACTATAATTATTAATGTTGTATTAGGACAATATTTCTTAATTAATGCCCTATTTACTATTTCTTTGTAAGTGGCTCCGGGCATACAAAAATTAGAAAAAGATTGTCCGTTACACATTCTACTTAAATATGGACCTAATTCCTTACCTAACTCATCACTAAATATACTAATATGTGACTGGCATTCAGTATGAGCCTTTCAGTATGAGCATTCAGTAAGATTTCGTCTTTTGTTAGTCTTTAATTTATTACATTAAATCAATACTCATTTGATTTCCAGAGTGCTAACTGATCGACTTTTTAATATTTATTCTTATTTCTCACCGTTGTTTTGTTTATTTTGTAAAAAAAAATATGATTTACAAAAATACCTTCTGTCGCCTAATACCGGTCACGCTGACCGGAGTTACCCGCTATAGTTTTCTAAGCGGAGCGAGCAAGCGAGCCCCTCGGTGAGGACTTATATGAGCTGTTGTTGATGATGATGATGATCAAGTTTAATTTCAGATGTCAGGAAGACGCGGGAAGGTAAAATAGGATGAAAATACCCTAGCTCAAGCTTTTTGATTGGTTACCCAACAAGCAAAATCAGTACTTGAAGTATTCTTCAACACTACTTTTTCTTGTGCTTATAAGATACTTATAGTTTATTACATTGCTGGATTTGGGTGCAGTTATAGGAGCATTGTTTTCTTATAACTATCTTATAATCAACTTATAGAATGTCAATTAGCCCTATAGTATACTTAAGGTAGCGCAATTACTTCTATAATGTTCTGAGACTACTCATTTTTAAGTACAATCACTCTTATTAGTATCTGATATAAATATCTTACTAAAGCAATATTGTTTATAATGCTCTAGTAATATACTTAGTTAAGTTATTAGTTATAAGTACATTTTATAAACTTTGGTTATTGCTTGTGATAAAAGGAAATAATATGTAAGTATTCTTCATTCTAATTTATAGTAACTGCATACCGTTAACACTCGTAATAATATATATACGGTGTGGGAACTCGACGGGGTAGTCATTTTTATTGTAAATGTGGGCTAAGATTTGATTAATTTTACAACGCGCTTTGAAAACTAGCAGTTATAGTATTTATTGTAAAATAATTTTTCAATGATTTTTACGAACATTCGCCATTTTCTTTAAATACTCTGCGTTGAGTATGTTATAGAACAATTTTAAGTAAATTAGTACTTATAGTAGTTTCGATTAAGATACATTTCCTCCATATTTAAACAAGTTTAGGGTTCCTCATGTAATCTGACTACTTACTAATTTTTCAATTTACTTTGCTAGAAAACAATTCCATATCTATAACAAACTGATACTAACTGATAACTATTTTCTCAGGACAAATTAGAACAGCTAGACGTATAATGTTTATTAATAATGTGATTGATCAAGTAGCTTATAAGGTTGTTTGATTTTATAACGCTCTTATTAAGCACTATTACATTTAAAAGAGTCTTAAACAAGACAGTAACGAGACTAACTTATAATTATCTTCGCTAAGAGTGTTATAATATCTTCTTTTCTTACAAAATGCTACTATAAGATTTCAAGACTATTTAATCTTTCTGCAGACAATTATAGGATACATATTCCTATTAGTGGTTTATAAGGTAATCTTGTAGTTAACTATAAGATTGAGTAATAAAAACAAATGCTCTTGAGAATATATACGCTTGTGAAATGTTATTATAAGTAAAAAAGTCCTATAACTGTTTTGTAAGTAGTCGTGTAGCAAACTATAAGACTGAGATATAAATCCTAATGCTCTTGAGTATGTTAGAGCTTATCTTATGCTATTATAAGAGCACAGTCTGCACCAATGCCTTAATAAGAACATTATAAGAAGAGGTAGGCTTATAATCTTTCGTTATAGGATTACTTTGCTTGTTGGGTACAGATTGTTCTATGCGATGATTACGGGAGAAACAATGAGCTCTGGTACAGATACGTGTTATTTGTGGGTTGTGGGCATATGCTAAATATACGGGTAGTGACACAGCTGAAAACTACATGTGTATATGTATCAGAAAAGCTTAGACCGGACTTAGGTTTCGCTGACCGGCATTAGAACCGAGATGACCGGAATGTCCTCCATGGTGTTTAACGCCGGTCAATCACATTTTTTTTTCTTATGTTGATTATACCAAAAGTACAATTACTATTGATCTCAATTCAAGTCATTTGTTAGAGGGTAAGACTATGTTTCATTTTCTTAAAGTTTAATAAAGATATGTTGATTATTTTATGAGTTGTTCTTTTTTGCCCTTAAGGTGGTTCGTTTCCTATACAAAAATACAATGGACATTAATTAGGTAATTTCATACTATTACTACATAAATTTATATGCACATCTATTTATTTTGCAATACAATTGTCGCAAAATATATTTAAAATACTTCACACAGAAGTCACATTTTTATTGAATTTTCGACAAAAAGTGACATAAGTTACAAATGTCACTTAAGTGACCGTTAATACCCGCTCTTACCCTATAGGTATATCTGTACCAAATTTTATGATAATCGGTTTAGTAGTTTTTGCGTGAAACTGTAAATGAAGTAGATATGAGCGCCGATGGGTGGTAGGTCGGCGGCGGCGCGCCGGCTTTTTTGGGTCGGCGGCGGCGGCGTCGGCGGCGTGACCTTGACCCTTGAAGTTTGTACTTGGTAGTAAAAAAAGTGTAGTTCAGCCGTAGTTATACAATATATTAATAATTTTATTTATTGGGTTACATACAATTTCAATGCAATATAATTTATAGCACTTTTTGTAGTGACGAAAAATATAAGGTAATAATAAAATTTCGAAGTAGGAACTACTTTGGAATTGGCAGTTAACTGTACTTTGATTCCAAAGAGTTATCACTATAATCTTTTTTATTTATTTTCGACGTCCACATTTACAACAACTGACGTCGAAGCCATTTATATAATTGATAGCGTAGGTTCTCTAGTGAACAACCAAAAACAGCCTGAAACACGGTGCAAAATCTCCCAAATAAGCATATCTGCCTGTAGGTAGCATGCCCCCATAGTCTAGCGCTATACCGGTTGCCTTTCCTAGATCTGTCCGTAAATCAAATTATATTCAGTCCTCCACAGAAGTTATGAGAACTGAACCTCAATTCTCGTATTTAAAGTAGACAATTTAAACAGTCAATTTTACATTGTTTGGATTGGAAATGTAGCATAATGTTGCCGTGAACGGATTTTATGACGTTTCGATCAATCAGAGCGCGTTTCACGTTGGTTTAACGTTTATAAAAACACCGTTTGGGAGTATAAGCGTATCGGGACTTGATTGTAATTGTATTAATGCAGGCTTTATTTAGCAGAATTGCCCCTCTGGGTATAGCTTCTAGAAGCTATGCACCTTGATCGTGGCGTCAGATGGCATGGCCATAACAGGTCTCTCAAGAAGAGATTGTTGCAGTTGTTCAAGTAGAGTGGAGGCCTGTTTCATCATATCTGCCGTCATGGCCCTGAAAACACTCTTAGCCACTATAATATGAACAAACAGAGGAAGTGGAGTCAGGTGAATCCTGGCTTCAAGCGAAGTGGTGGGGGAATAAAATAGCGCACCCGTGATTATCAGACAGGCCAGTCTCTGTACACTATTTAATGTTTTGATGCAGTTGACCTGTACAGCTTTTTTCCTGCGTAGTGTGGCATACCACACTACGCCTATGTGACAATCGCCTCACTATAGCTTGTATATAACCAAGCATAGTATTTCCTTCCACTGAAGTAAGTCCCATAATAACTAGGATCAATCCCAGATATTTGACCTCACTTGCAAACGTGGTAGTTTTCCCGAAGAGTGTTGGGGGCTTTAGTTACTTCAAGTTCCTCTTATTGGCGTTAGGTATCAAGACTGTCTTATTAGCGTTGACTGTTAGCTAGACCCTTTTGCACCAATTTTGAACCTAATTGCATTAGCAGTGACTATTCATGCACATTTGTCCACCACTAGTATCGCTAGGTCAGACTGATTGACTCGACTCGGAGGTCATGGGTTCGATTCCCGCATTGGAGCAACAAAAAAAAATATTTTCAAGTTTGGTTGGGACATTGTAGGCTGATCACCTGATTGTCTGACAGTAAAGGTGATCCATGCGTCGGATGGGCATGTAAAATGTCGGACCAACGCCTGATCTCTCGCCAGTCGTATCGGTTATCCATTCCACTGGATTACGAGAGTAAAGGAAGAGAGATTGCTCTTGTGTACTGCGCATATACTAGGGCACTATAATAATAACTGCTGGCCTGGTTTCAATGAAACCGGCCAACGTCACCGAATTCGGTATGGAGAGCTATTATTATTGTTAGGTCATCGGCGATATTCTTGAGCATAGAACCTTCTATTGTTCAGTTCTTTTAGCAATCTATTCCCTACCAGGGACCACTTCAGCGGCGACAGTACCCCATCCCTCCCTGTGGGCATCTTTGTGTCAACCTGCTCCTGAGCGTCAAGCCCATGATAGTTGATAGTCTGTTGTTTAAGCGTAGCTTTGATCCACTCTATAGTAATTCTTGAAGCCAGGCTATCAGGGTAATAGATTAGGCTGAGTTTTTGCGCAACGCGCCGTGCCGTCAATATCTAAGAAGGTCACAGTAATAATACATAATACTTCTTGCACTATTTCCACTTTAATAAGTATTTTACATTAATTTTAATATATCACACGACCGGTTTCGACAACGTCATCATCAGGTGTAGGTAGATTAAATTTTTTTTAAAATTTGTAAACATTGTGCAAAGGGTTACCAGCATCAAATTTATACTAAATGTACCCCTAGATGCAAACGATTTCAGGGCTGAACTAAACACCATTAAGTATATTGCAGTAAATAATGGCTACAAAAGAAAGAAAGAAAATTACAGAGAAAATGCTGTACAACCAAACAGAAGACAAAGAAGAGAAAACAAGAAAAATGTGGGTAAAAATTCCTTACATCGGCCCATCATCCTATAGATTCCAGAGGATACTACAAAACAAAGAGACTAGAGTAGCGTTTTACACCACAGGTTCTTTAAAAAAATTACTGTGCAACAATAAAGATAAGTTTAAAATCACGGACAATAGCGGTATTTACAGTCTCACTTGTGATACATGTGGAGGAATATATATAGGTCAGACGGGGAGAAAGTTTAAAACTAGAATAAAAGAACATATAACAGCTTGGAGGAAGAAAACTGAAAGATCTACGTTTGCTGAACATCTAAATAGTAGTGGACACAGCTTTGACCCCGATAAAAATATAAAATATTTACATATATTACCAAAAAGCAAGAAGATGGATGCATTAGAAGCGCTTGAAATTAACAAACACAAAAAATGTGGGACCTTACTTAATGACCAGACATGCCTTTCGAGTTCCATATTATTGCAAGACATTTAATTATTATTTATAAGTTATACTATCTTCTACATTTCACCATTAATTCAATTATATCCAATAGTAATAATTTAGATAATTTTGACATAATTTATTAATTTTAAGGTTGACATGTTTTAATTTAATATAATTTATTTGACATTATTTATAATAGTATTATGGACATTTTAATTTAATTGAATCATTGGTGATAGTTGTATTTTAATTTTATATTATATTCTGAAATCTATTCTTTATTAATTCTATGACATTACAAATCAATAAGTTATTAATTTATCAATGTGTTATAATTATGTGTGTTATAATAGTATACTAATAGTACTTTATGTTATACAGTAGAATATTTAATAATTTGGTATAAAAATTTAAATTACGTTACTCAAAATTGTATAAATTTCGTGATGCTGGTAACCCTTTGCACAATGTTTACAAATTTTAAAAAAATTTTAATCTACCTACACCTGATGATGACGTTGTCGAAACCGGTCGTGTGATATATTAAAATTAATGTAAAATACTTATTAAAGTGGAAATAGTGCAAGAAGTATTGTGTATTATTACTGTGAAACATGAATTTCCACCAAGAACCTACAGTACAATCAATAACATATCTAAGAAGGTGCTTAGCGCAAACTTCTTATCCACAATGGCTTTATCAACAAGATCTACTAGCTCAATCTACTAGCTCCATCAATTAGGTAGATCTGCTTTTCTAATAAACATGTTGTCTTTCATGCAGAACTCTTTCGATGAGATAGTTGTCACTTATATGCTCATAGTCAGTGACTGAAATTACACATGAATATCCCTCTCGCTCACTCGGCGCGCCGATGTAATTTCGCGGCGGCGGCGGCGCGGCAAAATCGTCGGCGGCGGCGGCGCGCCGGCGCGGCGCTCATATCTAAAATGAAGTTACATACCATGGGAACTGTACATTTCCCCGCGATAAAAAGTAGCCTTTCTCAGGCTCTAGACGATCTGTGTACCAAATTTCATTTAAATCGGTTCAGTCGTTTTGGCGTGAAAGACGTACAAACACACATTTTCCCATATTTTATAATATTAGTAATATGGATTATGAACATTTTAATATCGGTTTTTGCGGCTTAACCGATTTTCACTGTATTGGATTTTTGTTTGAATAAAAAATTAATTACTTTTTTGTACCAAGAAAACATAAATATAAAAGGAAACTCTGTAAAGTAATCGTTGTTTACGAACAAGGCCTTACCAGCTATCGGTCCCTAGATGATAAGATGTTCTCAAATCAATTTGCTCACCTTCCTTACAAAAAGGAAACAATCATTGAACACCCATCCTGTTCTAACAACCGTATCCTTATGCGGGGAAGGGAGATGGAATGTTGATCCTTTGTATTTCGTAGCCAGGATACCTTATTACAGGTAATGCGATGATATTCTTAACATAACGTTTTTATCTTCTTTTATTGTGTTAGATTTATTCTTATTTTCTTTCTAGTAAACAGTATTAGGTATTTCAGATCGCATATTATTAATAGTTCAGTGCTCAAAGTTATTTCCAAAGTTCGTATCGTACAATCAAATAATTAACATCCAATTATTGATTCTACGACTGTCATAACAGTTAAATGAAACGAAGTATGTATTATATACTCATGGTTATTTTAGTCGGGAATAGGAACGGTACACCTTCATTCATGTGAGATAAAAAATCAAATGAAATTAGGTACTTTAGTTCTTCTTAATTTAACAGTCTTAGAAATTTTTGTCTTTATTCAATAAAATCATAATAAACATCAAAATTTGACATTTACTTACCTAAAATCTAAATAAAATTGACTTATCTTCCACTAACATTATTTTAAATTACAATTCGTAAATTGGTTCATAAACTACATTTCGAAAAATAAAGTTACATATTTCTATATTACTAAAAAGTACCTATCTAATTTTTCACACACAACAATCAACAACCTTTAAAAAATATTTGCCTAATTAAATAGACATGGAACCGAAGTTCGCCTGATTTTTTTATTTTCACCGAATGTTCGGCCGAAGTTACGAATTCGGTTTAAACCACATTCGGCCCATCACTACTACTCGTAATCTTTACTAATATTTAAGTTTGTTTGTTAGTTTGTATGTTTGTTTGTTTGCATCGAATAGGCTCCGAAACTACTGGACCGATTTTGATACAATTTGTCATAGATGTAGAGTAGGCCACGGGGAAGGACATAGGCTACTTTTTATCGCGGAAAAATGTACAATTTCTGCGAAATTAACTTTTGCGCGCACGAAGTCGCAGACAACATCTAGTATTTACTAAACAGCGCTCAAAGACATCTATGGACATGAAATCAGTAATACTAAACACAAGACGTAATAACTTAGAACATTGCATAGTGTAAATTACCTATATGTATAGGTAAGTATTTGACAGATATTACGACGATATTATACTATGTAATTTAAATTCAACGTTTTGCCTTGGCCGAATGTTAACGTGAGATCTCTTATCTTAGTATCATCCATACAGTGAAAAGTTGATAACCTTTTATAACGACATCATTTATAAAGACAAAAAGCGTATTATAAATTATTATAACGAAGAGATTTAAATTTCATGGACTTAAGGTACATTTTTATTAGGGTACATAGGTACATACGTTAGTTAGGAAAAACTTGGTTGTGTAATCACTAATCATACCTCAATAAATTGCAATAAAAAAATATAATTCATACTTACAAATAATATTTATGTTTTTAACTAAATTCTTAAAAAAATAACCGAATAAAGCTTTCATTGCCTTACCTGGCTATCTTCACATTTTTTCTATGATTCTTACCTAACAATAACACTATTAGTGTAGAGGAAAAATAGGACTATGTCTCTAAGGCTGAAAAGCTAAAAAATGTCCGAACAAAGTAGGAAAATAATAGCGCTATATTCAAAAGAGGGTATGATATGAAGTTAGCACGAAGAGATGGAGTGTTTTTTATTGAAATTAACCAGGAAACGAGCAGACTAATCGCCTGATGGTAAGTGATTACTGCTGCAAATGGATACTCCCAATCCCACCTGCCTTCCCAGTCCTTAAAATCCACAACTCCCCTTGGTCCTCTGGTAACCTCACTCACTCGGCGAAACACAACGAAAGTGTTATTTCACGAAGGTTTTCTGTGAGGCCGTGCAGGGGGTCTAAAAATGCCACTTTAGGCTTAGAGCATCCAACTAAAACTCTAGGTGAACATTAGATGAACACGCATTTCTATTGAAAACTGTCAAAATGTGATGTTTTAACTGTCGAAAATATATGAAACATATAATATGAAACACCTACCACCTAAGGTGGCCTTTTTAGACCCCCAGGTATTTATTCGGTTGAGCCGGCCCATTCATGCCGAAGCGTGGCTCTCCCGTAATTGTTCTCCCATGGAGTGAAGTTAGTTGAGTTAAATAACTAACTCGCAACTAACTTCACTCCATCTCTTATTGGTAACATCATAATATTATACCCTCTTCGGACTCTAGCGTCATTATGGCCAATTTTGGAACTGTTACTTTCCGATTATTTACGGACTTTTTTCATGCATGGACATAATTATTTCTCCTTTCCTCTACACTTTATAGTCCAATCTCCTACACCAGTGTTTTTCAACCTGTGGGTCGCGACCCCCTGGGGTTCGTTTTATCTTTTTCGTGGGTCGCAAAAAGTTAAATAAAAAGTCTTGCGACCCCGTCACTATAAAATTATAGTAAGGTACCACACTACCTACATAGCGTGCTATTTTATCAGCTATAGTACGTTGTATTAGCCTTTACGAGTTTACACGTTTGAACGATTTTTTTCGACGTTCGATACAAAAGATTCGTTCGAAAAACGAATTTTTGTACCTATACTTATGTAGTTTGTATTTACATATTATTTTCAAACAGACTGCGACCCCCTTTGAAAACAAACTCGACCCACCGTTTGAGAAACGATGTCCTACACTATACCTGAAATCACTATAGTGACATCTTCATGTTAAATTAATTAAAACCTGACACCGTGAACTGTGAATACAAACTCGTCACGACTCACGACACCAGTGACAAGTGACACGCCATGTAGCGATGCCACAGAGTAAATCAGTCTGAACTATAACGTCCGCACGAACATAATTAAATATTTTGAATTATCTCCGATATTTGTGCGTTTAAATTCATACTTACCAATTATGGTAAGTATGAACTTAAACGCACAAATATCATGAGAATGTTTTTGTATAATATTATGATGTAAGTAAACTAATGATGTAGGTTTTGTTTACTAATTTAGCAAAAAAAGTAACCTTTTTTCTACCTTTTAGATGTCTCTTATCAAGTTATCACTACACTACACATAAAAGGTAGAGTCAGTCATCATCCTCATTGTGTACATTATAAAACAAAATCTAGGAACGACTATCTATAAATCGTTCAAGTTTTAATATAAAATCTTAAAACTGGATTTAGTGTCAATAAATTCTTTATTTATTCGTGATACAAAAAATTAGGTTTTTTTTGGCGTAATATAATTTGTAATAAGTTATTTTTATGTTGGATCATAAAATATATTGCCACTGGAGTCGCAGGCGATTTTTCTCTTACAAAATGCACGGGCAGAGTGCCAAGTTCGCAGGCTCAGTAAATCACTAATACCAGGCTCCCAGCGCATGAGAGAGCCCCCAATCAGGCAGCCTATTGACAAACACACGGCTCGCATAATGGATTCCTCCGCGATTTATCCACGTATTTCCTATTCAGTCCGGGATTTGCGAACCGTTTAAAATTGGCTGCGTTTTATATTGCAAGTTATAATTGCTGTATCAGAATAAGTGCGATTATTCTCGGGTCTATTGTGATTTGTGAATTACTTTTGGGTACTTTAGATATTATAAAATCATCCTCAATGATGTTTATGTATATTATGTCACCGTAAAATTGTAAAAACCGTTAGATTGATTGATATAACCAGTGAAATTGTAAAATGTTTATAGACTTCCAACGCGAATATTCTGCTTATAATTTAACACATTATTATTCGTTAGATTATATAGTTTTGAATCTTTCGACATACATATTTTTACAATCTCGTTAGTTTTTTTACCGTCTAACCGTTTTTACAATTTTACGATGACATCTATAACACTTTTTTGATGTTGAATTATACCTACTATGATTTTGTAAAAATGGTTCATACTTATTTCAATAAAATGTTATTTTGTATTTAGATTCGTAATTGGTTTAATTATCTATGTTCCTACTTCATTTTTCTCAAATTTAATTTCTTCTTAAATTCATGATGATGATGATAAAGGATACAACTTACAGCTACAATTACCGCATAAAATCAAAGAGGTGTTAAAGTATAAAGTACAACTGAGATCATCGATTTTCATGCTAACCATGAAACCCAAATTACAAGGAAATATTTGCATATGCTGTACAGCGCTATTGCATGCTTTGCATTTTCTTGCATGATTTTTGTAGAAAAAAATTTAGGAAGCAAGGAGTTAGGAACACAGTGTAAATTATGATAAATGTGAATAATTATGTATAGTTATTATTCTATGTGTGACGTATGTTACAACTTATATACGAACAGAGAGTACCTACAATGCGTTTTAAATAAGAATAGGAACGTCAATGACCTTTGTCTGTCAAATATCACTTGAAATTATATATTTGCAGAAAAACTTACCAATTTGCATATCAATAATATTTAGTCTTGCATCGAATTTAAATAAAAACGTTAAATAGTAGTAAATAATCTTAACAATAGTTTAATTATCTTAATAGTCAAAATTCGAAACAATATACCGCTGAGTCGATCCTATTCTCATTTGGATCGCGTTAAACATAAAAGTAACAATCAATCGTCTCAACTCTCAACTAATCAATGATGCGAAAACAAAGCTGACTAATCATATCCATTTAATCCTCAAAATATGTAAGTAGTTAAGTACATAGTTAAAATTCAAGAAACTTTTTGCAACCGAAGTAACCGAACACAAAAACAAAGAACTCTTCATTCTCTTCATTTGGCTTGTTTGAAGTTTGAACACTTGTGAATTGTGAAACGGAGCCAAGTATTAAAATACAAACGGTTAAGTTTACGTATGCAATAAAAATTTACGACAGTTATCAAAAGGGCCGTAAACTTGTTATGAAGTGTCTCTTTTGAATTTAATCTTGCTCCTTTTATAAGCTGTTACCCTAATACCTTTCCTTCAAGTGTTTCATAAACGAGCCAAATCACATGCAATTGAAATTGAATTTACAATGTTTACTTTTGTAAATAAAAACTAACTAGGTATATAAATATTAGGTTGGGGAAAAAGTTTCTTCGCATTTTATATAAAAATTCAAAAGGTTTTTTATAAAGTTTGTTTACAAGTGACTAAAGTATATAGGTGCCATTTTGTTCGATAACTTTTTGCCATCTTGTTGGTAGGTAGGGTAAGAGCGGGTAACTCCAGTCAGGAGACAATACCGGTCACTTTACTATTACATACAAAATGGCGTGCTAAATGCACACGCACATGTAAACAAGGTGGCATGATCGTTCCCAACCGCGTCCCGCCGACCGTCGCTCAGTTCTGATTACAAGCTGAGCTGGAATGCACGTCGTCAGTTTTCGCGCCATTTTGTTACAATTTTTCATCCGTCGAAAATAAGAAGTTAGTCTTTAATTTATTTCATTAAATCAATACTCATTTGATTTCCAGAGTGCTAACTGATCGACTTTTTAATATTTATTCTTATTTCTCACCGTTGTTTTGTTTATTTTGTAAAAAAAATATGATTTACAAAAATACCTTCTGTCGCCTAATACCGGTCACGCTGACCGGAGTTACCCGCTATAGTTTTCTAAGCGGAGCGAGCAAGCGAGCCCCTCGGTGAGGACTTATATGAGCTGTTGTTGATGATGATGATGATCAAGTTTAGTTTCAGATGTCAGGAAGACGCGGGAAGGTAAAATAGGATGAAAATACCCTAGCTCAAGCTTTTTGATTGGTTACAGATTGTTCTATGCGATGATTACGGGAGAAACAATGAGCTCTGGTACAGATACGTGTTATTTGTGGGTTGTGGGCATATGCTTAATGTACGGGTAGTGACACAGCTGAATACTACATGTGTATATGTATCAGAGAAGCTTAGATCGGACTTAGGTTTCGCTGACCGGCATTAGAACCGTGATGACCGGAATTGTCCTCCATGGTGTTTAACGCCGGTCAATCACATTTTTTTTTCTTATGTTGATTATACCAAAAGTACAATTACTATTGATCTCAATTCAAGTAATTCGTTAGAGGGTAAGACTATGTTTCATTTTCTTAAAGTTTAATAAAGATATGTTGATTATTTTATGAGTTGTTCTTTTTTGCCCTTAAGTGACCGTTAATACCCGCTCTTACCCTACATGATCCCATTGCTATAAAATTTTTGGGGCTTCTGATGAAAAAACTGCGACAAGTGGTTTTGGCAGTCCTCTTGTGATGTCAACCTGACACTGCCTAAGAAATTCTGCAGCGACCGAAACAGGCGGAAATCTGAAGGTGCAAGGTCAGGACTATACGGCGGATGCATTAACACCTCCCAGCCAAACTCCCGTATTTTTTTCTGAGTGGCTAAAGATGTGTGAGGTCTAGCGTTATCATGGTGAAAAACCACACCCCTTCTGTTGATTAATTCCGGCCGCTTTCTCTCAACTTCTTGCTTTAATCTCATCAGTTGTTCGCAGTACAGTTCAGAATTGATGGTCCTGCCTGGCGGTAACAGCTCATAATGCCTTCCAATCCCACCACACACACAGCATCACCTTGTTGCGAGTTAACCCGGGTTTCGCCACAGTCTGTGAAGCCTGACCGGCCTTTGACCACGTTCTTGTCGTACGTGATCCACTTTTCATCACCAGTTATCAGCTTCTTCAAAAATTGTTCGGTTTCATTACGTCGTAATAAAGAATCACAAATGAGTACACGGTTCATTAGGTTTCTTTCAGTGAGCTCATGAGGCACCCAAATATCGAGCTTTTTTGTGTACCCAGCTTTTTTCAAATGCGCCAAAACCGTTTTGTGGTCAATCCCCAGTTCTTCAGCTACATCGTAACTACTAATATGCCGATCTTGCTCCACTTTTTCAAAAATGGCAACAGTTTTGTCCGTAACAGGGCGACCAGAGCGACGTGCATCTTTGATATCAAAATTTCCGGATTGAAAACGCTTAAACCAAATTTGCGCTACTCTCACAGATACTGCATTAGGTCCATAAACATCACAAATTTTTTTCGCGGCTTGTGTTGCATTTTTACCTTTTTTGTAATAAAATTTTAAAATGTATCGAAATTCTTCATAAGAATCACTCATTTTAACGATAAGAAAAACAAATGAAAATCTCAAATTTACCTAATTTGAATTTGGAATTGTCTTCTGTAAAATTAAAACTTTTTATTGATACCAAAATCAGCCAGATACAATTGGTATAGCCCAAGATATTTTATGACAAGTTCATACATACTATAATGCGAAAAGACTTTTTCCCCAACCTATTATGTATTTTAAATTTTTAATGGACTATGCAATCAAAATTCTGAGCTCTACGATGCAAAAAATCTTAAAAATCTTATTTGCCTTCATAAATTAAATGGAACTTGTATAGAACGAATAAATTCTGTATTTTTTTTATTGTTGTTAGACCTATTCAAGTTCAGCCTTCTTTTAGTTCTAGTTTTTCCATCTAGTGCCTAGACTCTGGGCGGAGTAAAAAATCACAAAACTGCCTATAATTTCGATTCTATTAAGTATTAACAATATTGATTCAATAATTTGCGTTCATATCTTTTATCCACTTGCACAAAATAATCTCCCTAGCTTGCTTAGTTTCTTAGAATTTTTGGTGATAATTTTACTTTTCGCCACGCAGCTTTCATGATTTTTTTAAAATAAGTATTCGAAAACGGCACACCGGCAGTTGCACAGTGTTCTACTCTAAATCTTTGGATTAGGCCAATAAAACAATCTGTCACTTTTTTTGGGCACAAAAAAATAACACTGCTTCGGGAAGAATCTCTTCTATAGAGTGAAATAAAACCATAATATACTTATTCGCAAAGACACTAAAGACGCATTAGGTATTTTATAGCAGAGGTTCCCAAACTTCTTCCGTTTAACGCCCACTTTGAAAATCAGTTATTTTGTGGCGCACCCCATTTATTTTCACCTTAAAAACTTAAACATATTAGTCTCGCCTGGACTCTGGAGAGTATCTGTTTGTCTATTCAAAATTAACCAATAATAATCAATATTGAGCAATAATAAAACTGCTGACATCAGCGCCCCCTTAATTTTTTCTGGACCCCTTACCGCCCTCTAGGCTTCCAGCGCCCACAGGGGGGCGTTATCGCCCACTTTTGGAAAGACTCCCGTTTCAGCCTGGTGACGTCCACTGCAGGACATAGGCCTCCCCCATAAATTTCCAGTGCGACCGGTCGCTCGCGGCCTGTATCCACCGACTTCCTGCGACTTTTCTCAGGTCATCTGTCCACCTGGTGGAAGGCCGTCCTACGCTTCGGCGTCCAGTTCGTGGTCTCCACTCAAGAACCTTTCGGCCCCAGCGGGCATCGGTTCTACGGGCTATATGTCCAGCCCATTGCCACTTTAACTTGCTAATGCGTTGGGCTATGTCGGTAACTTTAGTTCTTCTACGGATTTCCTCATTTCTGATTCTATCACGTAGAGAGACTCCAAGCATAGCCCTCTCCATAGCTCTTTGAGCGACACGAAGCTTTTGAATAAGTCCCGTTGTGAATGACCACGTTTCGGCTCCATATGTCATCACCGGTAACACACACTGCTCGAAAACTTTTGTCTTCAGGCACTGAGGAGTTTTTGACGAGAAGATATTTCTGAGTTTCCCGAACGCTGCCCAGCCGAGCTGGATTCGACGGTTGACCTCTTTTTCGAAGTTGGACCTACCTAACTGGACTTTGTGCCCTAGGTATATATAGTCGTCAACAACTTCGAGCGTAGAATTTCCAACGGTCACTTGGGTGGGTACAACATGGGCATTAAACATAATTTTCGTCTTATCCATGTTCATACTAAGTCCCACCTGTTGTGAAACTCTACAGAGGTCTTCTAGCATAGTGTTAAGGTCTTCCAGAGTTTCTGCCATAACCACGATGTCATCGGCAAATCGAAGGTGAGTGATGTAGTCACCATTTATATTGATCCCAAGTCCTTGCCAGTCCAGGAGTTTGAACGCATCCTCCAATGCAGCGGAAAACAGTTTCGGAGAGATGACGTCTCCCTGTCTGACGCCGCGCTGCAATGGGATCGCCTTTGTGCTATGCTCCTGTACTCGCACGGACATGGTGGCTTTACTATATAAACACTTCAACACTTCGATGTACCGGTAGTCGATCCGGCATCTCTGAAGAGACTGTAACACCGCCCAGGTCTCAATCGAATCAAAGGCTTTCTCATAGTCCACAAACGCCAAGCACAGTGGCAGATTATACTCCTCGGTTTTCTGTATAACCTGCCGTAGCGTATGTATGTGGTCTATGGTACTAAAGCCTCTTCGGAAACCGGCTTGTTCGGGAGGCTGGAAGTCATCAAGCTTCCGTTCGAGACGATTCGTTATGACTCTTGAAAACAGCTTATAGACATGGCTCAGCAGCGTAATGGGTCTGTAATTCTTCAGCAAAGTCTTATCTCCTTTTTTGAAGAACAAGACTGCCACGCCCCTGCTCCATGCCTCTGGCGTTTTGCCCTCGAACAAGGCGGAATTAAAAAGTCTCCGGAGCATTTTGAGTGTTGGTGTTCCACCAGACCTCAGCAGCTCCGAGGTGATCCCATCCTCGCCCGGCGCCCTGTTGTTTTTAAGCTGTTTAAGAGCCATACTAATCTCGTACAGGCTGATGTCCGGGATATCTTCCGTGTGATGTCGGGTTAGTCTAGCTCTAGGATCTTCAGCCAGATCAACGACAGGCTTGGCAACTGAGGTGTAAAGTTGCTCATAGAAACTCTCGACCTCTGCGAGTACCTCGGGCCTGGCTGACACAACTTTCCCATCCTCTGTCTTCAGCTTCGTCAACCGGCTCTGCCCAACAGACGTGTCTCTTGCAAACACTTTTGAGCCTTTGTTTCGCTGTATCATGCCCTCAATACTTCTAGTATTAAAGAGACGAATATCGTGCCGCAAAGACTTTGATATCTGTCTATTAAGCTGCCTATAAGACTTAGCATCGTCAGAGGTTTGAAGAGTAAGGGTGCGTCGCCTAGCCATTAGTGTAAACGTGTGGTCGGAGATTTTCTGTGGCTTACCTCTACGGCGGGTTTCACAGTACTTTGACCCAGCCGCATGGATAGTCTCTGTGAACCTGTCATTGATTTCGTCCACTGACGCGTAGTTTTCCAGGCTAGCAAAGCGGTTTTGTAGCTGCTGCTGTTTGGAAAGACTGGATTAGGCCAATAAAACAATCTGTCACAGTTTTGGGCAAAAAAAACACTGCTTCGTGAAGAATCTCTTCGTTAGAGTGAAATAAAACCATATTATTTGCGAAGAGACTAAAGACGCATTATTCTATAGCCCCAGTGAAGACAGCGGAGTAGTCAGTTTTGCCATAAATAACAATAAATAAGCACTGAGCATAAGTCTAGCTGTTCCCCGTTAAGAGGCATGCGGGAACCGCGGTTTACGAGTGTTTTACGATTATGGCTCGCCAGAATTGGTAACGTGGCGTCTGAAAATTATGTATCCCTCTTGATGTTTTATTTCTTGGTTATTATAATAATAATAGTACCCCACACCGATTTCGGTGACGGTGGCCGGGTTTCATTGAAACCTGACCGACTACGCAGGAGTTAAATTGCCCAAGTGTGAGCGCAATGCACAAGCGCACTCTCTTCCTGTACTCTCGTTACCCAGTGGGACTGAATCGTCAACACGACTGGCGAGAGATAAGGCGCAGGTTTATTAACGCAGTAACAACATTAGAACAGGTCAAAGCAGTATTTCAGTCCGGTCCAACGCCTACAACTCTATAAGGCGCAGGTTCGGCCTCACATGGAATACTGTTCTCATCTCTGGGCAGGGGCGCCAAAGTACCAGCTTCTCCCTCTGGATCGTATCCAACGTAGGGCCGCTCGAATTGTCGACTGCCATAGTGTTTCAAACAGGCTTGACTCCTTAGAGCTACGTAGAGATGTAGCATCGCTCTGCATCCTCTATCGGTTATATTACGGGGAGTGCTCCGAGGAATTGTT